>JAKUBG010000001.1:0-600000 GCA_030563145.1 Schwanniomyces polymorphus var. africanus
GCGTACTTGAAAGAACCCTTACCTAATTCAGCGGCTTCCTTTTCGAACTTTTCAATAGTTCTCTTGTCAATACCACCACACTTGTAAATTAAGTGACCGGTGGTGGTAGACTTACCAGAATCGACGTGACCAATAACAACGACGTTAACGTGAGTTTTTTCCTTACCCATTTTTGATTGATATGTTTATAATGAAGAAGAAAGAAAAAATTTTAAAAAAGGAGGAATCCTCTTCTTTATTAAGTCAGAAAATCTCGATTCTGCAAGATTGTCGTGGAAAATTTTTCAGGTTTGATATTACACAAAAGTTTCAACCTAGACACCCATAGAAGTGACTGTTTTTGGAGGCACGTGCGCAGTGTGCATCATAGGGCAACATACTGGTATTGAAATGTAGAACAAGCATTTAATTATTATTGAGAGTAGTATATGCTAATAGAATAAATTCTGATACGGAATGCATTATATTAACTATTATTAACTTATTTATTGATGACTATTGCGTGATCTTCGTCTTGTATGTGATTTAGAATTCATATCTTTTGCGCCTAATTTCCTTATGAGTTCATCGTGGTTTGTCAGAGACTCATATCCAACTTGTGTTGGAAGTTCATCATCTTCTATATATAAGGGTTTTGATATGCAATCATTCAATGTTTCTTCCTTTCCTATTTCAGCTAACTTTTTTGTAAGTGACAGCTGTTTGGATGGTTTGCTCAAGCGTCCATATTTCTGTTTTTTTGCAGCCTTTCGAGGAGAAGGCAAGCTGATCGCAGAATTTGAATGATACAGTTCATCATCAGATAAATTAGATCGTTTCAAATTACTCTCTATAATTTGGTTATTAGGTAACTCTAGTACTGATTCTGTTAATTGTTGGGAACTTGGAGCGAAAAGACACCAAGAATAATTGACAACACTAGGCATTATTACTTCATTTGATTCTTTAGATAATTCCAACGCTTCCCATAAATAACTTAATGATACAACAGGGATATTCCACTTTTTGGCAGCATTAATCTTATTCTTTGTCGAGATTAATGATACTGATGAGGTACCCGATTTATATATTGGGCAATCCAAAATATCTTTGCAGGGATAATCAAAAAGTATCGGAGAATTTTTAATTAAAATATCTTTGAAAAGATTAATGTTAACTATTAGTAGATCCCTATTACTGGAAAGAGATTCACAGAATTCAAAATTCAAGTAATCTATAAGCTTTTCAATGTGTAATAATTCAATACCTGTGAATCCACTAATGCAGATTTTGAATTTCTTTTTGGACTTATTTAGACCATTAATAGGTTTTCCCCAAATATCATTACAAATTTTTTTATAATACATTGATCTTTCAATGAACCATTCTGTAACTATTATTACTTCCTCCTTTCTAATACTTTTCTCTAAAGTGAGAGGCATATCTTTAAAAAGCAGAATATATTGCAGTCCCTTTGATACAGGCACAATTATATGAGTTGCGCTTGTACTATTTTGATCAACTATCCTACCATTATGACTCTCAATTGCCTTTGTTATTAGTTTAGCTTGTTCATTAGTAAAACCATATAATACAAAGTATAAATCAGAAAATAACCGAGAAACCTTTTCTTTTGCGTCTGGGAGCATTATGTCGTTATCAGGTTTACTCAACGATTCATCCTCTAATAAATCGTCCCAAACTGAGTCTTTAATTTTCTTATGCCTTTGGGTTTTGGCATCATTCATAATAGAATTCCATATATCAGAGCTTTTTTTAACCTTGACCTTTGTTTGTACAATTTCCTTTGATTGTGGAACTTTTTCCTCTATAGGAACGTCAAGCAACTCTGTCCAAACATCACATCCGTGAAACTCATTCAATCCTAATAAATAATCATCAAATTTCAATGCTGCCTTTCGTAGGAATGAATCATATATAAATATGGGATGCAATACTGGTATTTTCCATTCTACAGCCTTTGAATACCGCCTACCTTCTGTTTCTGTGGTTATTACACATGTATTTGACATAGTTAAAGACTCCGTTACTTTTCCACCATTATTATTTATAAGATTAACCACTGAGTCAAAATCAAAAAATCCCTCTGAATACCATCTTTTCCTAAACGAATCGTCACCAATATGCTTCATAATCTTTTGTATTTCTATTCTTGAGAGACATATTGAAATTTCGTTGAAAATTGGTAACAAATATTGATTAATATCTATGTCTTCTTCTCCCTTCAACCATCGATCATATATTTCCTGAATTGCATTTGCCTTCAAAAACTTTATATCGTGCCTATGTTTTATGCAATAATTATATTTATCAGTATTTCTATTTCCCACTATAAGATAGTTCACATCACTCATCAAATCACTATAATGTTTCCCTCCTAGACTTGTTGTCTTTTCTGATATCTCCTCCCTCTTCCTCGAAGGAATACCAGTGCAACAGAACACAAATCCTCCAAATAACTTATTAGACATGTAGTTGCATAGATTTAATTAACTTAGAAACGCTTACCAATTTTATCTCAGCGCGATCACATATATTGCAGATAAGCTTATTAAATACTTTTGATATTCAGAATTAGGGATTATATACGAAGATCTTAAACACATAAGGAATTAGCTAGAGGGATCAGAACCTCTTATTTATACAATTAATATTCTTAAGGGCTATTCCAGCTATTAGCTACACAAGCACCAAATTCACCATCGGATAAGTGAAATATCATTTATTGCATGATAAACTTTTATTTCAAACATTAGGTACAAAGTCTATACAAAGATCCTTAAGATATTTCATTCTGTTGTAATTAAAATATTTTTATCAAGGTTCACTTTTTTTGAATATTGCTCATTAACAATTTAAAATATCAAATTTGTAGAGGTATTGAAAAATTGCCTCCAAAATTCAAGTTATCTAGTTTCTTACTAAGTCATAATAAGAGATTTATCCACCAGAATAGTTCATCAAATTTTAGTTCAATGGCTCTTACAAGAACCCAAAAAAGGCAATCAGAATCTTTGATTGAAAAAGGGATATCGAATAAAAAATTGAAAAATCAGTTAGAGGATCATACTATCAAAGTATCTAAAGATTTAGATGTTGTAGTAAAATCTTCAAAGAAGAATTCCAAAATAAAGAAAAAGGTGGCAAAATTAACATTCGAAGAAACACTTCAAAAGATAGAAATTCCAGAAGATCTAAGTCTTCCCAAAGAGTATGTAGAATACCATACCCCAGAATTTATTATCGGTATCAATCTGATTATCAAGAAAGACCCTAGTTTATATCCTGCTGTAGTGCACAAACCCTTTAGTAATTTCAAACGAGGAGAAACAGAGACAGAAATTGAAGGCGATATAATCTTACAATATTGGTATGCATTGATATCATCTGTGATAAGTCAACAAATCAGTGGATCAGCTGCAAGGTCAATTGAAGGTAAGTTTAAAAATTTATTTATGGACAAGCCTACTCCTCAAGAAACCTTGAAGAAGACAACAGAAGAACTAAGAGGCGCAGGTTTATCTAATATGAAAGTAAAATATGTTCTTCATATCAGTGAAGTATTCAGTGATTCTAATAGTAAGTTAACTAACCCAGAATTCTATATGAACTCCCCTCTTGAGCTGATAGTGGAAGAATTAACCACCTTGAAAGGAATTGGTGTTTGGTCAGCTAAAATGTTCGCCATTTTCACATTGAGGAAAATGGACGTCTTTGCTCATGACGACTTGGGTATTGCAAGGGGTATGGCAAGATATTTGAGTAAAAGGATAGAAGTCTTAAATGAGGCAAAAGATATTATCAACAGAGACGATGAATTGAAAAAGCTATTAAAGAAGAAATCTAAATTTGAAAATTCAAAGTCAAGCAAACGAGACTGGGTTCCAATTCATGACGAATATGTCAAATTTATAGCTTCAAAATTTGCACCTTATCAAAGTGTGTTTATGATGATCCTTTGGAGATTGTCTTCAACAAACTTAGAAGTATTAGAAAATGTTGGAATTAATGATTGATTTTGTAATCAAAATAGTGAAAGTAAAATCACAAGATATAAAGTGTAAGGCTTAGTTATTGTTCCAATATTAATAAGGGGATCAACTAGGCTTTTTCCGAAGGTACAACTGCGAGGTGGTGCATTAATACACTTTTTGCCGCCTGACTTTTTAAACGCATATAATGTATCGTCGTCATATTGATGGTTTTCCCCGCCGATTTCTATTATTATAGGTGGAATATGATCATTTTCAGTTATTCTTTGCACTTCCCTTTGGATATTTGAAAATCCATAATCTAAACTGTTTTTCATATATATGCTGCTATAGTTTCTGTAAGACTCATTGCTTAGGATATTTTCATGTTTTATCAAAGATATATTATAATTGTCATATTTGTATTTGGAATTTTTTTCTTCTCCTAACTGGAAACCCTGAATTCGCCGTCTAAATTCTTCTTCCATTACTCGAAATATATCTAAGTTTAAATCAAACTTAATTCTTTTAGACAGCTGACTTTTTCTAGGTTTCCGAATGTTATCTTTGGTTCTGATTTGGAGACCTAACCTTGACATAATTTCTTCGCCCACATCTCTCTTCTGGTTCCCGATATATAACTTATAACAGCCATTGTTTCTATGCGGTGGGCTGGTTATCGAGGAAATTTGTGTTTGAGACACATACGTTTTACTTGCCCCACAATAGGAATCTGACTCCGAATGCCTAGCTTCCACTATCACTAGAAACAACAAAAGGGTTTTTATAAAAATCAGCCCTATATAGCCTCTGATTATCATTGTGGATTATAATAGGCCGTTGACCATCATTTCAGGAAGATAAATCTCGACTTGTTAGGTTGCAATCTTTTGTGGTAATGGGCATTTGTGCAATATAAATTTGCACCCGCGCCTACTTATAAACCAATTAGGAAACCGAATGACATAATCGTCCTATCTGTTACTTAAGAAACCTGGGTGTCAAACGCTGAATCTGCAGTTAACTAAGTGAACAAATGGGGAAAGTTTTTTTTCATCCGTATCCAACCTTATTTTTTAAAGTACAGTTCCGTGAACATTTATTACAATGTCTTTCAGGTACACTTTAATATTTTGTCATAAGCATCTGGTTTTTACGTAAAAGGTAATACCGATTCCCTAAAATGATGACAGGGTTCTCTACACAAATTTTGCGCATACCGCAATAAGAATTAAATTGGGTTATAGTTACTTTTATGAACTCACTATGGAGTAAACCGGTAATGCCGTTAGCTTGGCTCATCATAATTAAAGGATTTAGGCTAATCAGACTTTGATAATCAACCAACCTCAGCTTGTATTATTTCATCAAGACGTATACACAAAATTTATATTTGAGCCATTATATATTCCATGTAAATCTATAGTAGCCATTATGTCTAAATATAGAGTCGTAAGTTGGTGCAGAAACCAATATGCCGCCTGGTTTGTTTAAGTGTAATATGGAAATTTAATCGAGTGTTGAGGCTCGTTCTCAAAAAAAAAACCTAAACCAACAGATTTATTTTTAATCTTTAAATTTCACCAAATATTCAAGATAACTAATAGCATACATTCAGTTAGGATATCTGAAGGGGAAAAGGGTGCTGAAAACGATTAAAACTTTACTTTCGCTTAATAAACCATTCTATGGAATACCAAACATTTATCTTTAGTTCACCCTCATAACCCTTGAATAGCTTAGAAAAGAATGTCCAATTATAGCCAGATATCAAGAAGAAACTCATCTACATCCCTTACTACTATGGAGTCGCGAGCTACTACTAACAGCGAGTATGATGTGAATAGAAGAGTTCGTGGTGGCAGCACAAGCAATCTTATGGATTTAGATGGCAGCTTTATGAAGCCTACCATAAAGAAGTCTCACAACCCTGTTGTGCCAATCACAGTAAGTACTGGCTTACCTGCTGAAGATAATTTTCATAAGACAAATACTGGCACTTACTATTTTCCAAATGGTGAAATTTTCAGACCTAGAACTGGGGTTTCTAAGAGAAATAGACCGTCTAAGATTAATACCCACCAACACGCGGCCGATCATATCCCAGATATAAATAGGGCCACCCAAGAACATATGCCTAGAAGTCTGTCTTTCAATTCACTTACTTCGTTGAAGTCTGGAACTGCAACTGGGACTTACATGACCAAATCCCAATCTTTTACTAATTTCAAGCAAAGAAATAAACAAAGTTTAGTAAGGAACCTTAGAAATAGTAAATTAGATACTGCTACTAATATTGATATTCCTCTGAATTCATCTTATTCGAGAAACAATAGCCTCGTGAAAGGTTCGTTTGCTAGTCATAAATTCCAGTCTGGAAATATTGTCAAAAATGGCTCCTGTCTCTCTCTTCAAGATGATCATCACAAACTATCAGATTCAAATCCAAGTAGTTTGTCGAATTACAATTTGAACAGAAGTTCATCTACTACACCAACAACGTCAATAGATACATCAGACGACATTTTAGATTTAGAAGATGCTAAGCCTGACTCTAAAAGTGAAGGGGAGGATAATTTGTCAACTTTAAAAGAGACGAGAGAAGAAAGTATTAGGCCATTATCCACGAATAATATTGATCTGGCAAGTACTATTGTATTAAAGGGAACTTCTAATCTGGGCCAAAGTTTACCTGAGAAAAATCCTAGTGAAGAATATGCTAATGCTAATGATTTCATTGAAAATTATGACGAAGCTTCCGATAATGATAACGATATCCTGCTGTGCTACACAGATGCATCAAATAAAGAAGATGCGGACGTACGTGATATGGTATTAACTGAAGAAGAGACCAAGGCTATTACACTAGAACATGAAGTCAATAGTAGTCAACATGATAATGTAATTCCTTCCATAACAGTTGAAGCCACTAATAAGTTGGATGGTATTTCGACGTCAGATAATATTTCTATACCCGAAACCAATGTGAATTTTAATAACTTGCTGAACGAATTAATATCTGATAGTAAAGTTCCTGCTAATGATAATGCGGCAGATGATACATCTAATCTTGTAGGTGCAAGAGTTGATGGAGAATCAAAAGATGACACAGGAACTGGAGCTGCAACTCTCGTGGAAACAGAAGAAGATAAAGCACAAGAAATTAAAGAAGAGGAAGATAAACTAGAAAATAGAGAAGAAGATACAAAAGAAACAGGGGCCGTAATAGAGCCAGAAATTACCGAGTTAGAAAGTGGTAATCTTGACGTTGACCCTGTAAAAGATCGAACGAATGAAGATACGAAACAACAAGAAGAGAAAGAAAGTAACGTTGAGAGTGACTTTCTGAATAATAATGAAATAGATGAAAATAATTCTGGTAATGATTCATTGACTGGTGAAAGTCCACAACCACATGACTTAAAAAATGTATCTGATGCTAATGATGACTTGAATGAAATTTCGACCCAGGAGATTGAAAATGAAGAGATATCAAAATCGCCAGATAATAACAGGAATTCAACTTACTATGAATATCCTCCTCTGGAAGAGTTTGATAAGTTGGTGTATGATAATCAGACTGTCCCCCCAAGAGGCGATTTAGAGGTATTAAGTGATAAAATTAGAAAGCACGAAAGGGGGTCATCTTCTATATCTTCTTTTAATTCAATTATTAACATGTCAGATTCTAGTCCTTCAAAACGCCAGAATTCCCCACTCCCAGAATCCAATAAACCCAAAGCACATTCTTCACCATTATCTGAAACATTTAGAAGGGGAGATATAGCTCCGTTAAATAGTGATATGACCCGAGAAATTTCAAACGAAAATGCTATGAATGTATCAAATATCGCCGGAGATGTTACCAACAAAGTTGCTCCTATAGAAAGTTTCAAGTCTAGTAATCAAATGACGAACACACCACCTAATTCACGCAATGCAAATAGTGATACACCTGAAGTGAAAACTATGCAAAATAAGATCCAAACTGTGACCAAATTGTCACAAGGGCCATTTGAAATTCCTTTATCCAATGAGAAGCCATTTAATAAAAGTCCAAGCTTAAAATCTACAAAGGCGTCGAGTTTTAGAAAGCTCTCTATACCAAAAGGTTTGAATACACTAAAATCAAATAATAGCCAGTCAAAATTGAAAAAGTCTTCTTCATTAGCTGATTTTAAAACATTTATGAAGAAGATTTTCTCTCCAGTAAAAGAGACAAAAAAATCTCTGAAAAAAGAAGACAGTCTTAGCTTGAGGTCTGAAAAGAAACCTAGGAGGCAATTCAAAAGCAGTGTTTCCTTATCTAGTCTTATAAATGCCAACCAAAGCCGTGCGGTAGTTAAAATAGATGAAAACGAACTTCCAGATTCAAATAAAGTAATCCCTAACAAAAAAAATGAACCAGAAGTAACACCTTTGCAGCCTTTTGAAAAGCTTCCTGCCATAGAAACAGAGAAGGATATGTTTCAAGATTTGATGAATGTGTTTGATGAAAGAATGAGTGAAGGATATGGCGAAATAAAGAAGGATAAGACTCCTAAATTCTCAAGTGATTTGTTCTTACGAGATGATGAATTAACAAAAGATCAAATAAAAGATCAACAAATGAAAGATTTGGCTGGAGAAGACGAAGTTGAAGAAGAAAGTTCGTACATATTGGGACCTAGAGATAGTAATTCAGATGAAGAAGAGTATTTTGATGAAAATATCAGGTTCTTGCAAGAAGAATTTATGTGGACTAATATGTTGGACATTGACAATTTGGCAGCGTTGGGCCGCTCATTTTCAATTAAGGAAAGAAAAGATATTAAACTGGTAGAAAAACATAGAGAATATTTAATAAACAAAGAGGAAATATTAGGAGCCTTCCAAAACTCAAATGTATGCGACAAAAGGAACCTTCCAGTACATTTGAAATATGTTAGTCAATTTAAGGATTTTGAAGAGCTTAAAGTGAACGTGGAATATTTTAATTTCACTACTATGGAGGATATAAATAATAATAAAACCACACTAATTCCAATTTTAAAACAAGGAAATAGGTTTTCAAGCTCCAAGAAGGTATCCTTCTCCAATAACATATATATAAGCGAGACATTTGCGCCTGATATGTATAAACGTTATAACAGATCGGTCACTCAGTATACCTTAACAGAACCTTTTGAGATTAATAAGATAAAGGACGAAATGAATAGATTTAAGTGCAACGAAATGTTAGTCCACGAGGAATCGAAGGATAACACACATTTCTTTTACTAATTAACAAATGATATTTAGTATTTATATTATATAGCGGGCTATTTAGCTAATATCAAATTTCGAACTAACTTCCTCTATATGTAGTGTAGCTATGATTTGATAACAACAAAGGAATATGATAATGTTTATCTGGAGGGTTGCTAATCTCAAAGGTGATTTCAACGAATGGGAAAAATGTTCTTTGATTTGTTTCCTTGTTATCATGGAAGTATTTTCCAGTTAAAAATTTTACCTTATATATACCTGGCTTTGAAGCTTCCCAATTAAAATCACTGGTAATACCCACACTCTGCTTCACATCTGGTTCTAGCTTTGGATTAACTATCCACTTTTTAATTCTACCGTCAAGGTCGGTTTTTTCCATGGCAATTAAGGATGCCTTCTCGCTGATATCATATACGGCTTCTTCGCCTTTTGATTCTAAAAGTGGAGAAATATAATACAATTGGCAAGTTACACCAGCTGCTGGTTTACCCCTAGTAGTATCTAAGATATGACATGTTATTGGAGATACAGACATTATTTAATTGAATTTAAAGTGAATGTTATTTAATGGAGAAATAAGAATCAAAGATATCTCTTATCGCTCACATCGGTGATTTCCGATTTACACAAAATGAGATTATCAGAATATTACATTGTTAAAAGATATAAGAAGAATTAAATATTAGAGAATTATGATATTAAGCCTTAGTGTACTTCCATTGGATAGATTTAGCATCATATGCCCAATCTGACCTTTCATCCCAGTCATTTGTAAGAATAAAGTCAATGATTGCATTGAGAATTTTATGATTAAGTTTAGACCATTCTGGGTTTTGGGACAGAAGGTTATTCAAATAGCTTTTAATATGTAATATTCTTATGCTATTATTTGATTTTCTTTCAATTTTAATCACGTTCAAACACTGTTTAACATGATTATAAATTCTTTTCAAATTATTCAGATAAACTTTTTGAGATTTAGTGACTTTTATTAGATTGTAATTTACTTGTAGATTATGCCTCACTGAATGAAATATCTCTTGCTTTAATAGTTGATGGGATTTCTTCTCTTGCTGTAAATGTATTGTTAAATATGTCAAATTGGCCATATTATTTAAAAGCCAGTTCATAGATGGATCATTGTAAAGCTCTACTAATTTGAAACACCTAAAGTTGTTATGAAATATCCAGCGAATAAATTCCAATGATAGTTGGAAATTTGAAGTTACTTGAATCGGAACCTGTCTGATACCTGTAATCTGGATACTTGAGTCTGAATTAATTTCATGATCAATTAAATCATTAGAGCATTCTTTCGAACGATGCTTTTTTAGTTTGTTGTTTAATAAAAGTAAACTATCCTCATGAATGTTGGAATCGCTTAAGGAATCATTGTAAATTTTAACACCATCTTTGGGTCGATAGGGTACATATTTCTTCTGGAAATTACCATCGCTAATTTCTACAGGAGCTTCTGCTGAACCAATTTGAACGGCAGAATAGATCCATGGCTTTATCAATACTTTTGATCTATACTCTAAAATTTCCTGCCACATCGAAATTTCGACATGTATATCCTTCTGGCCACCAATCAATGTTATAAAATCAGCATGTACTTCCCGTGTATTATTGTACTCATTTATAGTCCCGCAAACCTCAAGTATTCGCCCATAAGATGTATTAAACAGTAAGCCTGACTGTAAATATACAGATTCAAAAACTTTTACTTTAATAGTCGAATGCTGACTATGAGAGAAGTCATCAAGAGTTATCAAAATGAAATTTCTTGGGTTAGTTTTCCCACATGGATCAAAGTCCCTATATATCTCGCCGGTTATTTTCCCAAATATTTTTATTTTCCTAATGGGATAATTATTGACTAGCATTATATCCTTATAGTTATTGTCAAATATCCCATAGAAAGCTCTGACGCTCTTGCTACGGTTCACATCGCTAATAAGCAATGGAACTATCGTATCAAATGTTGGAGAGTGATGAAATAACTCAGGAACATAATACGACTTATTTCTATATCGCAATGCAATATGGTTTTCTCCAGGAGCAAAGTCATACATGTCCACTTAGCATTCAAACATAAAATTGTAATATACTTCAAGTCCTATATTTCCATTTGTTTACCCACTTGAGCTGAGTGTTTTGATCTTCTCAATCGCATTAATTTTTTTGAGATGAGAAATATAAAAAATATATAGACATCGTATAATTTCATTATATATAAAAATGGCATTATTTGAAGTAGAAGGATGGGATTTAAAGCTGAAAAATGTACAAATAGGCGGGAGAGTCAATAAAAAGAAGCAGAAAAATGAAAAAAGGAAAGCAAAAAAGCAAGAAGAAGCTGCTTTGAAGGAGAAAGCAGATGCAGATGCGGAAGCTGAAGAGAAAGGAAAGAAGAGAAAGCATGTGGAAATGGAAAACTCAGAAGATCTTGAATCAAAGAACAAAGAAGAAGATAATGATAACAGTTCCACAGTAGATAGTGCTCCACAAGAACCTTTACCAATTTCTACGCAGAAATTAACTCCTTTACAACAAAAGATGATGGCTAAGCTTTCTGGATCTAGGTTTAGATGGATAAATGAGCAGTTATACACAATTAGTTCACAAGATGCGTTAAAGTTAATTAAAGAACAGCCTTCCTTATTTGATGAATATCACCAAGGGTTCAGATCCCAAGTGCAATCATGGCCAGAAAATCCAGTGGATGTTTTTGTAAATCAAATTAAAACCAGAGCATCTGCCAGACCTGTTAATGCCCCTGGAGGATTACCTGGATTACCAAACAAGAAAGTTGTTATTGCTGATATGGGATGTGGTGAAGCACAGTTAGCACTAGATGTCAATACTTTCACAAAAGAATATAATGCTACTAATTCAAAGAAAAAAAGTAAACCAAGTGGTGGGAAGAGAGCTCCTAGTGGACCAAAGCGTTTGGATATTACAGTTCATAGCTTTGATTTAAAAAAGGCAAATAATCGTATTACTGTAGCTGATATCAAGAATGTACCATTGCCTGATGAATCCTGTACTATAGTTATTTTCTGTTTGGCATTAATGGGTACCAACTTTCTTGATTTCGTAAGTGAAGCAAAACGAATTTTAGCCCCTGGAGGAGAATTATGGATTGCCGAAATTAAATCTAGATTTTCAGAGTCAGCTGAAGCTAAAGTCGTTAAAAAAGAAGAAATTGGAACAGAGTTTGTTGAATCATTAAAATTATGTGGTTTTTTCCATAAGAAGACTGATAATGAAAATAAAATGTTCTCTAGATTTGAGTTTTTTAAACCTGCAAAGAATATATTAGAAGAGCGCAAAGCAAAGTTGGAGAGACGTAAAAAGTTTGTGGAGCATGAATCTCAACAGGAACAATTTGAATCGAAGAGAAGCGAAGTTCCAGAAGGTAAGTGGCTTTTAAAGCCATGTATCTATAAGAGAAGATGACGATATATCACATAAAAGCATTCAAATGTGTTATTGTTGATTACATATTACAATGTATAGAATAGAATAAAATATAATATAATCTTCTGACTTAATCTTATCAGCAATAGTATGAAAAATAATCCAGCATTGTTTTCTAGTAGAGGTTAACTTGCGAAGGCTGAACTTTGGACCATTTTGAAGTCACGTGAAAATTTTTCAGCCAGCCACTTGCTTGATATGGCTAAAAATCGTTAGAGATGCAAGAAAAGGGAAATGACCAGCACAAAAAGATAAAAGGATGGCCTATTAAGAATATATATCCAGTTATGCCAATTTGTATTATATACCCAGGCTCCATCCTTTGAATTTAGTTTTCTTTAGTTTTCTTCACTGAGATTAAACTAAAAATCGCAAATGTCAGACTACTACGAACCCACTCTATTATTTAGAGCGAATGCCATAAGAAGGTACCTGTCTCAACTCTCCCCAATTGCAAGTGTTACTAGTTTTGACAGTGGAAATACCAGAGAAACCTCAGCACCAAGCTCTATAGGAAGTACAAAGAATAGCACCTGGATGCTAAATTTGGACGATAAAGATACAAAAATCATTAACAAAATATGTTCAAATGATGTTAGTATTAAGTCAAATTACTGGAAAATTCCTGATGATAATTTCAATTTAACTTCGATGTGTATTACCCAAAGTGATGATAATAACAATTCATCCTTAGCTATTTCTAGTGCTAATGAAAGCTCAAATTTATTCATCTATGAATTGGACATTACTGATAATTACTTAACTCACCATAATACAATTTCTTTGCCCAGTATTCATTCTATGAAATGGGTACCAAATTCTCCAAAGCACCTAGTTACCGGTAATAATAAAGGATATGCACATTTGATATCAGTGCCTGATAGAAATTCTGATGAATCAGCAAGTATCTGTAAAAGATTTAACCACAGAAAGCATTTAAAAATAAAAAGTGACGACAAGAGCAACTTTCAAGGATCTGGTAAGATCTCCAAACTTAATTTCTTAGATGATAGATTATTATCATTGTTTGACGGAAATTTATTTTACTGGGATTTGAAAGACAGTCAGTCACTGGCAAGACCAGTGCCTATTTCTATTTCGAGGATACCTGGAATTAGAAATTTTGATCCATGCGTTGATAGTTCTCACAAAGTAGGTATTTGTGGTAAATTTGGCGCATCATTATATGACTTAAGAACAACTAAGTTTAATATCCCATCTTCAAGCTTCAGTCAACCTTCTAATCTGAAATCGCTTAGCATAAAGCTGATGAAATGGAATCCTTGCAATGAAAATGTTTTTGCAGCTTATCATGATGACGGATTGGTAAGATTATGGGATATTAGAAAACAAGATAGTTTTTCTAAATTGCATGGCCATGAGGATGAAATTACCAGTATAGAATGGAACAACGGTGATTTATTTACCGGAGGTAGAGACGGAAAGATTGTTCACTGGGACTTAACCTCTCATGATAGCAGAGGGATTAATGAATGTGGCTTAAAGGAGGGATTCAACAGCTTCAAATTTAATGCCAAATCCAATCGAGTAGAAGATATTGTAAATCAAAGACAATGTGGTACAATTTTACCGGCATCAAATAACACAATTATAAATATGTGTTCATTAAAAGATAACACTTCCGATGACGTGAAAGTACTTTCTATAGACGGGAGCTCTTTCTTTGGATTACACTCCAAGACGAATACTGCAAATGATATACAAATTAAGAATGAAGAGTCTTACTACAGCAAAGAGAGTTTGGATGAAATAGCCGACAATAATAAGACGATTAGATCTTCAATTATGACAAGCTTCTCAGTAGAAAGTATCAAACCATTATCAATCAAAAACAAATCTTCTAATAATTCACTAGTTGAATTGGGTGCTCCATTTCCATACGAAAAACCAAGTATTCCTCGTTCAGATTCCATTATACACAACAGTTCTCAAGATACTTTACTTGCATCTACAGATGACCTCATTACTGAAGATTCTCACAAGCTTGGAATTGACATGTCTAGATTCAATGACGATGAGTTTACATTTGGCAAGCCATCGTTATCTTATCAAAACCATAACGATTCAGTAGTATCGGTTGACTCTTCTGTGCTTATAGACTCATCTCCTGATTCTTCATATCTGATGAATGACTCCATTGAGACATTATCTACGATGCCTACAGTTTTAGAGTCTCCTACACAGCAACTAACATATGCCAAAGGCTCAATGCAAGATGATATCACAAACCTTGAACTTACTGAGAGCCTTAATCAACTAAACTTCAACTCTAATATGATTTAGTTGAAAATTGGTTTTGAATTGCAACAAATGTACTATACGACATACATCTTCATGGCTAATATATAATACTAGTTAGAGCCTATGAATCTATAGCAGTATGTAGAAATTTAATGATCACATGACGGTATCCTTTTAAAATTGCTTTGTGTAATGTCTTACGTTATTTTTTCCTGTTGATGAAATACGTACGATTTACTCTTAAGCTAGTCATAGAAGCAATTCGCTATATTGTAAATACTTTTACATTGACATAGTTACCGACTATAAAAGCAGATAATTTCGTTGCTATATCTCTGACTCAAGAAATAGTGGATTCTTTAACATAATCATCAAGGATATTATTTATTGATATAGACCAGGTAATAAGTAAGGTTAAAGGGGCCAACATACAATAAGTGAAAAATCTACGGGTAGGACTTAAGAATAGTTAAACGAGAACGTACTTGAACTAGATCATATTATTTTTCGTCTTGCAATAAAATTTTTCATACGGAGGATTCAAATTTGCTATTCAACTTTGAACGTCTATTGAATCAAAATAAAATTGGCAAAGGATAGTAATAATTCAAAAGTTTATCAATCTAAGTAATTAGTATCTATAATGTCTACTCAATCAGTGATCAGTGTTAAATTAGTGGCTGCTGAATCTCTTTATAAAAGAGATGTCTTTCGTCAACCAGATCCTTTTGCGGTTATTACTGTTGATGGATCTCAAACTAAAACTACTAAAACAGCTAAAAAGACTTTAAATCCATACTGGAATGAAACTTTTACTTTCACATCATTGGAGGATTCTATTTTAGTTATACAAGTATTTGATCAAAAGAAATTCAAGAAGAAGGATCAAGGTTTCTTGGGAGTTGTCAATGTTCGTATTGGAGAAGTTATTGATTTATCTCTACCAAGTTCAGAAGAAACAATTACTAGAAACTTAAAAAAATCGAATGAGAACCTTACAGTTAGTGGTAAGATTATAGTAGTTATCTCACATAACAGGACAGACAACAATAGAAACAGCAATGCCGCTCCACCTCCTGCTACAGCACCACATATATCACAAAGTATTCAAAATGGTTCAGCTGCTCCATCAAATGAATATCCTAATAGAGCTACATCTGCATCTGCATCTGCAAGTGCTCCGTCCACAACTAAGCAATATTCGTCGTTTGAAGATCAATATGGTAGATTACCTCCAGGATGGGAACGTAGAACTGATAATTTTGGAAGAACATATTATGTTGATCATAATTCAAGAACGACCACCTGGCAAAGGCCGACTCTAGAGCAAACAGAGTCAGAAAGGGGCCAACAGAGACAAACAACTACTGAAGCTGAAAGAAGACAACACCGTGGAAGAACTTTACCAGGTGAAATGCCTCAATCTCCAGATATCTCATCTACTAATTCACTTTCGACAGGAAATGTTACTGTAAATGCCACAGGTGCGAATGCACCAGTTAGTCCTGGTGCTGCTGTATCGATGGCTGCTTCGGGTGCTACAACAAGCGGTCTTGGTGAATTACCATCTGGTTGGGAACAGAGATTTACTAATGAAGGAAGACCGTACTTTGTTGATCATAATACTAGGACCACAACTTGGGTAGATCCAAGAAGACAACAATATATACGTACCTTTGGTCCTAATACTACTATCCAGCAACAACCTGTCAGCCAGTTAGGCCCATTACCTTCAGGTTGGGAAATGAGATTAACAAATACTGCGAGAGTTTATTTTGTTGATCATAATACAAAGACTACGACTTGGGACGACCCTAGATTGCCTTCATCCTTGGATCAGAACGTTCCTCAATATAAACGTGACTTTAGAAGAAAGGTGATCTATTTCAGATCTCAACCAGCTTTAAGAATTTTGCCTGGCCAATGTCATATTAAGGTTAGAAGAGATCACATTTTCGAAGATTCGTACCAAGAAATCATGAGACAAACACCAGAAGATCTTAAAAAGAGATTAATGATTAAGTTTGATGGTGAAGAAGGTTTAGATTATGGTGGTGTTTCAAGAGAATTCTTCTTTTTATTATCTCATGATATGTTTAATCCATTTTATTGCTTGTTTGAATACTCTTCTCACGATAACTATACTTTGCAAATAAATCCAAACTCAGGTATTAACCCAGAGCATTTGAACTACTTTAAGTTTATTGGTAGAGTTGTCGGTTTAGGTGTTTTCCATAGAAGATTCTTAGATGCTTTCTTTGTTGGTGCATTATATAAGATGATGTTGCATAAAAAAGTTATTTTACAGGATATGGAAGGTGTTGATGCTGAATTTTATAGATCTTTGAAGTGGATTTGTGATAATGATATTACTGATATTTTAGATTTAACATTTAGCGCTGAAGATGAAAGATTCGGTGAAATTGTTGAAGTTGACTTAAAACCAGGTGGAGCCAATATTGAAGTGACCGAGGAAAATAAGCATGAGTATGTTGAATTAATTTCCGAATGGAAGATTTATAAGAGGGTTGAAGAACAATTCAAGGCATTTATTGATGGATTCAATGAATTAATACCTCAAGAATTGGTTAACGTGTTCGATGAAAGAGAGTTAGAATTATTAATTGGTGGTTTAGCAGAAATTGACGAAAAAGACTGGAAAAAACATACAGATTATAGAGGCTATCAAGAAAGCGACCAAGTCATTCAATGGTTCTGGAAGTGTATTAGTGAATGGGATTCTGAACAAAAAGCAAGATTACTTCAATTCACTACTGGTACATCAAGAATCCCAGTTAATGGGTTCAAAGATTTACAAGGTTCAGATGGTCCAAGAAGATTCACTATCGAAAAAGCTGGTGAACCTAACCAATTGCCAAAGTCTCATACTTGTTTCAACAGAGTTGATTTACCACCATATACCGATTACGAAAGTTTAAAACAAAAATTGACTTTAGCCGTAGAAGAGACCGTCGGATTTGGTCAAGAATAGAAAACTTAACAGTTTCCTACTTAAGGTTGATGCTTTAGTTTGCTACCTGCGATTCTTCATGTAATTTAAAATATCAACAATTTATATATATATCTATCTAATATTTCAATTTCTTTTCCTTTTTTATTGAAAGTACTTCTTAATTTTTATTACATAAATACTTCTAAATATTTACTAATATATCGAATACGAAAAGTGCTTTTGTGTATAGCTTGGATTAGTAACCTAATTAAAACCGCGTGATAACCAAACAATGTGATGGAGACAATTGTGGGGGGAACTTCTTTAACAAAACTACCTTTATAGTAAGGAACCTTCATATAAACCATTCATTAATTTTGTAATCATGCGTAGTTACTGAGATCCCGTTCTAGAGCAATCGTTTTTTATCCCCTCTAGTCCCTTACAAGCTCTCCCCTCAGTCTTAGTAATCTCCATAATAAATGACTAAGTTTGGCGGAGTGTAACTTATTCCCATATATAAGTAAACTATTATTCTCTTTGTATTAAATCTATTTAATTATCTATTATATTACAATATACTACCATGCCCGACTTATTTGACAACTTTTTTAATAAGATAGGTACAGCAATTAACGGAAAGTCTAACCAACATTACCTGGGATCCTCCCAAGTTAACTCTGGAAGCTTCTACAGTTATCATTCTTCAGGTACGAACAATGCCTATTGGCTTCCAACTAAAAAGCCACAGAAGAAAGCTGAAGATTTACTGATGAACCAAGAGTCTCAACCAATTGAAAGACAAAGAATGAGCAGTATTATTTCTATTGGATCAGAAAATGACGACCTGCCTCGTTCAAGAATGAATAGTGTATCATCTGATACCTAGAACAATTCAATCTATTAAATGGAAGTTATATAGCGTATATAGAGACTGGCTCTCATATAACAATTTAAATAAATAAAAAATCGTTTTGCACTTTACGTTTGAGTTGTACTGAAATCTTCCATAATCTGATCAAAAAATAAAATGTCTTCGTCCGTAACAGTAAAATCGTCATACCTAACCTTTAATGGTTGATCTTCAGGTCCTAGATTGTGAACGTCGTCAACATTAGAAATAAAATTAGTATCTTTATCTAAATTAAACTCCATTAGTGTGTTCAGGGTAATCTCTGAATTATGGAATTTACCATATGATGAGGTATTTGATTGTTCCTGTGTTAGCTTAGAAATACGATTATTCGAAAAGGAATTTTCAACATCATTAAGCAAATTATCAATAGATGTTTTATTGAAATTTGACCCACTCATTATATTTTGATTCTTATTTTGAAATTCTTTACTTAAAAATTCATATTTCTGATAAACTTCATAAAAACCTAGATCAGTGAAAATTAAGCTGAGAGAATACAACAAGTTTGTTATTTGGATAAGTTTTCCTCTTGCTACTAAATTACCCTTAAAATTCATCTCCAGCATCAAACTCATGGCCACATTTAAATAATCAGTAAATGTATAATGCTCCATTTCATTAGGAATCTTTATTTGAAGAATGATTCCCATTATAAACACTAATGAAGAACTGAATAAATAATCCAAATCAGTGAAGCCAAAGGAGCTTAAATAACCAACCTTATAAACTGTCATGAATATATTAATAGTTAAGCGACAAGCATTTAGACTGGTTGTAGTAACATAAGTAATATTTCTAGGCAAGGTGTCTATTCTAGTTGGCTCAGTTTTTTTAGTCGCATTCTTTTTATGAGTACTGATCTTCATTTTTGTTAAATTAAGAAGTATTGGTACACATGTTAAATATATGTGATGTAAATAATTCAAATGAAGACTGTAGATCAACCTGTCACTTTCAGAATTATATTCATTTGAGACATTTAACCTAAGATGCTCAGGTATCGTTTGGACCCAATCTATCAATGCCTCCAATATTTTTAGTATGACATTTAAATAATCTCTATTATCAAAAGGTGTTTTAATACAGTAGAGTTCTCGAGATATCCTATCACTTATTTTAGCTAAATTAATGTAGAATACCATAAAGTTAGCATTGCCGAAATCATATTTGGACAAATTAGGTGACATAGAATCGTAGAATGTCGAAGAAGGATACTTTGCTGTTATTTCTCTAGGGTTTAATAAAAGTTGCTGACCAACCCTAGCACTAAAGAACCGATTAAGACAATAAGTTGCCCACCATACTCTATTGGATTCAGTATCATTTTCTCTATTAGTTTGGAATTTTGAAGACTTATGAAAATTCAAAGATATGCATAATTGCAAAGCATTTAACGTAAATATAAGAGAGGCACTCTTTTTGTCTAACATGCGAAGATAAAATGATATTAAACTTAATAGCTCAATAACTTCAATATTCTGTCTCATACTTTTGGTAAGACTTATTAACTGAAAAGGCGAGGGCAAATATTTAACAACGATTGAGAAGTACTCTAAACCTGGAGGAGACTTTATAGGCTTCGTATCTACATACTTTCCAATCGAGTATTCACGACTGTACACTTTACCCAACGTAATAACCATCAAGATATTAAATAAAAAATAATCATACAGAGGTTCCTGGATTTTATTAATATCAAACTGCCCGTTTGGTTTGAAATAAGACTTTGCCCTGAATCTGAACTCATTTGGATTTATAATTAAATATCCCGCGTTGATAAAGAAGACCAAATTATCAAACATACCTTCGACAAGATCAAGCGTTATTTTAGAGCAAAAGTCCCGTAAAGTCTCATAATTCCCACCCCCAACCCTCAGTATATCTTTAACTATATAGTCATACGCATTTTCTTCAATTAAGGAATCAAAATCTGGTGAAATCAAAATATCTTCAATGCTGCTAATTGATTTACAATTAGTTCTAGATATATGGTTCAAATTCCAGCATATAAGTTCACATGAAGGCGATCCCAACCAGATTGATAAGTTTATTTTATCATTCGATAACGATGATTGACTTTGAATTGTTGGTTTCAGATTGTTTTTATCCTGGATACTTTTTAAATGATTTACTTCTTCCGTAAGTATCCGTATCCTCTGTTTATACGCTTCTATTTCAGTATCTAATAAGTACACTTTTTTAGGTTTCTTGGTATAACTACATTCATACCCTGCTTGAATACAAGAACGACAAGGGCTCTCACCAGAGCATTTAGTCTTCCTTTTTCGACATCGTATACACGCAAGCTTCGATCTCCTTTGACTTGCATCATCATTAATTTGATCAAATTTCAATTCATCTCCTTTAAGTTTTTTTGTAGGAGGTTCGCTATTCTCGTAGGGAATGTTGATATCCTCAGACATATCAAATCTTGATCTTCAGATCTTTATCACAAACAAAAAATATGTTCGCATTTTAAACGATATTGACAAATTAGTCTGTATATTACACATAAAAAAGATGACAAAACTATTTAATATACATCATAGTAGTTACCTGGAAATGAATTGAACAAATTACTTCATAAATGAGCATTGAAGTTGATGTCAATTAGAGTAACAATTAGCATCACCTTAAGAAATATATGAAAAAAGAAACTCGAAATCTCATAAACATCATAAACAGCATAAGCATGCTTTAAAACAATTACTACTTTTTTGTCTTCTTTCATTAAAGCTAGATGTATCAGAGTGCAAATCACCGTCATCACGAACTGGTACCATACCTTTTTGGACGCGCGGTTGATTAGTAGGATCATATTGATTTTTATTAAGGAATTGATGATTTTTTGGATTCTGTGAAATAGAATTATAATTACCATAGGAAAGAGAGTGAGACTTGCTTCTACCGTCTTTCAAAGGGGACCCTTCATTACGAATTCTTTGTTGGGAATTTGATAACTTTCGCTTTTCCTTTTGTGGGGTATGTGGGTTACCATATCCATGCAAATTTGTTTTCTTATTCAAGGCCGCATCCCATCCTCTTCCACCATTTAAATTCATCCAGTCATAATAATCATCCTCAACAGTTCCATTAGAAATAAATGCCTTATCCATTAACCCAACTAAATATTCATAGTCTGGATCTTCATCGAATTTTAAATTCCTAACGTAATTTAAATATTGAGCAAATTGAATAGGATAGCCATAGCACAATTCATTTGTTGAAGTGCTCTGCTTCTTCAAACCAATTTTTTCATATTTTTGTTTATTGGTTGGTGCTTTCAATCCTTGCCAGGGTAATGAACCTCTTAAAAAATACATGAATACATGACCTAAACTTTCAAGATCATCTCTTCTCAGCTGCTCTCTTCCCAAATGCGTATTAATGGACATATAACGAGCTGTACCACTAAGAGCTTTCTTCTCTCTATAAGGTATGTGGAGTTTACTCTTAGGATCTCTATATTGCTTGGCCATACCAAAATCCACAACATAGACTTTGTTTGCATTAGGGGTACCTGGCTTTCCAATTAAAAAATTATCAGGTTTAATATCTCTATAAATTAAGTTATGTTCATGTATAGATTGCACTAATTGAATCATTTGCTTAGATACTTGAATCACAGTTTTGATCAGAAACTTTCTGCCACACCAATCAAAGAGATCTTCTAAAGAAGGTCCCAATAAATCAATCACTAAAATATTGTGTACGCCCTCTTGTCCAAAAAAATATGCTTGGGGAATACCTGGTGTTCCTTGTAAAATCCTATACGAACGATACTCGTCTCTTAACTGCGGAGCTTCACATTTTCTAGGTTCAAATTTTATAGCCACCTGCTGATTATTTAATAAGTTTACACCTTCAAATATAATACCAAAAGATCCTTCCCCTATTTTCTTTCCAACTTTGTAGTGAACACCGACTATATTTGAGTTTGCTTGAGCCATTTCATAAGCTGCCTAGAATAACTATTTTTTTCCCTCTGTTAAAGCGGTTCAAAACGCCAATTTATAAAGTACTTATTTTCCTTACTTATAATTTTATTCAAAAACACCCAATATTATACCAAAACCAATCTATGTTTATATTAACTGATCAATATACCCGTTATTATTTCTATACCCACATTTTGTTGAAATTTGGTTTGTTTTTTCCTCAAAGCAATCGAGACTCTATCTGCAGGCATAATCGACAATTTAACCCCAAGGTTGTGTAACTCAGACTATAGAACATACGCTGAACGCCTTCCTAATGGAGGAAGCTGTAGTTTAAGACGTAAAAAAACACGTATAAAAACATGTTAGACTTTGAATACTTTCAAATTTCTTACATTACATTGTGTAAAAGGAAAGTTATTTTTTAATAGATAGTAAATTATTTCAATTGTGACTAAGTAGAAGAGTTGTTTATTAGAATACATTGGAGAAACGCATATAATATAACTATAGAAGTTACTTAAAATCACTTAAAAATTTAGTCATTCAAGCCTTGTAATCATAATCTACAATCATACCTATTCTGAAACCAGTTGTTTGTCAGATACTTTAATTAGAGCCAGCTTACGGAATACCGCGAATTTTTGATTTTTATCACTTGTCTATTATGCGATAACAACGTAATAAGCTCAATATAATTATGGCATGCCCTTACTTACTGTAGAAAAAGGTTTGCATTTTTAGGGAACTTGAAAATAAGTAGCTTTAACTCAATGTATATAGCGTGCTTTGTCATACTTTATTGTATTTACATCTCATTTCAATACCCATAAAATACAGCATTAGAAACAGTGTAGTAAAATAAACACATTTTAATTCAATACTATAAGCAATTGGCTTTACTGGTAATATTTATTCTTTTGTTTGGCTCTTACTTGACAGCTTGAAGTATTTTCTGACTGAAAAATACCAAGCGCGATAAAACCAAAAGTTTTCAGACATTTTTATGTGTTGGAATACATTTTTGATAACCTAATATCAATGTCAGAAACATTCAAACCGAATGGTATTGTATATTCATATCATGGGCCTTTGATATATGAAGCAAAAATTTTAAAAATTCATGAGAAGAACAAGCCATATGTACTAAATGGCGAAGATAAAGAAGAACCAGTTGAGGACCAAAAGTTGCTGGAAGACTTGTATGGTGAGAACACATATCTTTTACATTATCAAGGATGGAACTCTAAATGGGATGAATGGGTCACCATTGATAGATTATTAGAATATAACGAAGAAAATAAAAGAGTTAAAAAGGAACTAGACGACATGAGAAAAAAGAAGAAACCCTTGAAAAAAGAGACAAAGAACTCAACACCAACGAATGATACTCTGGTAAATGGTCAATCAGATAATAAGAAGAGAGCAATTTCAGACAAGGGTTCATCTAAAAAGAAAAAGGATGGTTCCAAAATGGAGATCATTATTCCATTCAGAAATGAATTAAAGTATATATTGGTTGACGATTGGGATTTCATTACGAGAGACAAACAAATAGTTGATTTACCTAGCAAAAAGCCAGTTTCTGTAATTCTTCAAGATTATATGAAATACAAGCTGGAGACCGATCAAGAGAACATCAAATTACGTCAGGAAATGGTGGATGGGCTAGAGATCTATTTTAATAAGTCACTTAGCTTAGTCCTTTTATATAAATTCGAAAGACTACAATATTTAAACCTTATTAAGGACGGTATTACAAGAACAAAAAAGTTTAGTGAAATATATGGTTTAGAGCATTTATTAAGGCTATTTGTTTCTTTACCGGGGTTGGTTGCTCAAACTTCAATGGATAGCATAAGCTTAGGTGTTTTAATTAATGAAAGTATGGAAATTATGGACTTTCTTACGAAGAATTTGCGCCTCTACTCAAATCAGTACATCAACACAACACCAGCTTACAATAGTCTAGCAAGAAGTTAACTTTAAAAAATAATTCATCAATTCGTATATTAAACTAAATTTCGTATACACATAACATTATCACATAAATTCATAAAAAACAAAGAGAAAATTCTCTACTGGCGTTATAATTATAAAATAGGAACAGCCATATAGTCAACCTCAACTAATGGGGACTCATTGTTACATGTCACCTGTAAACAAAGCTTCCAGTGTCTATGGTACTGGTCTTCTTCTTCTTCAGGCAAACCATGCAAACCTGTGTCTTCATATGTCCAGGTTACATTCTTAGGTGTTTCTTCTTCCGAAATCTTTGAGAAATCCATCTTAAAGCCGGAACACTTTTCCATATCAGCCATCAAATGCTTTTTGATGTGATGTTGTAAGTTACGTTTAAATTTACGAGAATTCTTATTCATCGTAGGTTTAATTTTGTCTAAATTATCATGAACTTCTTTCATGATGAAAGGAGGGTAGTACAGCAACTTAGCATGACAATAGTCATAATCGTTATCCCAAGTTTCATCCTTAATGTAAGATTCAAATGCATATATATCATCGAACTCCCTAACTGGTGGTGGCTTCAAGATCATTTCTATAGTACCATCTTCAGACTCAATAGAGGTGATCGATGACGATCTAGATTTAGGTGGAGCAGTAACGTGCTTCAAAGGTTCACAGGAGTCCAAGTCTAATGGAACAACTTTCTTTCCTTTGTTCTTCTTAGCGGTCATAGTTAATGATAAAGTTTAGATTAGTTCGTATGTAAATCAATATAATGCGAAAAGTAACAGTCAAAAATTAGCACCCAAATCTAGTGCTAACAGAGAATCTAACTGAAAATACTTGTAATGTAGAATTCTTTTCTGACAGGAAATATACTCATTATATATTCCATTATTAACAAGAATAACCATATTTGGGAATTTCAATCCCCAACTTTCTGATCACTCCACATTTAATCACGATACTTTAAATTTCTATTTAATGAGGAGAATGAATTTTTGAAGTCATTCAATCCAATTTCTTTTTAATATTTGTTACAACCAATAATTTCATTGAGTGATTTATGTTGTCAAGTTGGGAAATAATAATTAAAGGGGGTTATTTACATTGGGCATCACTCAGTTAAGAATATTAGATCTACAATAAGGAGTTTTCTTAATTTAGGAAAACCCTTATTGCCGTAAGTACATACATAAATTTGCCTACATTTCACAGCTTTACAACTTGAATACAATAGTCATATAGTTCATAATCCTTGCTCTTATAAATTATTTTGTAAAATAGCAATCCAGTAAATTTGTGATAAGAACAATCATATTATTTGTGTCTGAGATTGTACAGAGACTGAACTCCTATTCCCTCCGAAATATTTACTGTAAATTTATGCAGCTATGCAATAGATAAAGAAATCGGAGAGAAGAGGAGAAGAGAGTCCATTTCAGAGAGGGGTTTAAATAAGCTTTTAGGGAGTGTTAGTTAATATTCTCAAAAAGGAGTTTTATTGCTATATGTGAAAGAGATGAATTTCCCGCAATTAGAGATTGGAGACAGATGTTATCAGATGTTATACCTTTAAGAGAGATAAGCTCCAGTTAGATTTGCATTCTAGAATATATTTGCTATTTTGACTTATATTATCGGTTGTAATAAATGTCGGAGTTCGTATATATGTAACTCTAAAAAATCCGATTTTTTAGTAAACTGCCCAATAAACTATGGGTAAACTAACTTTTAAAGGAGAAAAGAAGAAGAAAAAAAGAAAAGCTTTAGAAGAGCCAACGGGTGAAAATGACATAAATCCAAAGAAGCCTAAAATAGATATATTAGAACTATCTGGGTGGACTAGCTGCATAAGTGAGAAGGACCTCGAAGGACCATGCATATTTGTCTCACCTAATAATGAGCCTAATACTCTTTTTTTTGATGCTGACAAGGACGAAGTGTCAATATATCAACATAAATGCAAAACCAATGAAAACGCAGTTAACTTCTTAGGGGATAATGAACAAATTGAAACAAATGTTCCTCAAAGTCATAAAGTTGAACCAGCCTCTGTCAATCAAGTATTTACGATCGTTCCTATCAGTCAGAACAAGAGTCTATTAAAGGAGGATGAAGGTAAGCGAAAGTTTGCTATCAGAAATTATCTAAATAAATATTTAGCTGTGAACTCCTCTTCAAGCAAAGTTGAAACTACTTTTGCAATTAACGATGCAGCCATTTTTGAATTGAAGAAGGAAATAACTTATAACGGAGAGTTTAAAATAAATGAAGTTCAGTGGCATATCTTATCAAATGACGGCACTAGGGTAATATGTTGTAATAAGAATGATGTGATAATATCATCAGATAAAACGGTGAATAACAATAAGTTTGTTATACGAATTCAGATGCAGAATTCTTCAAAATACAAATTAGCAGAGTTGATGAAGAAAGAAGAAGCAGATTATGATGTCAAAAGGGTAATTAAGGAGCTCTACGAAGAGACTAGTGGGAAAATAAAGGTTACTGAAGAGTTGATAAGACGAATAAAACGTGCTATAAAAGAAGGGAATTTAAATGAACAAATTATAGAAGAAAAGGAACTGCTTTTCTCTAGATGGTAAATTATAGAATATATCTTTAAAAGTATATAGGCATAATATTATAAGTTTTTTTTTCTCGCATTGAAATTTCTGATCGATCTTTAAAAAAAAATCGAATTTAGGACCAATAATCACTTCAATTTCTATAACTTAAGAGGGATTTTTTTAGAATGTTTGGGGTATACACAGGGACAAATGGCCAACAGAAGTCATTATCAGAAATGACTCAAGAAGAACAGGCAGAAATGGGTGCCAAACAAATGATTGCATTTATGCAATCTTGCCCTGGTAAAACAGCCATGGCTGGTGTATCAGGATTCTTCCTTGGTGGTTTCTTTGGTTTATTTATGGCATCTATGGCATATGATGTGCCAGTTGGTACAACTGCCGTTAATCACATCAGTCAGCTTCCATTAAAAGAGCAAATGAAATTACAATTCTCAGATATGGGAAAGAGATCTTATTCCAGTGCAAAAAATTTTGGTTATATTGGTATGGTTTATTCTGGTGTGGAATGTGCAATAGAAAGTTTTAGAGCAAAGCATGATATATATAACGGTGTTAGTGCTGGATGTATTACAGGTGCTGGATTGTCTTTTAAAGCTGGTCCTCAAGCAGCAGCTTTTGGATGCGCTGGTTTCGCTGCATTTTCCACTGCTATTGATTTATATTTGAAAAGCGAGAGTGCTGCTCCTCCAAAGAATGACTATAATGAATAAGAACATGTATATATAATTAAACCTTAAACTAGATTATTTATTTCAAATATATTACAAATAGTGTACAATACGATTAATTAAGTTCTAACCTTCTAATCTCAATCCAGAAACTAGGAATAGACAGAAAAGAACGTAAAGACCACAAAAAAGGTAACTATAAATGTCCCTAATACTACTGTTGGAAGCTTTAATCTATTTGTTCCAGCTTTCATGTTTTGAAGTCTCTCTAACTCATGGAGTAGCTCTTGAGATGTAGGAGTTTGATCCGAGTAATCAGAATTCTCATAAAAAATAGAGTCTTTTTCTGCAATTCTCTTCTTAGTTCTGTATAAAATTGACCATAATTCTTTTTGCATATCATGCATTATATCTACAATATCTTGAGACAGATACGCAAGTTCTTCCAATTCGTGCAAACATCGTTTAAAATCATTGATCCCAATATCTTGGGTGAAAAGATCTTTGTTAATATTGCTGAAATCATTATTTAAAATTTTTGAACTTTTTGATATGCTTGCTTGGTTTTCTATCCTCTCTTGCCGTATATTGTCAGGCTGTATCCCGACGTATCTCTTTTTTAAATCTATTGGGGCTAGATTGATATCTTCATCAACTGCTTTTGAGTTCAGGATATTTCTATTTCTTAGGATGTTCGATTGCGAATGGTAGGTTGGTACATTGTGGGTTTTAAGGATTATAGGTTCGTAACTTCTATTTTCAACAGCTGTTTCTTCATCATCTTCATTTTTTATATCTGGGCTCCAATCTTCAGACCCACTTTTTACTTTATAAGCTAGAGGTAGCGGTTCTCCTAAATCCACATGTATATCGCCATGTTGATTTCTTCTTTTAATCCTGCTCATATCTACATATTAAAAGTTGTTTAGTTCACAATCAATTTTAATGTTTATATTTTTTTGCGCACAAACGCGAATAATAATACACATAAACAAATCTACTCAAAAGAATTGTAACTATAAGATAGTCGTTTAATGATTGGTATAGCTTTAATATCGTTGAATAGTGCCATTTTTTTTATCTAATGTGTAGGTAGGGTTTATTACAAGAGAAAAAGAAATCTCCGCATAGTTGAGGTCAATTGTTTATATTTTAAAACTATAAAGTAATATTTGTACTGTTCTTGAAGTAGATTGTGATCTTAAAGTAGTTTAATACAAAAGAAAAACTCTCATGAAAAAATTAGTACTTATTGAATAGAATGAATTTAGTAGAATGTTATATTAGGTCACGTATGTCGAATAATTTTCACACTAGAGGAAGATAAGGTGTCATAATAAGAGGTCCGTGATTATGTTTAAGTGCTTTTTTTAGACGTTAGGGAATTGTCATGCTTGTTTACTGTTGAAGTATTGTTGACAGATACGATTATTCACTCCTTGCATGTGCAATAATTGGAACAAGAAAGTGCAATAATTTAAGAATTACACAAATTGGATTGTTATTCAAATAATCAATGATAATAAAAATATACAATCTTGCTTATATAATAAGTTATAACATATATAACTAACGCATTAATAAAATTTCCTGGGGTTAAGTACTATTTTGAATATTAAGCGATCTTTAATATGTGCGGAAACTGTATATAAATATTCGGTCTAGAATCTCCTTTCTAGATATTTTAAGGATATAGCGGAGAGGAAGGGGTGCAATATTTTATGCATTCATTAAAAAGCAAACCAAGCTTTGCACCGTATTTTTCCTACAGCATAGCTAGTAATTAAATCATTTATATAGTTTGGGTCTTTTTAAGATAATATACCTGGAGTATTGTATTAAATATAACGATAGCTTAAGCTAATACTAAATATCTGAGATAGAAACAAGGATAATTGTAGGAAAATAGTCATTAATTGATAGGAATCACAATTAAGTATACAATTATTCAAGGTTGAATTCATGCATAGAGATTACTCGAGGCATTCTATTCAAAATCCGTCTCGTAAAAATTTCTCTATGCCTGAAGGCGTAGAACCCCATGCGTGGTTTCTAACAATTCCCCATTTTTGTTAATTTCTAGAAGTGTCTTACCCAATTGATAACAACTTGATTTACTTCTCACAATTAAAATGAAACAGAAAATAATTTAATCTGAAATTACAATACATTTAGTACAGTTCTGTACGCATAATTTTTCTGGGGACGGTAGTTTCAAATTTTATGAAGGCGGGAAGAAATAGTAAACATTTTAAATTCGCTTTAGAAATAGTGATAGTTATCATATGCTCATGATGTTTGAAATTACCAAATATATTGACTGAATTTTTATAACACAGCCAGTATTGTATACCTAGGACAGAGTTCAAAGTCAAACAACTCCATTGACGTCGTCCCCATACATATATACATACTGCATATAGATTTTTTTGCAGGGCGTTCATGCATGATATCCCTTATAGGCATTCTTTGAACCACTTAATAAGACAAATTGCTTTCCTTAGTAAAGTTAATTACTTTTTTTTGCTATAATCCGATTTTTATATGCGATAATTGCATATCGGATCACACAACATAGAATAAATACAAAAGGATTTCCATATATTAATTATATAAAATTCTGACATTATCTCGATATTAAATACTTTTATTTTCTCTTATCTTTTGGAATTTAGAACTTATCTTGTTGCTTATATTATAATTGAAGATTAGTGGCTGGTTCCATGGTCAATTTACAAAGGAAAATGAGTAATACAAAAGAAGATAGATTTAAGAAAGACATCGAAAAGTATCCACTAAATTTTGAGGGAGAAGATGAATCTAACAAGGAGAGAAGATTTTCATTAATATGGAAGATAATTTTATGTTTTGTGGGTATTTGGCTTGTTGTGGAATTTGTCGGAATTGATATGAAGGAAGTTTGTATGAAGAATATGGGGAAAAACCATAAGGATGAAATAGAGGTGCCATCCGCAAATGATTTTAAGACTAAAACTGGGACATTTCATAGTGACATAAATCTTGTTGACGTAAATACAATTACAGCAAACAATGAATATGAAAAATTAAGCATGGGTCAACCGGAAAAACAAAATACAAAAGGTTCTAATACTCAAGCTTTGGAATCTGAGGTTGATCCTCAGAATGATCTTAAAGAGATCTTTTCCGTCAGCCCTCTTATTATTTTTTCTAAAAGCGAAAAATCTGAGAAACAGAAGGAGTTAGAGAATATATTCCTCCTTGAATTAAATATTGTTCCAGAGCCTAAGGTAGTAGATTTAACGAAACATCCTAGACATACTCAAATTATTGAATATTTAACTAGTTATTCAACTCATGAACAAAACTTAGCTACTAGTCATTCCTCTGACGTTGATTATGAACAAGACTCAAAAAGCGAGGTAGATAATATTCCCCGTGTATTTTTAGGGGGTGTTCCAATTGGAAATTGTAAGGATATCGTACGTAAGTTTGATGATAATGAATTATTAGGATATTTAAGGGAAATTGGTCATGGGTTAATTAGTGTAAGCTAGGTTTTTATTTAGATCAATAAATTTGGTTTTCGCGTATTAAAATAAAAAATTGTAGTTAAAAAATTATTGTGGCAGCAGATGTGTGGAATACTATGTTGTATTAATAAGAATGAAGTCAAGCCGATACCTCCCATACAATCTTTACAAAAAAGTGATTTTGGTTTGTATTGGGAGACAGATAATAGTGATATCATAAATAGACTTTTCATTAAGAGAGATTTTGAGAATGTAAGATTAACTGATTCAGATAAACAGAAACTTGCTAATATCGAAGAAATTAGGATTATAAATGAAAAACTTGTAAAACTTAAGAATAATGTTAAATGTGACCCAAAGATTGAAGAATTAAGAATTAACTTCCAGAATAGACTAGATGAATTAAGTAATGTTCAAGATGATGATGTGAATCAAATAGAACTCCCTTTATTTGAGTCATTAATGTATAAAATTGCATCTAGGGGGCCAGATTATATTAATTATTCTTGTTTAGAGCTAGCAGGATTAAACTGTCAACTATTTTCGTCTATTCTTTCATTAAGACAACCTTTTACCAAACAACCTAATATTACTGATGAGATTATCATACAATTTAATGGCGAGCTTTATAATAATGAATGCCTAGATAGTAATGACACTGAATTCATTGTAAGTTTGCTAGATAGCAATGTAAGATCAGGGGAGAAAAGAACAGATGCAATTTTGAAAACAATTTGTCAATTAGATGGGGAATTTGCTTTCGTATTGATTGACTTATTAGAAGAACAAGTATATTTTGGGCGTGATAGTATAGGGAAAAGGTCACTAGTTTACTCGCTTGATGATGGGTTAATAGTTAGTTCTTTACCACCATCGTACCAACAAACGTCTTATAAGTTCTTAGAGTGCAAAAATGAGATTTCCATCTTTAGTTTGCTAAATAATGAAGTACAACATAAGAGCTATGGTGATTTATGGGAAAAATATAAATTACGGAACCTAATGAAATTTAATCCAGTGAATATGATACCTAATGTTTCAGACGAAGATATCCAAGTTAAGGTTAAAGAGTTATATAGAGCCTTAAATCGTGCTTGTCTCATTCGTCAAGAAACAATACATCCCGTACATTTATCAGATTCATTATTGGGCATTTTATTTTCTGGAGGATTAGATTGCACCATTATTACTTCTTTGATTTGTAGGAATATGAGACAAAAAGGGGGTGCGATAGATTTAGTAACTGTTGGTTTTGACAATCCAAGGACAAATCAAGTTGCAGCTAATTCACCCGATAGAAAGTTAAGTAAAAAATCATGGTTTCATTTGAGTAAATTGTACAATTCCAATACTTTTCGAATTAGGCTAGTCGAGGTAAACGTGCCGTATGAGGACTGGTTAGCAAATAAGGAAAGGGTCAAAGAGCTAATGTATCCAAATTTAACCGAAATGGACCTTTCTATCGCCATTGCATTTTACTTTGCTAGCAAATACGAGGGAAGGCTTTCTGTTCTTAAGAGCACTGATGTTGAGTTTGAAACTTTTCAGCAAAATGAAAAGCATTTTATAGAAGCTATAGATAATTATAAATCAGATACCAGGGTACTTTTTAGTGGTTTGGGGGCAGATGAGTTGTTTGCAGGTTATTCAAGACATGAATCCTTGTTTGGTGGTATAAATAAAGACACACCTGTTCAAGAAATCAGTAAGATATATGACGAACTATCTGAATCATTGATACACGATATTAATGTTATTCACTCCAGAAACCTAGGGAGAGATGATAGGGTTATTTCTTCTTGGGGAAAAGAATTAAGGTATCCATTTCTTGATAATTCATTTATTCAATATGTTATAAATGAAATTGAACCTAATTTGAAATTGTCTTTTACCTTTGAATTAGCCACTAGTAAAAAGAATAAGGGAAATTATTTAATGAGACCTATCAGAAAGTATATTCTTAGAGAATTAGCGGTATATTTAGAGTTATATTGGGTAAAAGACGAATTGAAAAGGGCCATACAATTCGGTGCAAAGAGTGCTAAATTAGAAATTGGTCAGAATAAGGTTAAAGGGACGGATATATTGTGAGATACTTCTTACTACTAATTGCATTTCTAGTAGATATTACTTCATAATATTAAACGTTAAATAAAAATATAGACAAAATAAATAGTCAAATAAATAATTGGTAATCTATCTATAATTCCTTCACCCATTTTGGTTCAATGACAAGAACTTCACACTCTGTAAGTAAATTTTCTTTTGAATCAAAAACATCTTCATTGTTATCTAAATCAACCTTATATACTGAACCTTTTACCCAACATTTTCTGCCAGATTTCTTAAGAAGCTCACATTTAATCATAACATAATTATTCAGATAACAAGGACTTCGATAATTAATGTTCAAATTTGCCGTAACACCTTTTCTAGAATGGAAATTTTGGAAAGCCAAACGGCATGTTAATTCATCCAAAAGGGTAGCTAATAATCCACCATGTACAATATTTTGATGGCCTGTAAGGTCATCACCTAGATATAAGAACGTGCAACTGTAATTATCAATAGGTTTTTCAACAATTTCATCTAAAGTTTCATATTTATGGTTTATAACAAATAATGTTTCTCCTCTATAAGCAATTTTATTATCACCAAGTAAAGTCTTAAATGTAAGTTTAGGTAATTTCATATCCTTATTGTTAGTTCTATCAATATGTTCAATGAGTAATGGACGTATATACTGTTGATATTTTTCACTCTCGAGTAATTTGATTTCATAGATATTCTGCAATGATTCATTAGCTACTGAGCTAGTATTATTACCAATATTCTCTACTTCATCGCACATATGCATTTTAAGTGGTTAATTTCTAAAAGTTATTGCAAAATCAAAACCGAGCTACCAGTTATTTATATACTTTTCACAGAAAAATGGTGGGGCTAATCATCGGATATCGGAATAATACACAAAATACTTATCAGTAGATTTGGTAATTACGACAAAATAGATTACAATTTATTTTAGTTTTAAGATTAATGATTAATGATTGATATTAATATTAAGATGCATTATAAATTATAAATTAAAAACACGTTTAAATGCCTCCTTAGCATTTTTTTCGATCAAGTTTCCATGGCACATAACAATAGTTTCAAAATCCCATGAAAGAATGCTATTCAAACCACCTTTGGCTTTTTCAACATTAAGCACTTTCTTAGCTAAATGAGATCCAAGTTTACTATCGGGATTTAGATACTTTGTTAAGTAGGACCATCCAGAAGGTGAATAATTTGTAAAGCCAGTCTCTGGAGAATACTGTTCTAAACCATTTTGAGCCATGTTGAAGAACAAATCGGCCTCAAAGAGAACTTTTGATGGGCTATTGAATACAATCAATTCTTTATTTTTATGCGTAGGTAAGTAAACAAACTCAAAATTGTCTAAAATAGCAGAGCTTGTAATACCGAGGTTAGATAAGAATTCTTTATTGAGAATCTTATTACCATCCGAAGCTGTTACCTTATAGTCAATTTGAACGTCACCTAAGTCTACACCTTCCATACCTATAATCTTCATTTCTGGATACTCCTTCTTGAAAGATTTTGCGGCCAATGTATGTTCAGCATCAGGGATAATTAAGTATCTGACATTAAAGCTGGTTTTGTCCTCACCTTTGAGCATTTTCAAGGCATTGATAACCGCATCACCATATGGAATAGCAGACCAAACAATGATCTGATCGTCATGATCAATAAGTGCCATTCTGGCACCAATTTTTACCTTGTTAAATCTGGAGAATGCACATGATGTGATTACAATATTATCAGCAATCTTACGACTTATAGCTTTGAGATTACTTGGGTAGCCCATAATTTATTTCCACTTAATAGATTGATAGCTTATATTTAAATTTGTTTAATTTTGTCTAATAAATTTCATAGGAAGGTATCAGTTAATACATAAAAAATCATCGCGGAATATTTTACATCCCGCGCTAGGCATCAATAATCAATTAGATCTAGACTATTTAAATTACGTAATTATAATAAATCTAACTGATTTGAAGTCAGATTAGACATGTCATTACGAGACTTTGCACTTGTAGGAGTTAATACCATATTTAAATTGAATCCTGGTGGATAATTTTGTACATTTGCAGATGATGATGGGGAAGCGGGCATAATAGTGGAAGACGAAGCTGGAGATCCATTAGAAGGTTGGGGTTTTCTCAGAGGGATGGACGCAACTTGGAAATCCTCAAAATCATCATCATCATCATCATCATCATCATCATCATCATCATTATCATTCTGAGAAGCTTGTGGGAATGGAGACTTATTCAAAGTTTGTAGTAAACGATTATTGTTTGGAGTGTTAATACTATTACCCACTAGTGATAGCTTCTGCTTTGTAGACCCAGAGTTATCTTTAAGAGACAAAGGCTGAATTCTACTTCCCCTTGAAAAGGAATTATCTTTCAAATCATTGTTAATTATACTTTTTGATTTAGGAATTACAATATCGTTGGATTTTTGCAGAGCTAAGTTCATGCTGCTATTTACATCCAATCTCCTTTCTTGTGCTGAATTAGTCGCAAGAGGAGTCAGCTTCTTTTTGGGTTGCATTATTTCCTTCGATTTTGGTGCTTTAAAAATATCGTCTTTATTGGTTGCTGTAACTTTCTGGTTGTTAATTAATGAGCCAAAATTATCTGCCAGACCATCAGAAGTAGAAGTATCAGTTGATTGAGGTAAAGTGTCCAATTTTTTCTTCACTAATATCTTTTGAATAGATTCGATTATTAACATAAATGACCTGAACTCTGCTGCATTACAATTGTCACAACCAAAAGTGAGGTCCATTGCTTGTGATAGGACCAATTGGACAGATACCTCCAAATCAAGTGATATGTGCTGGTCATTTTTTGTTAAACTTAAGAATAATTTTAAAATCAGAGAGATAATTCTTTTATCTCTACTCTTCAAGTTTTGCAATACTGGGAAAAGCTGTTCAGTCACAATCAACTTATCAATTATATTTCTTTCCACAAGTATTTCAAATGTTTCTATTGTTAATAATTTTGTTGTTAGAACCGTTGTAGATTTAAAAACCAGGCAAATAGCTGGGAATAAATCACCCTTGATGTATGGAAATTCATAAATGTCAATAATACTTGGCAATTCTTTTAAAATCTGTTCCTGCAAGATTACATTAATTTCCAAGTCATTTTTATCGATCGGCTGTCCTAAACTTATACCAATTAAATCTTTCAGCAAAGTAGAAAATTGAGCCTTAGTTAACTTACTTTTAAGAATTGATAAATTTTTAACAATTTCTAAGCGAACAGCAACAGAAAGATTTATTAATTTCTTTGCAATTGAAACACTCTTCTTTCTGTTCGACTCTTCTTTTAATAATGTCGTATATATTTTGTCTTGAAATGTTAAACTGGACAATCCAGCACCAATCTTAAAAGCCACCGATAGAGAAGAGCATATCAATTCCTCAATATCTTTATCTATATTCTTATCTTGTATAACTTTTATCTCTTTATGTATTACTTCAACTAACAACGGGACAACTTTCAGGCTCTTGAAATGAGTTGGAAGTTGACCAAGAATATCATCTGGAGTATTCTCTGATTCCAATAAACCTTTCATGAATATACGTTTTTCATCCAACGTTTTAGTGGTAAACTCATCGATAAAGAGCATTGCCTTAATGAGACTGCCATTAAAAAAACTAGAGTCTATAAATTGATCAATTGTTATTCTATCAGTAGGATATCTTGCCATCAACTGAGGATATACCGTATATAGTTCTGAAGGTACATTTTTTAATAAGTATTTTAAGTCTGATGGACGATGGTTGTAGAATTTACCTTCAAATTTCTTAAATTCTGATTTATAATCACCTACATTACTGGAATCGAAACAATGTAGGAGGGTGTCCCCATCATTATAAAGATAAAATATCAAACAGCCTAGTGACCAAATGTCATTGGCATAGTCTAATTTCAGATGGCTATCAACCAATAATTCAGGAGCTGTGTAATTTAAGTTCAAATTAGCGAAAGGAACAATTGAAGAATTACTCATAATATAGAAATTATCCCTTTCTTGTGGAGAAACTTCATTCAAGTTCTGTAAAAACATAAAACCTGCTAACTTCCAATCGCCCTGGGTATCGATGAACACTGATGATGGCTGAAGATTAAGATGAACAATTGAACATAAATTATGCAAGAATTGCAAACCTTTAGAAACCTGAAGTAGCCCTTTTTGGATAGTCAAGTTATCAAGATTGCCCATATTAACTGTAATAAGATTATTATTTACTGCTTCTGTTGCAAATATAAACTTCGTCTTGGTTTCTTCTAAGACTTCCAAAACGGTTAATAGTTGAGGATGCTTTAATTTAGTTAGCTGATTAACTTCAAATTTAATTAATTCGTAGCATTCCGATATTATAAGTTTAGGATTCTTAGAATTAGACCCAACTTGGCATAACTTATATATTTGTGATTCAAATTTGGTCTTATCGAAGATAAATACACTTGCATGTTTTCCTGAACTTTTATGCTTCGCAGGGTAAATACTCCAAGGCTCCGAAAAAAATGATGGATTATCCAGAACGTTATAAGCAGCTCTTATACCCGTCCTAAATACTGACTTGAACATTAGTGTTCTTGAAAGACTTTATATTTTTTTACAGTCTTATATTAATCGTACGAAAAAATATAACCTGTAAATGAAGTATTTGCAGGTAAAATCAAAAAATGTAATTTTCATTACAGGATTGATAATTGAACAAGGCTATCCAGTACACATCAAGATGGAATTATTAGAAGAAGATTATAAACATTCAGCTGAGAGGCTTGACAAGCCCTCTCGCTATTTGATCAAAAAAGCTGTTCGTAGACAAAATTTTGAAAATTTAACTAAATCATTAACACTGAAAACTGTTTACGTTGGTAATCTATCACATTTTACCACTGAGGAGCAAATACATGAATTATTTCTGAAATGTGGTGCTATTGATAAAATCATAATGGGATTGGATAGAAATAAATTAACTCCTTGTGGTTTTTGCTTTGTCATTTATAAGGAAGAAGAAGGTTCTTTAAATGCCATGAAATTTTTGAAAGGAACATATTTAGATAGCCAAAACTTGGAAATTGATTTAGATCCAGGATTTAGAGAAGGTAGACAATTTGGTAGAGGTGTTTATGGTGGTCAAGCCTCTCAAGAATCTGCACAATCTGATAATGGAATGTATAAGAAGAGGTTTGATAATGGATATAGAGGAAGAGGAAGAGGAAGAGGCGGATTTAGAGGCGGATTTAGGGGTAACCAAAGAGGAAGAGGTGGCTTTAGAGGTGGTAGAGGAAGTTTTAGAGGCGGTAGACCAAGAACAAACGAGTCTTCTGTGTATATACCATCAAACGATCCATCGTTCAATGCGCCAACCACTTTTAATCCTATGGCAGATATGAGTCGAGATGAAGTAAATTAATGAGCAGATCGCAGAAGTTATTGTAAACTATTATAATGATTTGTAAAATTAATTTTACTTCATCCAGAGATTAATTTCCTTTTATGAAATTAGCATAAGTGTATTCTTCTTATTAGAATTTAAGAAATCTTAAATTCGCTCCATATAATAGAGCTTGACAGTGCATGTGTCGAAATATACAAAATAGTTTAATCTAATTGAATCATTGTACTTCATATACAAGATATATGTGATAAGAATATAGTGTATAATTAAATCATTTGATAACGTTAAATATGGAACGATTATTTTAATTCTATATAATTTTTGATAAAAATAATTCATTGGAAAGTTTAAGAAGTAATACGTCTATGTAATATGTTTCTGGTGATTATCGAAAGTAGTAGGAATATGCTTCTGCATAAAAGCTATCACTAACAACAGCTTTGCCATATTACAATATTCAATAAGCATGTCAGAGTGACCCTATTCTGGATATTCCATCCCAGTAGCATACCTTACTACATATAAAAAAAACTCATTGTGCTACGAGGGAAATTAAAAAACTAAATCATGAAGTTCTACAATAACCAAAAATCGACTCGTACGAAAAAAAGTAACATTCACAAAATTCATTCTTTGATGCAGTAATAAAATTGGGTCTGGTATATTCATGTTTCTATCAGAACACATTAATTGAGCTGGGCTAATTTGTTTTCTTATAGTAAGTAGCTCCTTAGAAATTAAACGAGCTAATATTCCCGCAGCTTATACATAACCTTATATAAAAATAGTATCTTACCTTTATTTCTGATGTAATTACTTTTATTTTAGAGAGAGAGAGTAGTCAATATCAAAGTTTATAACGCATACTAAATAAGTACTGGTTGATGATTTCCTATAGCTTTAATGTTATAATTAAGTGTATTTTAGAGAAATATATATGGTTATAACTTTGATGAGATTGAAGCAGTTAAATCACAAGACAAAAGTATAGAGAATATACTTGTTTAACTTACTAGCTTTTAGTAATCCAAAGTTTACTGGGTAATTCTCTTGGAATATTTTGTGGCATCACATATGGTCAAAGCTGTAGTGAGGCAAATTTTGGCTGCGAATTAATTCTAATTCTTTACTTATTTGACTTCAGCAAAATCATAATTAAAGCCTTTTAGTAGTGGACAATATTGTTAGGACTCAAAGCAATTATGGAGTTGAATTCAAAATCATTTGTTATATTTACTGATTATTTAAAGTTTTAATATTAAGTTCATTAGTTTGAATGATACGATGAAAGGGAGGAAAATATCATTTCAAACTGAACAAAACTATAGACTTTTTATAAAAAGACAAATTCTTATGATATTAATTCTTGGGGCTTAATTTCTGACATACGTTGATATACAAAAAGATATAGTTCATATTCTTTAAGACTACATTAAAAATAGAATTGAGAGGTATCCTTTTATGTATGAAATATAAAGACGATTTTTTGATTGTAGTAAAGTGTATTTTGATATTTCACAACAAAAGATTATCTACTGGAAAATCACTCTCATTTATATACAAATAGCTATATAGATGTGTTATTTCATTATTGTATACTTATGATGTACGCAGCATCCAATCAATTGGACTAATAAGACTATTGGTAGATTCTTAAAAAAAGCTTATTTAATGAATCCTTCAAAATTATCTACACGTACAATAAACTAACTCTCAGATCAACACGGTCGTATGCATTTTAAGACTTTATCGTAGCTTCAGTAATCTGTCGACTGTTGGTGTTTTACGTATTGTTTAGGAATATGTGAGTGACTATTTGACTACATAAACCACCTCGTAGAAAGTATATTACATTCTACTTACATGATAAAGTGTATAGGTTAACATTTAAATAAAATTATCTTATCAAACGTTTTTCTTTTTTTGTGTTTAGCAATATGTATTGATTTTTGTATCATCTTTTTTTTGGTGGGGCAAAAACTAGTCATGTGATCATATTTAAACGCTTTCTGAAACTTTCAATTAATGGTGATGAATTACATTACCATTGCATTTAATAAAGGGTGACCATAACTTATAGAGTACATTATAATAGGTAGGGATGTCACTGAGCTCGTCGTCATCTATAAAAGGTCTGGATACCAGTCGGGAGAGAACAAGGACCCCATCGAATAATCCTGTTGTGGGGAGTATTAGTAACTCTGGCAGGAAGGGTCGTCTTAAGGGACATAACAGATCTTCATCTCATAATAAAGCATTAAACAAATCATATTCATCATCTGTTGTATCAACATCTGCTAGGCCCCATCTTAACAGATCAAAATCAACAGATGGTCTTCTTAAGACTGGTAGAAGTGCTACTCTCAAAAGAAATAATAGGTCATTTAATAAGCTTTCAGGTTTACAACCATTAACAAAGACAAAATCTAACCAATCACTTAAATCAAATAAATCAAATACATCACTAAAGGGCTTGACACCATCGATAGGTCAGGTAAGCGGTTTAAAGGTCAGCGGTAAAAAAGAAAAGGCTATTATGCGTTTGAATGAAGATGAGGACGACCCTTATCAAGAATATGAAGATATGGACAATGAATACGACATTGAATCTAATGAATTTCAGTCCCAAAAACATTCATACAGAGATAGTAATATAGATTCGCAAAATAGTGATATGGGAGATTCAAGTATCCCTCCTTCAGAAGAAGATCTTACAAATATTGCACAGGGTTCAAAAATTACCAACAATTCAGGTGTTATACCTCAAAATTCTGCAAACATTATAGGAAATTCCACACAATTTCAGACTCTAAATGGACAATCTCCTACTAACCCAAATTCAAATAGCATAAGGGGAAATCAATCAAATTCTCTGGAACTTGAAGGTGTTGAATATACTAAACAATCTTCTTTAAGCTCTTCAATCACTACTCCTATTCATGATGAGTCTGTTAAAAAGCAGGATAATGATACGTCATCATCTATTGTCGAGTCTTCGAATTTATTAAAATCTGAAGCAAGTTCAGATGAATTTCTAGCAAACAATTTATATGGTGGCTCTCTATTACTCTCTCAATCTACTGGTATGACTAAGAAGCTTAACGGGAATGCACCTGTCGTAGACACAAGACCAGAACATGTTAGTGGTCAGGGAAAGAGCATAGGTAGGATCCCAGTCGTTGGCTCGGCATCAGATAATATAAGTGGGATTTCTTTCAGAGCAAACCCTATAGAATCTAAGGCAGAGCCAATTACTACAAATAAAAATGTAGCACCCAATAATTCTTATCAACCTGGCCAAACAATTTTTAACAATTTACAGAGAACTAACTCTCAGTATCTCCTGTACAGAAATGCGAAGAATAATAACAATACAACACCAAGAAGAGGAAAGCAACAACAGAATCCTTCCCATGCTGCACTTGGAAGTGGTACGACTAATTTTTCCAACTTCTTGAATACTAGCAATACAAATCAAGCACTGCATATCAATCTTGCTAACATGGAAAATAGAACACAACAAAGGTTGTGGTTGCAAAGAGAAAACTCTTTAATGGATGTACTGGTGGATCCAAACCAAATTGCGAATTTGTCATCGTTATCTTTAAGCAATCTTATGTTTGCACATAATTATAATCAAAGCACCCAGAATATAAGGGAAATGGCAAACCAAGGTCCTAATTTAATGAATTATAATGATAGCCAAAATCAAATTCAAGAACCTACTTTAAGCGATGCTAATTCAAATAGTACTTCTAACGTTAATGGTCTTCTTCTTATGGTCCAAAACAGTGCACAAAATTCTATACAAACAAGAACTGAATTTGAAAAACTTAATAGAGAATACCTTAATGTACGCAGACATTTGAATCCTGTGGCTAAAAGCATAGACCGAATACATAAAGTTTTGGGTAATAAGACTATTGATATTAAAAAGACAAGAAATGGAACTTCGGAAATTTCTAACAATCATGATTCAAATAAAAATACTTTTAAGGAGTTTTCACCTTTATTTTACGAAAAAGAACAAGAAATCAATTTAAAACTAAAAAAGCAATGGCAGGAAGCTTTAATACTGTCTCTGTCATCTGCAAGTAATCCACAAGGTTTAAAATATGTCAATTCTCAAGATCAAGACCAAGATGATCAACAAAATCTCTTGAATTCTCGCATATTAACATCAAATCAGTCATTGAATAACTTTAGGACTTTACAAACTCCTGCCACTAGAGCAGTAAAACTTGCTGCACAGAATGGAAATTTCTAGATATACATTTGGAGTAAGAACTCTTTAAAAAAATATTTCCATAAATTCATTCAAGTATCAATTAAAATAGTATTTAAGTATAAATAATAATTAGTTTCTATATTTACACGTCGCTTCATTTAGACTGTATGTACAATAAAATATGTCTCCAGAAGTCTGTAGCTTTCTATTTTAAGCCATTATTCTCTCTAATATTTAATATTATTGTTGATTACTAAATATCGTTTCAACCTTGTCTTTGCTTGTGCTTACCATTAGACTTACAGTAAACATAAACTCTTCCCTTTCTTCTAACCATATAACAATCTTTACAGAACTTTTTAACTGAAGTTCTAACCTTGAAAGTTCTCAAGGATGTAAGAATAGCAGAACTCCCCATACCGCCAGTAATTTTTGGAGTAGCATTGAAAAAGTTTACTCTAGCTAATGGACTCGCTATCTGCCTTCTTAACAAAGATGTTAATGAAATCATTATTGTACTGTAGTATTGATGTTATCCGTAGAGTCTGGTTCGAGTGAAACGAAAAAAAAAATACAAAGGATTGATATTTGCTTATGTAATCAAATCAGGAATGTCGAGCGCAGGAAATCAACACGTAGAGGATGATAAATAACAAAAATAATAACTTCAACTCAATTAGAGCAAATTACCATACATTTATAAGGTATGTCTACTCAGACTTATAAAAAACTGGACTCTTATGCCGTTTCATCGGCTTTACCTGATAAGATGACGGTTTTCCAAGAATGTTTACAGCAGTTCAATGCCTCTCCCGTTAACGCTAAGAAGTGTCGTCATTTATTAGCTAAATTATTGAGATTGATCTACCACGGCGAAGAATTTCCTTCCCAAGAGTCAACTACCTTGTTTTTTTCGATTTCCAAACTTTTCCAGCACAAAGATGTATCATTAAGACAAATGGTGTATTTAGCTATTAAAGAATTATCAGCCACGTCTCAAGATATATTAATGGTAACATCGTCCATTATGAAAGATATACAGACCGGAGACTTAGTTTATAAGCCTAATGCCATCAGAACTTTGTCTAAGGTTTTGGATTCTTCCACTGTTTCTGCGTCTGAAAGATTGTTTAAGAATGCTATTGTCGACAAAAACCCTACCATTTCTTCAGCAGCATTGATATCTTCTTATAACTTATTGCCAATTGCTAAGGATGTTGTCAAGAGATTTAGTAATGAGGCTTTAGAATCGATAAGCTCTTACAAACAATTTCCAGCTAATCAATTCCAATTACATCAATACTATGGAAGTTCTACATCTAACCTTCCTTCAACCTCATACATGTACCAATATCATGCGTTGGGCTTGTTGTACCATTTAAGGAATTATGACAAAATGTCGTTGATGAAACTCATTACTTCATTATCAGAAGGTTCTTCTTTGAAGAACTCCTTGGCTATAATCCAATTGATAAGATTTATTAATAAAATCTTATTAGACGATGAATCTTTAATAAATCACTTATTTCCAATTTTAGCTGGGTTCTTAAAGCACAAGAGTGATATGGTTGAATTAGAAGCTTGTAAAACTATGGTTGGATTACAAAACTTGATCTCAGATGACCAATTTATGAGCATCATTGTCACATTACAAAAGTTATTAGGCGTTCCTAGAACTGCAACTAGATTTGCTGCAATTAGATTAATTAATAAAATATCAGTGAGACATCCTGAAAAGATCATGATAGTTAATTTAGAGTTGGAAAATCTAATCAATGATTCAAACAGATCTATCTCCACTTTAGCTATTACAACATTATTGAAAACGATGGGTACTGGTACAATTGATACTGGTGCTACCGGAAGTGAAAGTGTAGATAGGTTAATTGGAAAGATGACCTCTTTAATGGATGAAATTACTGAAGACTTCAAGATTGTCATTATCGAAGCTATCGAAAACTTGGCATTAAAATTCCCATCTAAGCATAAGAAGTTGGTCAGTTTCTTGACTGATTTATTAAGGGATGATGGTAGTTTAAATTTAAAGTCCAATATTGTTGATGTTTTATTTGACTTGATTAAGTTCTTACCTGATGAATCTGGTAAACAATTAATATTAATGAATTTATGTGAATTTATTGAAGATTGTGAATTTTCTGAATTAAGCGTCCGGATTTTACATTTGTTAGGTGACGAAGGTCCTACTACATCAAATCCTTCCTACTACATTAGACATATTTATAACAGATTAGTTTTGGAAAATTCTATTGTAAGGTCATCTGCTGTAATTTCTTTGGCGAAGTTCGCAGTTATATGTGGTGGTGAAATAGCATCTAATATTATAACCTTACTTAGTAGGTGCTTAAATGATGAAGATGACGAAGTAAGAGACCGTGCTGTATTGTCGTTGGCATTTATTAAGTCTAAGCAAACTAAATTAGTTGTACGTGATTCTAAGTATGATTTGGTTTCCTTAGAAAACAAATTGACGCATTACTTAAATGATGATTCTAATTTCTCTAAAAAGTTTGAGATTAGCGAAGTTCCAGTCATTTCCAATGAAGAAATGAAGTCACTTGAATATAGCAAGAAGATGAGTAGATTAGAAACTTCCGTTGAAGAATCTAATAAATCGGGTGAAGAGAAAGGATCGAGTAAAGAAACTGAGAACAAGTCTTCAAATGAAACCGCTAATGAGTTATTAAGACAACAAGAATACGCACAAGAATTGTCTTCCATTCCAGAATTTGCTGACTATGGCAAGTTAACAAAATCTACTTTAACTCCTATTTACTTAACTGACAAGGAAAATGAATTTGTAGTGACTGCAGTTAAACATTTATTCATTGAAGCACAAAAATTAGTTTTACAATACAACATTACAAATACTTTGCCACGTTCTGTCTTACAAGATATATCTGTTATTGCCATTCCTGATAATGAAATGTACCAAGAAGACTTCATTATCCCTCTTGCCGAGCTTGCTCCTAATCAAACAGGTACCGTATATGTTTCATTCAGTCTTCCAGATAAAGATGAGGCTGAATTACTTTCAGGTTTTGTTAACACAGTTGCTTACACAAACAAAGATATTATTGATGACGAAGGAAATATTGATCCTAACGATGAAGGTTGGTCTGATGAATACGAAATTGATGAGTTGATTGTTGGCCTCGGAGATTTTGTTTCGCCTTTGTACAATTCGAACTTTAGTTCTCTTTATGACCAATTACCTGAACCAAGCAATTCCGTTGTTACCTTAAAGGGAGTCAATACCTTAGAAAAAGCTGTTACTCAAATCATTAAGAAATTGAATTTATTGCCTTTAGACGGTTCCGATTACATCCCAAGTGATTCTACATCCCATGTCTTAAAGTTATTAGGTAAAGATGTTTGGGGCGGTAAAGTTGGTACTTTGGTACGTTTAGCATTAACGGATAATAAAATATATGCTAAGTTTGAAGTCAGGGTTGAAAATGAATTTCTTTCTGGTATGGTATCAGACAGTGTTGTGGAATAGTTCTTAATTAATGCTTTATATATTGAACATAGAGCTTATTAATTCTATATGAAAATCTTATTCTATCATCTATATAAACTACTAACTAACTATTGATGTATAGATAACAAAAATAAATTATAATTTGAGTTATGAACGGTCATTTAATAATGCAGGATGTTGATATTGGTTTTTAAAGAAAGTGTAACATAAGTACTTCTCTTAAAGGCTTTTATCAACTTATTTTTTTGAAATGAAGCTATATGCATATTACAGAAATTTTTAGGTTAGATATTAACCCTTTTCTGCTTATGATGCTTCATTTGCTTGTATAATAAACCTCCACTAAAGTAAACAAAGAGAGCAGCAAGGAAAATAAACAAGAATATCCAAATAGCAGCCAAATTATCTGCTTTATGAGCTGTGGGACAAGCATGAACTGACCTTACTTCAAAGAAGTAACTGCAATCATTAGCTGATCCTACAAAAGAGACGGAGGCTTTTGATTGCATTTCTCGGTCACATGTGAATGTAAGAATTGACGACTTTCTTAATCTCTCACCAGTCACTGAGTCAACAAGATTATCACAGTAAGAACCATTGCTATAAGTCAAAGTTAATTTCCTTCCCCTAAAAACAGGCGTCTCAGAAAATTCTCCTATCGAAATGTATTTTCCTGAAGTTTGATCTATATAATATCCCCCAACCATGGTTGAATTTACATCATCTTTCATTTCGTTTTGATGCAGTTTTCTAAATGGATTAGAACATATACCTAAAGTGAAATTGTGTCCACTATCATAACCTTTTGATACCCAAGGAACCGATTTGCCTTCATTGGATATCGAAGAAAGTTCCCTCAAATCTATAAATCCATGAGTAAGCGGATTAGTTACTGTACAAGCATCCTGAACTACTACTTCTTCCTTCTTCTCGACTTGCTTCGTTCCATCCTTAACAGCATTGTTTTGTTTCTCTGGTGGAGTTATACGATCCTTTTGGGCTAAAGCATTATTGTCTGTATTTTTTGTGTGATCACCTTGAGGAGTAAAAGTTTCAAGAAATTGATTCTTAATCTTAGCATTTAGACTTTCACTAACATTCGATATCAAGTATAAGCAACATAGAATACCTATAGCTATATAGATGCTTCTCTTATAAACTCTGCTCATTATTTGCTCTTTCCTTATCCAAAATTATAAAAAGATATATCAGATATTTTTTTTCTAATGAGATTATATAATCACTTTAAAGGAAATTTGGATAAATATCAAAATAACCGATTCAATCCAATAAACCTCTAGAACCTTTAGATTACATAATGGACACATGGATTAGTAACCATAACGATCAAGGTGGTCTTGTGTCGGAAATAACCTCTTCATTTCTGCAAGGTGGTGGAAATATTTTGAATCTAACAGACCCACTATTAGCCAAGATCAATGTTGTCAAAAAATCATTACAAGCGGCGATTGAATTGGATGAGTATACGGGCGGTACGAGTAAGAATTTAGTGGAATTATTAGTTTCTTCATGTGATGGTGATTTAGTGACATTGGAGAACGCTCTTCGTCATAACCCCGATCTTGTAAACCAATTGTTTCCAAACGAGGAGAATGGTATAAGTTGCTTAGTTTTTGCCATATGCTTCGATCATCCAAGTCTAGTAGAACTGATTTTAAGAAATAGTAAAGCTGATCCCGATTTGAATGACACGATTGTATATTATACACCTTTGATGTGGGCCATTCATTTTAATCAGATAGAAACTGTTAAACTACTTCTTAATTATGATGCAGACCCATATCTTTGTCCAAAAGATGATGGAAAATCTGCCATTAGCTTGGTTGGACCAGATAAATTTGAGATATATGAGTATTTCAAAATACACAATTTGTTGAAACAAGGGTCAATTGAACCGGAAGATGATTTTTATCAAATGTCATTTGAACAAAAGGATCCATTGATGGATGATTTATCAAATAAAATAAAGTTGCAAAGTATTACGTCTAACCATTATCAAGAGGAGGAAAAGGTTGCAGCATATGATGAGGAAGCTGAATTGGCAAATGATCCAATTTTGTCAACCTTGGAAGACTTCCAATATGATCAATTGTTACCTGATCAGTACATAAAGTTTTCAGATAGCGATATCCCAAAGCTATTAGATTACATTTTTGAGATCAGGACTAAGAAGATTCAGTATCAATATGAAACTAAACTTCCAGCGGCAATTATATTTCAATTAGTCCGTTATTCACATAGTAAAGTTGAGAGTATTGAGTTGACAGAATATCTATTTGAATTTTTTACTACTAGATTGAGATCGGTAACTAATACTACTTCTGGGGTATTTAATATGGCAACAACAGATAACACAAGCCCTATGGGAGGGTCTGGTGATATAGTATTATTAAGTTATTGGTTATCTGTGATCCAATTTCTTCATTTCTATTTTACAAAAGGTAATATTTATAAAAAATATCCAAATTTTTTACAGGAATTAGTGAACTTGGAACAATCCTTGATTGCTACATTGTCCTTTTCAGTTAATTCAAGATTAAACCTTTTAGTCGATGATTGTTTATTGAACTTCACTAATTTAATAGACGTGACAAATGTATTATATGCCAAGGATTGGAACTTATTTAAGAGCAAACCAAAGGAGAAGCTCGCTACATATGAAGACATCATGGATATGCTCTATCCACCCTCAATGGATCAATTAATGAAACCCTCTCCAATTAAATATTTGCAAGTCCTTGGTGCCTTAGATTATGTTTTACGTATTCATGAAGTAGATAACTTGATTAAGTCTCAAACTATTTCACAAGTTTTCTATTATATTGATGCTACCATTTTCAATCGCATTATTAGTCAATCTAAATATTGCTCCAGAGCTAAGGCAATTCAGATAAGATTAAATATTTCAAATTTGGAAGATTGGTTGAGGAGACATAATTATTCCATTTATAAACCTAATAGTATTGGTGGCCTTAATTCATTATGTGGTAATATTAATAAGCCTCTTAATAATTTGTTGTCAGATTCTTCTGAATTAGATAGTCCACATTCATTGGCATTTTATTACCACTCTCTTTATCATATTGGAAAGAAGCATTTACAACCAACTATAGAGTTATTACAATGGTTGCAATGTGTTTCGCTGTTGGAAGATGAAGAAAGTCTAGTGTTGACAATTAACCAATTCGAATCATTGAATTACTATCAACTTTTCAAAGTCATGAATAAACTATACAAGTATGAAGTGAATGAACAAAAAATTCCTAAAAAATTAATAAATAAGGTCAAATCATATGTCAATGAATTAGGAGAAAAGCAAATCGATTCTCTTAGTTTGCATTACATGACTCAAACAAACTTCTTAAGTAAAGAAACGTATATCTATTTGAATCCAAATTATGTTTTCGGTGTTACTTTGCCAAATTTGGAAGAATTGATTAATAACTTCGGGTCAGGTTTAGGTGGTATAAGAGTATTTCGTAGCAGAAAATATCAACCATCATTACCTATCCCTGTTGCTGATGATATTGAAGAGATGATAACAGAAAACCATAGAAATATTAATGATACGTATGATTACGAAGAACAACAAGAATCCATCGAAAGTGAAGAAGAAAATACAAATCGAACTGAGAATCCGATTGATATCTTTAAGGGTGATAATCTTTTTAAAGAAGTTCGTTTACCATCTTCTTTGGCTCATAAAAACTGGGGTGACGATGAGTTAGAAACAAACCAATGGTAGAATTAAAATTGCTATTGTACATTAAATTCCTAAGAACATTTTGTCATTCATACATTTATTAAATAAATAATCTAAAATTTAATAGACATACTATATTATACGTAAATATCTCAATGATTTACAACTGTAGAATATTAAGAAAGTGATTTATGCATGGAATATTTTTTCAGGAAAGTAATTTAAGTATATATACAAGGAAGTGTTACTCTAAGAATAGTAAATGGTTTAACCCTTCATCTTGGCTAAGAAGTTATTGTTGTTAATTAATTTGGTATTAGCCTTAGTTATCTGTTTTCTTCTCCATTTCATGAAGTCGGCCTCTTTAAGTTGTTGGTCCATTTTCTCCTTATCAAGGCAGTCCCATAACCACTCTGGGTACTCATGATCTTCTAAAGCAGTCGGTTCATCTCCATTTTTCTTAATCTTCAAGTTTAATATAGTTCCTGCACTACAGGATGACTTTGGAGCAGAGTTTTGTAAGAAAGATCTAGTAGAAAAATTTCTGGTAAATGACCTCAATGATGAGTTCATTCTTAATGCAATAAACATATTGTCTAACTCGTTTGTAAATCAAGTCCTATACTTGGTAATTTTTCATATCCAGAGGTTTATTTACCCGGAAGATCTTGAAAAATACAAAAATGTCGCATAATGTCTTATGTCGAGTAAAAAATTTCAACGCAACTATATGATTTCATGAAAAAAGCCAGGAAATTTTGAATCTTTTCTTTCAATTAAGATTATATAGTAAATATGCCACCAAAGAAGAAGGTCGTTCAAGAAAAGCCAATTTTATTAGGTAGACCAGGTAATAACTTAAAGTCTGGTATTGTTGGTTTAGCCAATGTTGGTAAATCCACTTTTTTCCAAGCTATTACCAAATCTCCTTTAGGTAATCCAGCTAACTACCCATTCGCTACTATTGAACCAGAAGAAGCTAGAGTTATTGTTCCTTCTCCTAGATTCGATAAATTATGTGAATTATACAAACCAAAGAGTGAAGTTCCAGCTTTTATGACATTATACGATATTGCCGGTTTAACTAAAGGTGCTGCTGCCGGTGAAGGTTTAGGTAATAATTTCTTAGCCAACATTAGAGCAGTCGATGCTATTTTCCAAGTTGTACGTTGTTTTGAAGATTCTGATATTATTCACATTATGGATGAAGTTAACCCAGCCCAAGATTTAGAAATTGTCAAGGATGAATTAAGACTTAAAGATATCGAATTCGTAAAGAAGCACTTGGAAGGTATTGACAAAATTACCAAGAGAGGTGGTCAATCTTTAGAAGTTAAACAAAAGAAGGAAGAAGCCGAATTAGTCAAGAGAATTATTGGATACTTAGAAGAAGGTAAGAGAATCGCTAATTTAACCTGGACCTCCAAGGAAGTTGAACTCATCAACGGTATGTTTTTATTAACTGCCAAGCCATGTATCTACTTGGTTAACTTATCTGAAAGAGACTATGTCAGAAAGAAGAACAAGCATTTATTGAAGATCAAGGAATGGGTTGACAACAATTCTCCAGGTGATCTCATTATTCCAGTCTCAGTTTCATTAGAAGAAAAATTAGCTGGTATGGCCGATGATGCTGAAAGAGATGCTTACTGTAAGGAAATTGGAGCTCAATCTGCTTTACCAAAGATCATTACTGCCATGAGACAAAAGTTAGACTTGATTTCTTTCTTCACTGGTGGTCCAGATGAAGTTAGAGAATGGACTATTAGAAGATGGTATACTGCTCCTCAAGCTGCTGGTACTATTCACACTGATTTGGAAAGAACTTTCATTTTAGCTCAAGTCATAAAATACAACGATTTGGTTGAATATGGTGATGAAAACAGTGTCAAAGCTGCCGGTAAGTTAATGCAAAAGGGTAAGGATTACTATGTTGAAGATGGTGATATCTTATATATCAAGGCTGCTGAAGGTAAGGCCCGTTAAGCACTTGTATAAATAATATGTAACGTTTATACTTATATACTGTTAATGGCTATAATGAAATTTTCAGAATCTGAAGAACGTGTTATACATGCAGGATTTAATTTATATAAGCCATGTTTCAACAAATATGGTATGGAGTCGGCGGAGGATTTATTTAATGATACTTGTTTTCTTTATCTTATACGTGAATAGTACGTGGCAGACATGAGGTTATCAGTAAGGCGAATAGTTTGTATAACTATATCAGCCGGTATCATACTATCTGTATTTTTCTGTCTTCTATTCCTACGTAGTGACCTATACAATTATGTTCAGAGCCAGAGATTTAATACGTTGATTTCCTCAGAAGTTGATTATATGGTGAGAGACAAATTACACTTTAGCAACTACGTTTATAGTGGGTTTGATGAGTTTACACATGGCTCCTTAGGGACGTATGATGAACTCAGGCAACAACCTGTACATGAGCTATGTCAAACTTTCTTTGCAGACTTTGACATGAAGCACCCTGATTGGGAGTTCAGGAAATTTAATCAAGAATATGATAAGAGCGTGACTGATAAGGACAGATTTTTTAACCTTGTTTATAAGAAATTGAATGTTCCGGCAAAGACAAGCGATAGATCAAGAGCTGATAATGCTACGTTGTATGCTCACTATGTCAAAAAAGTGCAAGAAACAAAAGACGCGGAACAGGCGATGGCAGATTATAGCACTATTTTGAGAATATATGGCAAGTGCTTCCTTGACAATAAACTTGAAAGTGACAAAGATATTCATTTCTTCGATAAATTTTCCTCCAAGTTGTTCCCATTTATCCTGGACATTCCTAAATTCGAAAGACATGATGGAACTTCACTCAACACTTTTCCAATTTTTGATGAAAACGGTGAATTTAAATCTGAAGCTCCCGGTATCCAACGTGGTAACAGTATTGATTATATCAGGAAGTATAGCAATGGCCGAGGCATAGTGATCTCGGCAGGTAGGAAACACGTTACTGACTTAGTGAAATTAATTAGAGTATTAAGAGCTTTGAATAATAAACTTCCAATCCAAATTGTTTACATGGATGATATTCCTAGAAAGTCAATTAGCAGCGTAATACGAATTGCGAGGGCAGAAAAAGAAGAACTTTTAACATCATTATCGACGAATTTGGGAATGCGCCCAAATATGGATTTACTTCGTGATAACATTCTTCAGTCCGATTTCCCAAAACAAGATATATGGTTTGTTAATGCTCAACGAGCAGTTTCAAAGAGATTCGCTACATTTTCTGGTTATAGTAGTAAGCTTATTGCTTTAAACCTTAATTCTTTCGAAGATGTATTATTATTAGATGCAGATTCTGTGCCTTTAATTCCTCCATCAGAATTCTTTGAGACTGAAGAATATAAGAAGTCGTCCACTTTATTTTTCAAGGATAGAACTCTTAGAGACTATAATGATTTTATTGAAACTAACTTTTTTACAAAATTGTTCCCCACTTCTTCAACATCCATGGATGGACTCTTTAATATTACTTTGGTTACCGACAAAACTCTTGTAAATGCATATCTCACTGGCTGGAGACATTTCCAAGAGGCAGGGATTGTCGCTATTAATAAAAAGAAGCACATCTTAGGGTCTTTACTGACATTACCATTAGCCGCATGGGATAATCCTGTTTCTTCCTCAGTTTGGGGTGACAAAGAGTTGTATTGGATAGGGTTTGCAATGGCAGGAGATGAAAATTATGAATTTAATGAAAATTCAGCCGCAAGTGTTGGAGTTATTTCAGAGAAGGAACATAAATACTATTCTAATTCTAAAACACACGAACTTTGTTCGTCCCATCCTGGTCACGTTGATAAGAATGGAAGACTATTGTGGATTAATTCAGGGTTTAAATACTGCAAAAAAAATAGACATTATAGGGACAAGAAATATTTCCCTTTTTCAATTTTTGGAGATGAAAAGTTGTCAAAATTATATAACTTACCGCTTAATTTATCTCATGCCATTGTTCCACCGGATTTACCTAAATTAAGAGATCTTGGTAGTCCTATTGATTTAACTAAGGAACGTAAGTTTAAAGAATCTTGGAAAAAACGGAAGCTTGATATTGACGAAGAAGATAAGACTACTGCTACAACATCTTTTACGTCTCAGTTAACAGATAGAAATCCACAGAAGGGATGGGTTAAAAGCAGTATGTGTTCTAATTATCAATATTGTGCGTTTGATTTGATCGATGGTTATGATGATAATAAGGAAGAAAAAGGAAAATTTTATGCTTTTGATTCCGAACGAGTTAAAGAATACAATTATTTGGGGGATATTTGGATTACAGGAACAAAATATGCGGGAAATTGACATATACCATATTTACATTATATAGATTCAAATGTAAGATTATTAAAGGTAAGGACTATTTTTTTACATCTAATACAATGGAATGGGTGCCCATAATTTTCTCATAAAAGATCTCATCATCCACCTTCACCATATCTGACGATGTAATATTCTTTTCAACGAGAGAATTTATATTATTCTTGATTTCCTCTTTTTTCTCTGCTGGCAAATCAGTTATATAGGATCTCGTTTCCCAATACTTGAAATTATCTGTTGGTTTTACCAAAGTTTTATAATATAAAAAGTTTTCTTTTAAAATTGGAGTGAAGTATGGATTCTCCTTTGATAAAAGTTGACGCCAAAGCCCTTGACGATATTGAGGTACATTAACATCAAATGAATAAATATATTTGGTAACTTCATTGGCCCATTTCTTCGATTGGAAGATGAGGTTACCAAATACGTAAGGCTTCTTAAAAGGATCTGAAGATTCTGCTTCTTTCAATGCGTTATCTATAGTATCCTGATCTATTCCTTCAAACACAAAATCATATTTTGGAAGTGCCGGGCCTACTACTTGCGAATTAGTTGGAAAATCAAAGTTCCAAATACAGCCAAATGTACCATTTGTCTTCAATACCCTGTTAATTTCTTTTAAACTTTCCAAATCTGAAAACCAGTGAAAACCTTGGGCCACGATTACAGAATCGATGGAATTGTCAGGTAAATCGATTTTATATGAGGAGCCTTGAATTGCTTTCAACATGGGAAATTCGCCTTTAAATGATTCCAACATTCCCAGTGAAGGTTCAACTATAGTTAACGTATCATTCCAACCATTATCAACCAAATTCTTAGTAAATTTTCCAGAACCTGCGGCCAATTCTAAGATTGATTTGTTTGTGTTGAATCTGAATTCATTGGGTTGTACTTCTGTAGCGAGATTCAAATCTGCCAAAAACTTGTTCACAATTTTTGGAGAAAATGATAGGCGAAACAAATGATAATCAGAGTGATTTTTATTAAAGGAGTTTATAGCAGTGGTATGTGCCTTTTTTCCTATTTTAGAAGAGTTCTGTATTCCGTTTTTGATACCTTGTGATGACATATTTAGCTAATAATGAATACTAAATTTTTGACATATTTTGAAATAATAAATAACCCCATAATACCCCTTTTACCCCTCTTCGTATATACAGGCTGCTAAAAAAAAAGGTTTGTCATAATTCATAATATATAGATATTAATTAATAACTAAATTGTTTGTTGAAGCAAAGTCCTTGATTAAAGATATACTATGCTCGTCATTTAACTTCTTGAAGGAGTTATGCATTGCTTGTAAAACTTTTATTCTTTGATTATTAGTGAAAATCCTGACTTCTAAGAGATAAAAGTTGATCATTTTAGTACACTTATTCTCAAAAATGAGCTTGTTTAATAATACTCCAAGAATCTCTTTAGCATTTATGGTGGCTAAAAAGTCGATAATACTGACCAAATTGTCAGTAGAAATGGATTTGCATTTAATCAACATTAAAAATCTAATAAAATTTTGGAATTTGTTTAATAAGATTTGATTCATATTGGAGAAATTGGCAGTTGAACCAACCCGGGTCAAATTAGAAAGAGTCATCTCAACCAAATTCTCTCTTTGACTATTAATTACAACTGAATTTTCCAAGTAAAGTTTATTCATTGTGTTTAAATCATTACCTATTAAGGCAAATGATATTTCCGATAATGTGCTAATATCGAGTGGATAAGTTGTTTTCAGTAAAAGACACTTCATGTATTTGGCAAATTGAAATTCATGAGTAGCCTCTGTTGATCTGCCACTGAAGCTTTTAAATTTAGTTAAAACTAGATCAAAATTTCCACGTAAATTGTAATATTTCATCAACAATGCTGATAGTTTATCAGATTTTTGTAACACTGCATTTAATTTATCAGAAGAGTTGAAATAAAACTTAAATAAATTATCAAAGTCTTTGTGTTTACCTTGATTAATGAATGACTGTAAAATAATTGCAAGTGCATCTATTTCCAAAGGATCCAGTAAATCAAAATTCCGCCCAATAGTTTCTGAAATACTTATAATTTTATCATTCTTTTGGTCTTCTTCCATAAGCATCAAGTATGGAGTTATCCAGTGAAAGCTCTTGTTAGATTGATAAAGCTTTTCAAAATTATTATAGTAGATTTCCCTTAAATAAATATTGTCAGAAGTTTCTAATGCTTCAATCATATTTAAGTATATGGAATTTGACTCGAATTTTAAACCCAGGTCCAAAAGATACTTTGAGACTTGAATGTTTGCTTTATCGATTTTCATCTGTATTAAACTAACCAACAATTCTTCTTTTGCTTTGAATTCAAAATCCAGCTCAATTAGTCTCTTTACAAAATCATAGATATCAAGATTAATTTTGTTTGTGGTTGCGTCAATAATAAAATTGCTATTTATAATAATTTGCCATGTTCTCTTGTTGAATGTATAACCTTCTCTAAACATTTTCAAGAACTTTTCAACTCCTAATTTATAATTTGTATTCAATAAATGTGATATATTGATATTATAATGTGAATTGTTGATTTCTTTAGAGTCGTCATGATTAATATCAACATCTAATAGTTCACAGGCATTTTTCATTTCAATAGAATACGAAAAGTCTTTATATTCTTGGCTAGTCTTTAATAAATGAATATAGCTTGATTTTAGTGAGCTCTTAAATTGATTCCAATCTTCACCTAAATCGATATAATGATTTTCTGTATTCTCTAATTCATTTATAATAAGTGATTCATAATAAAGAATCTTTTGAAGAATCTCCTTGGATTTTATATCATAGTTCGAAACATAGTCAATCAATGACTTAGTAACAGAAAATGCCACGTATAAGTTGTCTTGTTGAAGATCAAAGGTCTCAAAACATTCTTTTATCATCAATGAATTAGTTAATAAGTTTATATTATACTCATCATTACTAATTATCAAGTATTTTAAATAATCAGCAACGAAATTAGATAAATTCTTAGAACTGCTGTTATAAAACTTAGATTGTTCTTCGATAACATTCCATAATAATTCAAAATACTGAGTATTCAATCCATTAGAAATGGTTCCGTAATATAAGTAATAGCTTAATTTACCTAATGTGTTTGGATCTTTAATAATATGATTCTTCATTAAAATCTCCTTTATTAATTGGAAGACTTTTTCGTTATCCCCTAAATCAATACTATATGACAAAATAGAATCACGACAGAATGATTTTGGAGAACTATGTGAAATAAAGAAACTATTTCCCTGAAAATCCTTTCTTATACTGACATGATTATATAATCCCCATATTATATTATAATATGAAATTTGCTTCGTTCTAATTACATTAATATCAACTCCTTTTTCTGCAACTTTCTTCTCTAATAAATAGTATTCTATGATAAAGTTGTTGATCATCGTATTATATAATGAAACAGACAATTCAGGAATATATGATATATTGTTGAACTTTAACAAAAGATCATATGCAGATTCAAGGCTATTTGATACTGGACTATGGGTTATCAATGCCTCAATATAAGATGAAATTAATTCTGATATCTCCGATTTGGAAGGTTTTGTTGAACTTATAAGACTTGATTTGTAATCCATAATTATATCATCTAAAAATTTTGTGGCTAACGGAAAGTTTCCATTTTGTATCATGGCCTGGATTAAATATTTGTAGACAATGAATTCGCTGTTATCTAATTCAGCAAATAAAGAACAAGCCTTCTTATAGTTTTCATAAATAGAAGCAACAAAGCCATATGTTTCCTTGTCCAGCTCAATGATATCATGCTGTCTTAAATAAAAAGATAACCTTATTAATCCCGAATAATATTCTTCTTTGTTAATATTTAATGACAGCAAGGAATGCAATTTCTTAAGGAGGTCTACCTTTAACAATGACGGATAATTATTAAGGATTGTAAGTAATGAAGGCAAAATTGACCCCAAATCCAATTCATTGATGTTCTTAATAGACATGAATAATTCAATACCAAGACTAGAGTATTGTTCACATTTTGATAATGCTTCTGTGCACATGTTGGGAGGTGTATCAAGTTTTGAAGCTAAATTTAAAACCTGTGAGCTTCCCTTGAAAAGACTTTCAAGTATTATGTTAAAAGTATCTTTATTAGGTCTCAAGTTCGCATTTAATAGATCTTGATAAACAGTCATTAAGGTAGTCAATCTAGATTCAACTGATTCAACGGATACTTCAACATTATCTAATGATCTTTCGACTATGGACCTCAACACCATATTGTAAAGTTCAACATCTGGAAGTTGAATATCATTTCTCTTTATAGATTGATAAAGTGGATATATAATATTTAGATCATCAGGACTCTTACTATTCAAATAGATAGATTTAATATTTTTCAATTGGGTATTTAAAAAGTCTTCCTCAAATGGACTTTCTTCTGCTTCTAAAATATTTTTATTACTGTCATTGATTTTTTCCTCGAGCTGTGGTTTATATTCATCAACTACGTGTGTTATTTGTTTATAAGGTTTAGTTGAAAAATATCTTCTCTGATCAATATTCCTTAATTTAGGCTTAACATATGACAATGTAGATAAAAATTCTTTTGTAATAGATTTAATGTAATTGATATCATTTAATATGTCTTTTTTAGCTTCCAGTATAAAGAAATTTCCAAAATATGGCAAATATACAATCGTACGAACTTGATCTCTATAATTGGCGACGTATTCAAAATTCATAAAATTTTTGGCTGGCCCCAAATTATTACGATCAGCATCATGGTTAAACACTGTGTAATATAATCCATAGTGACCAGTGTCTATAAATAAGAATTGGCTAGAAGTAGCATGAGGATCGTCAAACTTCCATTTTTTATTTAAAAATTTTCGAAAGAGAGAAAGACCATTTTTATGTAAATAAGGATATGAACTCTGAAAAAAAAGGATCTTGTCTTTGTTTGCCAGCTTCACAAAGTACTTAAACCCCATCTTATAAATTCATACCAACAAAATGTATTTGTTTACTATTAAAAAGTTTATAAAATCGAATATTTAGAGGCAATATTTTTTTTTTTCACGGAGTTAATCGGTAAAGTCATGTGACCAGTGAGTAATTTTGTAAAAGTCTTGGAACATCCGTAACATATCCTATGAGCCATTTAAGGTGGTATAGGCTTCTAGGCTTCTTTGCAACGATACCAGAAGAAATAAGGCGTGTATTTCAATGAATACAATCCTTTAAATGAATATTATACTAACAAGATATTAATTTTAAGGTATCTATTTTGAATTGATTTAGAAGGAATATTTCCTTCGAATTTTTATTCAATGGTATTATAAAAGTTTATATACAGCAAACTCATATCTATAGCATATGTTCTTGTTGATATTTTATTGCTAACTGAATTATTACATTAACTTTTAATGATTTATATTATATTCCGTGTATTTGTTGTTCCATTGCAAACTAGTTGCAAAAAATCGGATGTTTCCGGGATCGGTATGCTGTACCAATACTATTACTAGATTTCACAACTTTACTCACTGATCAATTAGTGACATCTCTAATACCCTTCTAAGCTGTTCTTCCTCGTCAAGTTCATCCGACTCCGGGTTATTTAAATTAAGCTGTTCACTTTCCGACATTGCTATCGCACGCACGAGCTCTTCGTCTACTTCTTCCTCCTTATCGACTCGATTATCATTGGATTGCTGATAACTTGCGCTTATAGCTAAAGCAATTGATATATCATCATCATCGCAGAGAGCATCCCCATTATATTTGTCGAAAAGTTCATTCTGTTGTCTTTCTCTTTCCATTTCAAGGTCATAATCTTCCATGGCATTCTTTATTTGTATTTGTTTATTTAACTTATTAGTAGGGCCATTATTCAATTTCTTCTTTGTAAATTGTGGTAGTATCTTTTCAATTGCCCCGAATTGAAAATATTGTATACTGTCACCACATATTATTATACCATTAGAAGCTGTTTGATCTTCATTAAGATGAATTTTACTTACTGGTATCAAGTGCTCAGACCGACTTTTAGAATTCCCAGAACACTCTCTAATAAAATCACCAGTAAAAACATTATGCAAATTAGTAAATCTGTTATAACCACCAATACATATTACCGAGCTGTTTAACTCAACTGAGTGAATTTTTGGTAGATCATGCGGAATTCGTGGCGCATATTTACTGAAAACGGGACTTATTCGACACTGTGGTGTAATTTCCTTTGATAAATCTCTCAAATTCCAAACAAATACAGTATCATCAGAAAGGACATTTGCGTAAAATAATCCATCGGCACCAGCAACAGTCACATCCCTCTTGAGTAACTTAGATGGAGGAATTGATTGCATTGCAACTTTTCTGGTCTTTTCTCCTTGAGTAAAATTATATTCTCTAGTTAAGATTAAATTTAAATCCTTAAAATTGAAAACTCGAATCTGATTCTCATAACTTAAAATTATATTACAATCACCATAATCAACATCCATAAATGCTTTGCTATTGTCTATTATTTGGAAGTCAAGTGGAATCTCAGTCTTATTGAAGTGTATCAAATCGTAAATATATATCACATCGGTAGTCAAGCAAACAATTACTCTCTTAAAATCAGATTGAACATCTAAAATCGCCCTATTTAATGAAATTTCTTTGCAAAGCTTATTATCAAAATCCCACAACTTTAATTTTCCATTAAATGAACCAGACATACAATTTATACCTTCCTTATACTTCACAATAGACGGATTTAAAGCTGTTGCTGTAATTGGGTCATTTCCACTCAGCTCATAATCAATCAATTTCGTCAATGATAATCTATTTGATCCAGAAGTGCTAGCAATAACATGGTTTTTTAAATATAATTCACCTGTACGCTTTCCTATTAAGACAAAAGTCCAATCAATAGCAAAGCTGGTAATTTGGGTAAATACATCATTTCCCGGTATAAAAGCTTGATTCTTTCCACTATCTAGATTACAAATTGCAATATTACCATCCAATGCAGAAAACGTAAGCAACTTATTTCTAGAAGAGCTTACAAGGGAATGATCGATATAACCATATTCATTATTCAATAGCTGATAATTTCGATGGGTTGAAGTAGATCTTTTCCATTTTTTTAGTACCTTCAATCTAGCATAATATTCTGTGATCCAGCTGTTTCCGTTTGTCAACGATGGGAAAATATCACCACTTCCAAACCTTAAAGAAAAAGACTTAGTCCATGTGCTACGGTACAGCACAGCATTATTCCAATTTCTGCAAACCAATCTTAGCGAGTTCAATTGTACAAGATCCAATCTTGAGAATATATTGATCAATAACTCAATAGGAAGATCGTTAATATTGATATCGCCTCTTTTTTTATCCACAACAACTTCTTCTATGGTATTACCCAATGAATCAGTTGTCCTAGACAGTATATCGTTCATTGTTCCTGGTGGCAACCACGATTACATGATAAAATGTAGTTAATAAATCGGAAATATATTAGAAAATATATGACACAAAACCGTTTGACTTCGCAGGCATATTTTGTTAGTAAGAATGGCAAAGAATTACTGCAAAATATGAATTTACAATATAAATTAATTCTAAAGATTGATATAAAATTGAACTAAAATAGTGTTATAACTATTGATATGAAAATTGAGTTTTAAACTTTTCTGTTTAATTATTGATCTTTTCTAGAATTGGAAAATTTCATTCAAATATTCAAAAATTTCATAAAAATATAGATATGTTTAAATTTAAAAATTGAAAGTTATTTCTATATTTACATTACCCTATAAATAAAAGAAGTCCAGCAAGAACATCAGAAGTAAGAATTCAGACATCCAAATACGAATAATCATAGGCTATTTGGATAATGAAGATTTAGCCGAAAAGTGACACAAAAATGGCTTCGAGGATATTTCGGCCGTGGAAAAAAATGTTGAAAAATTCCATACCTGGAGAAACACTTAAAGATATCTTCAATAGGAATATTTCTTTGTACATACAGTATTGAGAATGTCAGCTAGCAAGGCAGATTCTGTTGAAGCCTCTGAAAATGAAGAATTCAAGGCTATAACCTTGAAAGTTACTTTACCTAAGGGATTGAGCTCAGGAGATGAACAATTAGAAGTCCCTTCGTCATTAGATGAAACAATTGCCGACGTGAAACAATCGTTAAATATTTTGCCTGTTACTAGAAATTTGACTAATTACAGTATATTTATTGCCAATGTCAATGTCACTGAGGTCTTTGACGAGCTCACTACTTTTAGATCTATTGCTGAAGAATTACTGTTGCAAATTGAGACTAACCTTTGTTTAGTCTTAAAAGAAAGGCCCTACAATTTGGCTGCCGTTTACGAGTGTTTAACCAGATTTAGAGAATCTATTGGCTTACATTATCTCGACAAACTTGCTAATGATTTGGGTATCTCTGGTGGTGTCAGTAAATATAATGATTTAGACTTGTCTCCAGTCAAAGAAGCTAAAGCAGATTCTAAAGAAGAAAAGACCGAGGAAGAAGAGGGTAAAGCTTCTGAGATCAAAGTTTCAGAAGAAGAAAGAGCTCAACTTCAATCTATTGGTGATGATTTCCTCGCCAACAAGACTCTGTCCTTAAAGAGCCATGGTAAATTCAGCAACATAGAACAAAATATTAGAATTCCTATTAAGTCTTTATCTATATCACAATGGTCCCCAGTACCACCTGCTCAACAAATTAAGGGTGATTTATTGTATTTGACTTTACAAACTTTAGAAAATGAAACCTTCCAAATAACTTGTCACATTTCAGGATTTTTCGTCAATAAGTCTTCTTCAGTTAACTACAACCCAGATATAAAGGTAAATGAAAAGGGTAAGTTTTTCAAGAACTATTTATTATATGGATTAGTTGAATCTATTTCTCCTTTATTTTCAAAGGTGGTTCAAGAGAATGAATTTTACTTGAGCTCTATTTCTGAGCACCCAGAAACTTACTTATTGCCAACTAATTCTTTCTTAGAACACCCATGGTTAGTACGTGACAATACCTCTCAAAAGCCAGACTCCTCGAGATCTCAATTGCCATTAATTTCTAACGGTGTTGATGGCTCTGGTTTTATTAGAGAATGGAACGATGATATTCAAGCCATTCGTGAGTTACCTAATTCCACAATTAACGAAAGAATCTTGAAGGAAAGATTAATTAATAAATCTCTCTATGAGTTCAATGCTGCTGCTACTGAAACTGCTATTAATATCATCAGAGATAATATAGCACCAATGAACCCTAATGAGCCAGCTGACCAACACATTTACTTAAAGAATGGTATATTCTACTCATTTGGTGCAAATTCTACCGGTGCATTTGATACTACCGGTGGGGATGAAGCTGCCAGATACACATCTAGTAAAGATTTGGCTGCTATCAAGGTTTTAAACCGTTTTGATGTTTCTGGTGTTTCAAATTTAGTAACCTGTATTGTTGATTATACTGGTAAGAGAGTTATTTGTCAAGCCCCAGTTCCAGGTATTTTCTCCGGAGAAGAAGATGTGGATAAGGTATCGTATGGTTTAACTACTGATGGGTCTAAAGTCTTAAATGATTCTTCTTTTGAAGAAGGTTTAAAGCAAGTTGCTGAAGCTTTCCATTTGAAACCTCATACCGTCGAATTAGCCAATTCTGCTAAGTCAGAGGGTGAATTATTGATCTCTAAGGATACAAAGGGTATTTTTGGTACTGACAGACGTAAGTATATCATTGACTTGTACAGATCCACACCATTAGATATTGAGTTTATTGAAAGCCATTGGGATGCCGAAAATGATAAATCTTATCCTCATAAAGAAACAGTTTTGAGACATGAAGCTGTTGAAGAATGGTGGAAGCGTAAGATTTCTGTTTTGATTAAGGAAGAAACAGATAGATTAGAGAAGAATGGCGAAAAACTTGAATCTGCTGAAGGAGAGAAACCAAAGATTGTTGTGCCAACTGATCAAGTTGTTGTTAACCCTGATGCCTTTTCTGCAGTTAATGTTTCTGAGGAAGACGAAAACGAAGTAAGAAACTTATCTAAGTTCATCAAAGAACAATTAATTAAAGAATTTTTGGACGAATTCCCATCTCAGCTTGCTCCATTTGATGGTAGTCACTTAACTACTGTTCTTCATAAGCATGGTATTAATTTAAGATACCTAGGCTATATTGCAGAACAAGCTTTGGCTTACAAGGAGAACCAATTAAAGAAAGATGAAGAATTAAAATCAACCAACTTGGAATTAGTAGCCCAAAGAAAAGCCGAAGAAGAAGAAAAGCTTAAGAAGGACGCTGAAAAGGATGCTGAAAAGGATGCCGAAAAGAAAGCAGATTCTAAAGATGAAGCTGAAGGACAAGATGAAAAAGAACAGCCATCAAAGGGAACTTTTGAACCTAATGTTGCTAATTACACTGCTCTTTACAGGATTTTGGTTCAAGAAATGGTTGCTAGATCGTTCAAGCATATCTTGAGGAAATATACCACCCAATTGCCAGTATTTTTAACCTCTTATGTTGTTTCTCACTTACATAATTGTTTGTTAGGAAGTGGTATCTCTAATGAGCATGAACTCACATTAGACCCAACTCTTGCCAGTTTCTGTGAAGAAGAAAACTTAGAGTTCTCTAAATTAACCTCTGCTGATGTATTTGAAATGGTTTCTAATGAGGTCTTCATTCGTTTCAGATACTCTTTACCAGAAAATTGGTTAGAGATTCTTAACCCATTGTCTTTATTTAGAGAAGTTGCTATTAAGTTTGGTATTCAATGGAAGGCTTTAAACTACTCATTTAATAAGGAAGATTTTGAAGCTTTCAAGAATGAAACAGTAGCAAGTAAGCAAGTTTTAGAACAAAAGTCCAAGAAGAACAAGAAGAAATCAGCTCCAACTGTAACTTCAATTAAACGTTCCACAGTATTTGTTGCTGATGATATCTTAAACTTCGTTCCAGTTGTTAAGGATTCTACTTACAAGGCCTCTATTGTGGATGATATATTTGAAACTGCAAGAGTTCATATCATTCAAGGTGAAAGGGAGTTAGGTATCACTTATTTGAACGATTTAACTGCCATTTACGAACAGATCTACGGAAGAGTTAACCATGAAACTTCTAAGTTCTATGTGAACTTAGCTCAATTATATTCTGAATTAGGATTGACTAACGAAGCTTGTAACATTGCTCGTAAGGCAATTATCATGAACGAAAGAACTAATGGATTTGATTCTCACGAAACTATCTCAACTTATATTAATGCTGCATTCTTTGAAGTTGCTAATGAAGATTTCACCAGTGGGTTCAAATTATACAAACAAGCTATTAATAATTGGTCGTTGGTTTACGGTAATGATCACCCATCTTTGGTCACAACTATAGCCAACTTAGCTGATATGTTAGTAAATGCCAAGTTGATTAACCAATCTATTGCTTTATTAGAACAAGCTTTAGAATTATCCATTAAATTGAATGGTGAAGATTCTCAATTAACTGCTTTAATTTACTATAGAATTGGTAATTTGGAAATCTCTAATGATAACTTAGCAGAATCTGTTAGAGTATTTAAGATTTCCCATGATATCTTCTGTAAGGTTTTGGGTCCAGACGATTACTTCTCCAAACAAACAGGAAAGTATGTTACTAATATTCAAAATTACATAAACTACTTAGAATTCCAAGAGAAGCAAAAGAAGGCTCAAGCTGCTCAACAAAACCAAAAATCTAATGGTGTGACTAAATCTAAGACTCTTGAACAAGTTAAGCCAAAAAAGTCGTCTAAGAAAGCTTCAGTCCCACAACCAGATCCAGAAATTGCATCCAAATCAGTGGATGACATTTTGAAGTTTATTGAAGGAAACCAAACTAAAAAGTCTTCTAAAAAGTCTAAAACTAAGAATTAGAACTGTAAATAATCTTTTTAAAGAATAATGTACATAGTATAACATAAATTATTTCTATTAGTATTAAATTAGAATATATGTTGAGATAAAATAAGGTTTTAAATTGGATTGATCAATGTTTGAGGAAGATGAACATGAAGATGAACATGAAGATGAAGAGAATCAGATGAGAATAACAATTATTCTTTAGTATCATGAACATGTTTGTCACTCTCATTTTGTAATTTCAATCTGTTCATTTCCTTGAAGTTAACAAAAACATTTCTTAAGAATGTATCGTCCTTCTTTAATGCATCAGCTAAGCTAACCTCAAGCTTGTTAAGATGACTTAAACTATAATCTTGATCCAACTTTGAGCTTAGGGTTACGTAGACATTTGAATTGGCACCTGCACTCATCACAGATAACTGAGAGATCTCAAAATCTTGTAATTCTATGTTACTTTCTAACTCACTATTGATTGCATTCTTGAATTTCATATATGGCTCACTGGTCGAATTTTCACCTTTATCAATAAGCTCGTTTAATGCTTCCTTAAAAGTTCCCCAACCAGCTTTGATAATCAATATAGACACAAGGAATCCACCAATTGAATCAAGCCATACGACATTAAATAAGTTTCCTCCGGTTACGGTAACTAATGCAACCAACGCAGTTAAAGAATCAACTCTATGGTGCCATGCATTAGCCACCAAAACCTTTGAATTGGTCTCTTCAGCGATGTTTAATGTTTTGCGGAATAATAATTCTTTCACTATAATAGAACCACCAGCAAGCCAGGCGGCGTTCATGTTTGGAATTTGCAGAGTGGTATTAGCCAACTCAGCATTTGGTAGTTCGCTGGCGGTATCCATATGAGAGTGTTCATGGGAATGGGTCTCAGTACCATGAGCATGAGTATGAGAATGTCCAATTTGGATCATTGATACATATTCGTACATATATGTAGGTAATACAAATTCAAATACTTGTAGTAATGACGACCACCCCACCGAAATTCCAGCGAATAAAAGCACCCCACTGACTAATAACGAACCAACAGCTTCAATCTTACCATAACCGAGTGGGAAATTAGTTGGTGTCCCTACTTTTGTCGCAACATTAACTGTCGCCAATGTCAAGAAATCCGCCACCATATCAGAGACAGAATGAATAGCATCGGCTACTAATGCTTGGGAATGGAAATATACACCACCAATTCCCTTTGAAACTGCCAATGCAACATTGACAAACAACCCGATCCAAGTGATCCTCACTGCTGGGTTATTCTTTATTGATCCTGACATTAAGAGCTCATTTGGGTTGTGGGCAGAATGTGAATGGCTATGCCCAAACAAACTACTAGCTCCATGACTGTGTTCATGATCATGATCATGTTCCGATGGAACATCATGACTATGATTATGGACGTTATCTTTCTTATTTTCTATACCTAGTTTGCCAGTAGTTGTCATATTTTTAATAGAATGAATAGTGAAATTACCTTGGTTTACGAAGACGTAATTTTTGGATATATTTTTTCTCAGGAGCAACGACCCAGGCGTTATTATTCCACACCTAGGAACCAAACCTGGCAAATTCAACCGAAGTCCTAAAACAGCATTCATTCCTAAGGGATAACTACTGGTTATTTGGATTATCTAGTTACTGAAATAGTTTATAATGAATAGATTTATTAAAGACTGTTACTCGATCTAGAATCGGTTGCCGATCCGGGGAATAGCTATATACTGCGGGTATCTAAATGGCGAACAATTTTTCTACTATTGATGGAGTAACAGTAGTGGAAGCAACAGAAGAAGCACCATTATTGTCTTCCGATTGCGATGGACCATCCGTAGTGGTAGATGCGAAGTCATTGGAGGATGCTGTTACTTCAGCCAATTCTGGAGTACCTGTTAATTCTTGTAACTTCCTTAGTAAAATCGATTTTTCTTGGGCCCGAAATAGCTCATTCTTTAACGAATTAGTGGGTCTTCTAACATGCATGAAATTGCAATGATCACCTCTATTGCAACTGGAATTATCATAAGCTCTACAGTTGGCATCAGCAAAGTTATCCACAGGGGACAATTCACAATGAACTGGTCTGCCTGCAAACCATTCTTGATTCAACCTCATTACACTGTCGTATGCTGAGCTATCGTTGTTGAATTTTACATATACATTTCCGTTAAGATGGTTATTTTCATTCTCACATACGACTATTGAAACTATTTCACCAAATTCGGCTAGCTTTAAGAAAATATCCTTATAAAAGTGATCGAAATATTCTTGTAGTTGTTTAGGATTTAAACCATCTGTTTCGTTCCTATTGAGTTTAGGGTTTTGGTACAAATTACATAACAAGATAGTATTTGACTTTGTAGGCTTGATATGTCTTCTTGAACATTTTTCACCATGACGACATGCTCCTATCTTAGTATAAAATGTACATACTAACTTATGATCGTTGTATCCATTCATTGTTAACTAAGTAATATGATGTAGGCCCATCATCAACTAAATTTTTTATTTTCCAGGTTTAGTGTGCGAAGATCGCAAAATTTTTGTTATCGCAAAATGTGCAACTACATTAATGGCAGATAGAAATGTTTAATAATCAAGAGTAGCTCTCGTTTTGTTATACGTACATCACATAATAATTAGCCGCTATATATGCGTCTGCCTTTTTTGGCGAAATAAATAAATTACAAACTTAAGAATTGAAGAATGGGGTTAATGAGTTAGCTTATTGTTTTTGGAAACCTTTTCTCTATATCCCTGGACATAACGTCATCAAGTGCATTGGATGTTACAAAATGGATTTCGTTCTCATCAAGATTACTCTTAGGACCTTCATACCATTTATGTGCGTCAACAAGGAACCATATAAGTGCCATAAGCATTGGGCCAAAATAGACAACAACAGTCCAATTCATTTCGTCTGGAGTCAAGTCTTTTCCAGTCAAAGTTGGGAAGCATAATATTGGGATCATAAGAGTTACAAATGCTACTGAAACTGCACCAATAGGTGTTGAAAAACGACCTAAATTCCATGGACCAGGTTTGAAGCTGTCACGAGCATAAGTAATTTTAAGCAACGTTGGGATAGTGAAGGAAACAAATCCAGCAATACCACCAACGGAGAAAATAGCACCAACAGCGGTATCGCCAGCGAAAATCAACAATAAAAATAATTGACCAAGGAACCAATTGATCCAAACTGCATTAACGGGGGTTTGAGTTGTTTTGTTTACCCTTTTCCAATATCTAGATAATGGGAAAAGATTATCTCTTGAATATGCATAGGTCACACGTGAAGCAGCTAACATACAAGACTCTCCCATGAAGAATGAAGAAACTATAGTGAACGCAGTAGCAGCGTTAACTAGAGGTTTTTTCATAATTTGAGTTAAGAATGAAACAAAGGGCTGACCGAGACCTTGTGGATCCGCAGCAATTTCGTCAATATCAACTAAGGTGTAAGAGATTGCGATCATGAATAAAAAACCAACAGTACCACCAAATGTGGAAGTCAACACAATCGCTTTTGGGGCTGCAACATTAGCATTGGAACATTCTTCACTTAAGTGGAAAGGCGAATCATAACCCGACATAGACCAAATGACACCTAGAAAAGACACCAAAAACGCAATTCCAGTAGGAAAGTCAGTTTGGTTATACAATCCCCAAGCAGCTCCATTGTCATTAAATTTAGTGCTAACATCGCTAATAAGCGTCCTATCATTTCCTGCGAATATCATAATAAACACAATCACAAGGAATAGTATATTGACTACTGTACCAGCAGAATTGAACCATGATAAAAATTTTGTAGGAAGACAAGAAATAATAGCGTGAGACACTTGAATTCCTAATGCTAATAAATATACTTGCCAATTGGTTGGAGTAAAACCTGGGGAATTATATGAGTATAGTGCCAACATCATACAAGATCCACTGTAATTAACCAGCGGTGAAGCTGTGATCTGACATAACCAATTGGAAAAGCAAGTAAGCCAAGTTAAAAGGGCAGCATATCTTTTTGGTGCCAATTGTGAAACTGCGTACGGAGTACCAGCTGCCGTAGGGAATGCACTTGCAATTTCTGCTAACGAGTAGGCAACCGATGTTACAAAAATAAGACCTATAAGCCATGGAAGTGGACTTATTCCAACGACAAGTTGCTGATAACTGAAAGTGGATGCTATAGAAGGCAATAGCCCCAATACAGAGAAGGACACTGCAAAGACACTCCATAATGTAAATTCTCTCTTGAATTCTTGCTTATAACCCAATGCTAAAATAAGTGCTTCATCACTATCAATTTCGTGATCCAAATTAATAACAATGTCTTGGTTAGATAGAATGGATGCTATATTCATATCATCAACATTAATAATAGATCTGACGGGCAGAACCGTCACTGGTGAATTTAATTTAGACTCTAGCATTATGTCTATAATCTAATACTTCGAACAAGATTTTCACCCAATAAAAAAGACAAATAGTGCATTACTTATTTAAGTTCTATATAAACTACAGAATCTAAAATATTCATGATAAGACGAAGTAAAAGATAGCATCCTGCTACAAAATCAAATATGGATACTTGGACCGGAGTCGATTTATCAAGCGGCGTTCCGATTTGGATGATAATGCAAAACAATAGGGGCGAGCCAATAAAAATCTATGAAGAACACTCAGACACAGGACAAGATTCAGTCGATCATTGATATGAAATTGGATAAAATTTGCGGCTAAAGTTTGCTGTCATAGACTAGAAGAAAAAAAGAAAATTGTACAATAGGATAAGAGATAAACAGGTTTATAGTTACCTAATTTGTATCACTAATAATTAACGCTCTACGAAATGTTCAAGTTGTAATTTCCAATAGATAAGTAATCAGAAATAGTAAATAATTTTGTAGGCAATATTTAAGCCAGTATTATAATACATTCCTCGTAATCCATGATAATATGCCTTAAGGAATAGAAAATAATAAACCATGACAAGTAAAGTAAAGACATATGATTCTAATTAGCGTGGCGCCTCATGGAGAGGGGAGGGCAATTGGTAGCGGGATGCCAAATTTAGAGGTTATCCGCTAACAGATTTACAGGTTTTTTCCTTATCTCAGAAATAGACATTAACGGCAATAACTAAAGAATATATGGGGTAAATTTTTGATTCGCCATGCCTTTATTACTAATTATAGAGTTAATAAATTAAACGAATAAAAGTTATATTTCCAACCTTCATACACAGGGATGACAATACATTCTGGATATCCTACTTTAGTTGATATATTAAAAGAAATTTAGATTCATGTTGATTCTATCCTATGAATAATCGAATTATATGCAGGACAGAGAATGTTTCCAAATATCAAATTACAACTAAAAGGAGGGACTAACAGAACACTTGGCGTACAATTCACACCTTTCTGAATACTTAAAAACAACGCTACGTGTATAGCAATCGTATCACATAAAATAGATCTTCCATGGGTATACTATCGAATAACTGGGTGCGATATTTTGTCTTACTACTGTTGAACGTTTTTGGGTTCTTACTCTTTTTGAAGGGTTTCTTTCCTACAAAGATAGTTCTCGAGGGATATAATAGCTTTGAAGGAGTTTCTCCTTTTGTGGAAAATGGAAAGCCAGTTTTTGATGGGGTAGTTATTATGTTGGTAGATGCATTAAGGTCTGATTTCATGTTCTCGGAAGATTCGCTGATGGAGTTTGTTCACAGTCTTATTAATGATGGAAATGCAGTACCTTTTACTGCTTATTCCAACCCACCAACAGTTACTTTGCCTAGATTAAAGGGTATTACGACTGGTGGAACTCCAAGTTTTGTTGACGCGGTTTTGAACATAGCTGATGATAACGACAAATCTCAAGGATTGTCAGGTCAAGATTCCTGGTTGCACCAATTTGTTAAAGGGAATAACAAAAAAATTCATTTTTACGGTGATGACACTTGGCTTAAATTATTTCCGCCAGATGAGTTTTTTGAATCATTTGAAGGAACCAATTCATTTTACGTCAGTGACTTCACAGAAGTTGATAACAACGTAACAAGACATTTAGATGAAGAATTGAGTAATCCCTCTTGGGATGGCCTTATTCTTCACTACTTAGGTTTGGATCATATTGGTCATAAAGGAGGTCCAGAATCACCATTTATGAAGGCTAAACAGCAAGAAATGGATAGGATTTTAAAAAAGTTATATAACTATACGTCTAAGAAAAATACCTTGTTGATTTTAATGGGAGACCACGGAATGAATGAAATAGGTAACCATGGGGGTGCTTCGCCAGGAGAGACTAACCCAGGATTAATGTTTATATCACCAAAATTCAAAGGAATGAAAAAGAGCCCTAATGCACCCTTAAAGAAATCTTTAGATTATTCATATTATAAGAAAATAAATCAAATAGATTTGGTACCTACATTATCAGCTTTGTTAAATTTACCAATTCCAAAGAACAATGTCGGGGTTTTCATTGAAGACTTTCTACAAATGTGGAACGCAGACGAATCAAAGTTGGATATATTGAAGAATAATTATGGTCAATTAATGGATCTTTTAATACAAAAGAATGGTGCTAATGATTCCTCAGATATTCCCCAAGGATCATTGCTAAATGCTGATAGTTCCGTCTTCGATTACTATAAAATATTAAGAACAATTCAACAAGATTTGGCATCTTCCGCAACAGAATATGACTATATTTGTATTTGGGGTGGGTTTGCTATGATGGCTTTTTCAACCATCTTGATTATATTACAATTCAAGAGTTATTTTGTTGATGGTGCATACGTGAGGCTTTCTATGGTAGGGAATTTCAGCATAGCTATAATTGTGTTTTCTATTCATTATCATGGCTCGTCATTAATAGAGGAAGAACATCAGGTTTGGTGGTTTTTCACTGTATTATTCCTTTTGTCTTTATTATATTACCTTAAAATTTGTTCCTTTAAATATTTTGTTCTATTATCAATTGGTATTAGAATAATTAGAGGGTGGTCAGATTCGGGTCAGAAATACTTTTCTGATATTACTATCAACAAGTTCTTAACTGATAACACTGATATCACGTGGGTATTGGTAATCTTGTCATACACTTATATTGCATTGGCTATTTATGCACAAGGTGGCTTGATTTATAGCTTTTTACTTCCAGGAAGTCTGAAGTCAAATCTTGCTGATTCCGGTAATCTTCTTGCATTCATGTATAGTTTTATCACATGTTCTATTTCTTTTCTGTTTAAGCTTGTTCAATCTTATACAGATGGAAATGAAATACCATCGTGGCTTAATTGGCTTTTATTTTGGATTCTTCAAAATTCTGGTGTTGACTTTAATGAAAGCAAAGTGGATACAAAAGAAATCTTGTTCTCCTTATCAAAAATTTTTTTTGTGTTAAATGGAATCATGTTGGTTTTTAGAATATTAATGCTGAAGGTAAAGTCAATTAAAATTGGTTATTTTACTGATATTGCAAATATGATTACAGTATTTTTGATGCATCAAAATAAAATTGAAAACATTCCCATTTTTATGTTATTTGCTATTATTAGATTTGCATTTGCTAGAATTTCTACCATAACTAGTACGGGCAATAACAATATAGATGAGCTGATATTAATTGTCTCAGCTTTTACTTTAATATTGCAAAACTTATCCTTCTTCTCAGTTGGAAACACGAATCTGTTGGCTACTGTTGATTTATCTAATGCATATAATGGGGTTAAAAGTTATGATTTAGGTCTTGTTGGATTGCTAACTTTTATATCTACATTTTCGATGCCCATATATTGGTCAGTAAGCTCATTTTGCTTGCTTTTAGAAAATCACGTTTTAACATTCCAATCTCCTTCAAACCAAATGCATTTTTATAATATGAAGTATAAAATGCTTTATTTGAAATCAATCTCAAGCTTAACTTTTTATGCAATTTGCAGTTTAAGTTTAATACTGTCCTGTATTAATTTGAGATTCCATCTTTTCATTTGGTCAGTATTTTCACCAAAGTTACTATATTTCGGGGGTTGGTTTGTTTTAATGAACATTTTTGTGGACTTAATTTTTACTTGGATTCTATTAGTATCTTACTAGGAATTAAGTATACAATTTATATATATAGAAAATATAAATATATAGAAAATATAAATAAGACTATTGTAACAATGGATCCCTAAAATGTGGTTGATTATTGATAAACTTAGCAGCTCTTCTATCATTAACATCATTTCTCTTTACTTCTCTGTTCCAAGCTCTCTTCTGGATTGCAAGCTCTTGTTTGTCCCTGACAGTTAACATAGATCTGGTTTCAGCAGCTATGACGGTACCTTGTCCTTCAGATAATATTCGTTCAGGGGCTAAATTTTGTCTGTAGTATCTTGCTAAAGAACGGTGACCAATAACAGCACCAGATGGTAATATAAGTTCATGTCCATTTTGTAAGAGGGCACCACTATTAGGTGGTAATTCATCACTATCGTAGTCTTCTTCATCACCCGAAACATCTTCCCAATCTTCTTCATCAACACCATTCAGTTCTTCAACAACCTCCGAATCCTCATAAGTAGAACTAAAGTCATAAAAGTCTGATATTTCTAATTTTTCATTTTCGCTTTCGTAAGGAATTCTCATATGTCTCTTATTTATCATATGTTCTCTTACAGCTTCGAGAGATTTACCTTGGTAAGAACAGCAAAGACAAATATTACCAAGGCCAATCTTTTCTGCCAAATATTGTAATAACCCTTCTCTATTTATCAAAAACTTGCTCTCAGGAATATAAAGTCCGTGCTTGAGACGCATATGTTCAACATTTTCATCAACGCTGGCAAAATTAGAATTATATTTAGCATGGCAAAATAAGCAGGTGGTAGGAGAAATGTCAACCTTATTCTGTATCTTCTCAGCCATAATTCTCTCTTCCAATTGTTCTTGGGTCAATTCTTCAGGTTGGGCTTCTTCAGTTTTGGCTTCTTCAGTACTTTCTTCAACTACAGGTTTAGTTTCTTCTGTTTTACTGTTCGATTCTTCAGAGGCCTTCTCAGATTCCTTTTCCAGAGTACCGTCTCTCATCTTAGCTAACATTGCTTGCCTTGCAGTCTCTAAAAGCTGTCTCTTCTTTTCTTGTAATGCTTCCTTTTCCCTTCTTCTAATTTCTTTCTTTGTAAGCTGTTTTTCAGACTTTTTCTTTTCTTCTGCTTCATTTTCTTCAGCAATAGTCAATGAAGCCACCTTTTGGTTAAATAAGTCTTCATCAATAGCTGGTAATTGAGCGACTCTTCTTTTTAAATTATAACGATGCCAGTCTGATTTCATATGAGATCTTTGATCTTCTGGCGTCGGGAATGCCAAACTACATGAGTTACAAGTATAATTCATAACGAATAGTTAGTAATAAAGAAGTATTGTAGCCTAACAGATCTAAAATAATTTAAATTTTATCTTCGATGAGCATTGAAGTCACGTGATGGATAGAATAATTTTTCTTTGATAAAATATATTAAAGAAATAAATGATTGTTGTAAACATCTGATAGAACGTGAAAACCTCAGATGGCTAAAGAAGATATATTTGGTGATCTATTACCAGCGACCGTTAGTACGGTAAGAGCTGCTTCTTCGTTGGCAGCTCAGGATGTTAACTTCTATAGATCTGTGGATGCGACCTTGTGTAAGGATATTGATTCCTCAGCAACAAAGTTAATGGATATAGCCAATAGTTTAATTCAAACTGCATCCGAAGACTCTACTACAATTGAGTTTGGTAAAGAGAATATAAGCAGTGATATTGCATGGAATCTGATTTCAAATGTCCTTGATAATTTATTTGAGAAAATTGACATTTGTTTTGATGATGAGATAAAAGGAAGGAATAAATTAAAGTCTAATGAGAATATTACATACTTAGAAGACTCAAATAATACAGATAGTAGATCAGATAGTAGACATGCCGAAAAGAGATTACCTAAACCTCAATTAAACTTTAGAAATAAAGTGGACAATTCAGAGCAGCATCCCTTTAAGCCTAAGATTACTTCCAAGCCACATGCATTGAAACCTTTTGAAGAGTCAATGAAATTAGTTGTTCCTGAACAAGATGAAAACACTGATGAAATAGACCCTCCTCATTATGAACAACCATATGAAAATGAAATTGACAGCCAACATTATCCAGAATCTGTCTTAGTAGAATCCACGCCTATTAGCCCAAAGGAGTGGGAATCTACCAGTGCAATTTGGGTGGATACTAAAGAAAAATTAGATGAAATGATTAGAGATTTATCTGAACTGACTGAAATCGCTGTCGATCTTGAGCATCACGATTACAGAACCTACTACGGTATTGTTTGTCTTATGCAAATATCTAATCGGGAAAAGGACTGGATTATAGACACATTAGCATTAAGAGATGATTTAGAACCTTTGAATATTATATTTACAAACCCAAATATTGTTAAAGTATTCCATGGTGCGTTCATGGATATCATTTGGTTACAAAGAGATCTTGGTTTATACATCGTATCCCTTTTTGATACTTACCATGCATCTAAGAAATTAGGATTTTCGAAATTTTCGTTGGCTTATTTATTAGAAACTTTTGCAAATTTTAAAACATCTAAAAAGTATCAGTTAGCTGATTGGAGAGTTAGACCATTACTGAGCCCTATGTTAGCATATGCTAGGTCGGATACTCATTTCTTATTATATATATATGATCAATTGAAGAATAAGCTTCTTGAATCAGGGAATGGTAAACTTCAAGAAGTTTTATATGAATCACGCCAAGTTGCTAAAAGAAGATTTGAATTTACTTCATTTAGACCATTATCCAAGGTAGGTAGTAAGGTATCTTGTCCAATTATGGCAAGTAATCCAAAGGAACCTTATGGCTCCATTATCTATCAATACAATATTCCACTCCATAAGAAACCTGTTGTTGAAGTTTTATACAATTGGAGAGATATGATAGCAAGAAAGGAAGACGAATCTGTAAGATTTATAATGCCAAATCAGCTTTTAGTTAGCTTGGCAACCTTGTCATCTCCTGTTGATGTAAGTAAAGTCTTGAATGTGGCAACTTACGTTACTGATTTTGTTAGAATACATGCGAAAGAATTGTCAGAATTGATTGAGAGCACATTAAAAAAAGTTGAAGACAATGATTGGGAGTTAGTTGATAAATGGAATAACGATTCTAATGATGACGAGATTGAGATGTCCAATTTAACAAAAGAAGATTTGATTTCATCGATGAATAATTTTAAACTGCTCAATAAAGCAAAATTGTTACAAGATGCTTCTAATTTATTAGACAAAACTTCCCTTATTTTCAATTTTGGAGATGATAGGTATTCTATTGAGTATAATCCAGAAAGTAAGAAAATTACTAAACTTGACACAAAAGATGTTTTAAGAGAAAGGCACAATTATGCAATGGAAGTTTTACTGAAAATAGACAAAAATATGTCGATGGTACTAGCAGCTCCTGAATCCCCTGAAGTTCAAGAAAAGGAAGAAGAAAAGGTTATTGCAAAGGAGGAGGAAGAAAGTCAAGATGAGCTGAATGAAAATAATAACGATCCTAATGAAATAATAACTCTAAGGAAAGTTCAAAATAGAAACAACCAAGCTAATAGTAAATATTCTAAGAACGTTTCAGAGGAGTCATCCTTTGATTATGCTAATGCTGATAAAATACTTCTTGATACTAAGAAGAGATTTGATTCCTTGAAAGATTCGAAGAAGAAGAAAAGAACATTTGATCCATATAATAAGGATGGAGATGGTCCAAGGGCCGCTAAGAAGAGTAGGAAAATAAACTCCGGTAAAACTTCTACCTTTTCAGATAAGAGAAGGAGGTAATATGTAAATAAAATACACAACCAAGATTATAGTCTCAGTTACATCCTTACACCCATATAATTCTTGTAGTCGCGCGTCTCGAGGTAGTCTATCTCAAAAAGATTTGATGAAGTCTATTGCTAGAGCCATCAAAGAAAACAACAGTTGACCGTGATAATGGCATTACCATCACACTATCAGCGCAACCTAATGCCAACTGAAATTGATTTCTTGGCAGAAAATGAATACGTTACTATTTTACCAAGATATTCGATGAAAAATATCGAGCTCATCGGTGTATGTATTAAGTATCAAGTAATATAATACTTACCCATCGTAATTTTATTTTGAACAGTAATGCTAACTTAAGTATAGACCAAGATTCCTGCTTTAAGAGGTATGAGAAGAGAAAGAATTCCACTTTGGGTAGCATTGATTTTGAAATCGCAAGATAAATGCAATATAGTACCGCCTGACTGGTTGAATGTTCAATACTTGAAGGAGAAGTATGAAGAAGAGTTAAAAAATCCAAATAAGTTCAGCGATGTTCCGTGGAATTGGTTAGAAATATCTAAAGTGCTTGTAAGTAAAGCAGCAGACGATTTACAAGATCCCTCACATCAATTGAGATCAGTAATACAAGATTTACGTGAAGTAAGATTAGTAAAGTCAAGAAATGGTCTTAAAGAACTAAATGAATCTAATATTCAGTTGAATGGATTATCATTGTTGGAAATTAACGAGATTAGACCGTTTGTCCTCTCAGTGATGGGCAAACTTAGGCAATTACACGATTCCGCTAATCAAGATGAAGAAGGGGAAGAAGAAGTAGATAATGAAGGAGCAGATATGTCAGACGATGATTATTAGTGAAATCAGTTAATTACGTGAAATCAAAGTGGATGGTAGAAGTATGGCCGGGCACGACTTTCTGTCTCAACTTTTTGGAGATATCTTGAACCGATATGACTATTAAACTTTCATTAGTTAGTATGAATAAAATTAAGAGTCTCACAAGTCAATTTATATCTAACATAAAAACCCATGATGTTTTAACGAATGCTAAGAGAAACTTGATTCTCTCAATCTTAAAATCAACTACTACAAAAAGAGAAGCTAGAAATTATCTTGAAAAATATCAGAGTCAGTTCGATTTTAGCGATTTAGAGTGCAATGATAGAGATGTCAGTGATCAACTAACCTCTAAAGAAAGTCAACGTGGGCTATTTATTGAAAGATATTTGAACAAAAAGAACCCCTTTTTGAGCATCTATAATGAAGATATAAAGTTGGATAAGATTCCATTAAGAATTGCACTTTTCAAAATTAAATTTCAGACTATCCTGAATTTAGAATGGAAAGGGATTTCAGAGACTTTTAAAAGATTAACTAATTTAGGAATATCACCGATTATCATGTTAGATTATGATCATTTACTGCATGATTCGTTTAAACACTCAGAAATTTATATGTCTAACCAAGCAAACAAATTGCTGAACTTCCTTAATAATGTTGATAATGAAGGTTTAAGATCAACTATCATGCGATCTTTGTTTACTATTAATAACGGTAAGATCTCAATAAATAGTCTAGAGGAGATATTGATTCCTTTATACCAGGGTTCTATACCTATAGTCCAACCTATAGTTTACAACGCAGATTCAACACATCAAAACATAATAAGCTCGAATTCTTTATTGTTCAATTTATCTACAACTTTATTAGAAACTAAGGACATCTTGACTATTGAAAAAATCGTTATGATAGATCCTGTTGGTGGAATACCCTCTGTGGAACGTAACCAGACTAGTCATGTATTTATAAATCTATCTCAAGAATATTCCGATATAGTATCCGAATTATTCATTGGATATATACAACCTAATATTAGGGATTTTCATTTGTCAAATCTTGAAACAATGAGGGAAATATTACAAATAGCTAACAAAATATCTCAAACTGACGATCTTACAGGTATTATAACAACACCTTTTATTATGTCCATAAATAATGATCAGCTTAACCCTATTATATATAATGTGTTAACTGATAGGCCCATAATATCGTCATCATTACCTAGTACGAATAATAGGACTCCTCAACTTTCAACATCAATAATAAAACATGGTGTAGTAGTTAATGTTTACGATAAAGACAGCTATGATAAATCTTTTACATTAGATAATTTGATAAAAGATAAGTTGGTTCAAAAAGATAGGTTAATAGAACTTATTAATGATTCTTTTGGAAAAGAGCTTAAAGTTGATGAATACTTAAATAGAATAAATGAGAATTTAGCTACATTAATTATTATAGGAGATTATGATGGGGCTGCTATTATCACCTGGGAATCTAGTTCTAAATATCCCGAAAATGTCGCTTATTTGGATAAATTCGCTATTGCTAAAAGAAATCAAGGATTGCCAGGCTTAGCTGATATAATTTTTAAGTTGATTCTCCAATCGCATCCTAACGAGTTGATATGGAGATCAAGAAAGAACAACCCCGTAAATAAATGGTACTTTGATAGATGCCGTGGTTGTATGAGTAATCCAGACTCCCAATGGAAAATATTTTATACTGGCGAAATATTCAACAAAAAAATAGATAAATCAAAAGGCTCCATGCCAGATAAGGTGAATATAAGAAAAAAATTACAGCAATACTGTGATATTGGTGAGAGTATTCCACCATCTTTTTGATCGTGGTCTGTTGGTTGCGACAGAAATCCGAGGATGCAAAAGTTTTGGGATATCGGATTTCAACAATTTTTAGGTTTTAAATAGTATATATATCTAAGTTTTAATCGATTATTGCATTGCCCTCTTTTAATTTTGAAATCATGCATAACAATACAAACGCTTCAGCTATTAGGCAAAGGTCCAAATATAAAGAAAAGCCGGAAGAATATTCTGATATGCCTAAGAGAACCCAACTTCATTATTACCATGAACTAGATGAATGGCAACAAGATAACCATTATATTAAATCCGGTTATGTGAAAGAGACAAAGTCATATAAGAAATCATTGTTATCCTTGGGGTATCTTCATAATGAAACTGTAAATGTTTATTCACACCTTATTCCTGGAAGTATGATCATCCTTGCTATTTTATATTATTGTGAAAATTATCTACCAGTGCCTGATACATATTTTGGTTGGGAAAAAGTAAGTTTACTTTTATTTGGTATTGCTGCTACTGTATGCTTATTATCATCTTCTTTTTTTCACTGCTTGAAATCACATTCGCTTGAAGTCTGCAAATTTGGAAACCAATTGGATTATTTTGGTATTGTTATATTGATCACATGTTCGTTAATTTCAATAATGATGTTTACTTTTAACGATAATCCATTTTGGAAATACACATATATAACATTATTCTTGCTGTTAGGCAGTGTTTGTGCTTATTTAACGTTGAACCCAAAATTTTCTACTAATGCCTACAGACCTATTAGATCTGCCATGTTTATTGTGTTCGGATTATCGGGGGGTTTGCCTATAATTACTGCTTCATCAGTTTATGGAGTTTCAGAGGCAGCTCGTAGATCTGGTCTTAAGTACGTTATTCTAGAGGGGTTCTTTTACATCCTTGGAGCAGTATTATATGCTGCCAGATTTCCAGAACGCTTATTTCATACGGAAGATACCCACGATTTGACCAATAGACCTATAAGTGGAAAATTTGATATATTTGGAAATTCCCATCAAATCTTCCATGTATTGGTTGTAGTAGCAGCATATAATCACTGGCTCGCCTTAGTTGACAGTTACAAGTATTTACATAAGCTTATTTAAGTGCGCGTTATATTTTAATTAATTACTTTCTTATGAATAATATTGATACGTTAATTATACTTCCATGCCATTCGATTTGGAAAGATGGACCTTCCTTGGGTGAAAATCGAGCTGAATGGCATCTTGCTAGCTTTCAATTAGAAGGATACGATCATTTATGTTTTAAAGAACACATCACAAAATCTGTCGAATTGTTAGAGCATGATACATCATCGTTGTTAGTTATTTCTGGTGGCCAAACAAAAGTAGAATGTCCAAATATTTCTGAATCACTCTCTTATTTTAACTTATTACTGAAGCTTAACAGAAATCGTGAATTGATAGATAGAATTACGACTGAAGAGTTTGCGAGAGATTCTTTGGAAAATGTGATATTTCTGATTTGCAGATATTATGAGATGTTAAACAGGTATCCAAAAAAGATTAAAATAGTGGGGTTTGAATTTAAAAGAGAAAGGTTTCTAAAACATCATTTAATTGAAGCGTTGAAGATCTCGTCATCGGATATTGAATATATAGGAAACAGTCCAAATCCTAAAGATCTTGACCAAGAAGGAAGAGAATTATACTTCAAAAGTCTTGAAGAATCAGAGTATGAATTTGCTGTGAAGCATTTTAGAAGTGATTATTACGGACTTGATTCCTTTTTGGCGAAGAAGAAATTATTAAGAAATCCTTTCAATAGATCGCATGGGTACATTCAATCCAATCCTAAATTATCTAGATTCTTAACTGCTATTTCCGATGGCACATGCTCTACGTCAGTAGATGCGCATAAATTATTAGATGATTTCTGGAATAGTAAATATTGACTATTTATGTGTATCTATGTATGTATGACTTTATATATTTTGATTTTTGATTTTGATTTTGAATTAAGCTGATTTCTTTAATTCTCTTCTTGCTTGGACAGATTTACTTAATTTGTTTAACATATCCACAGTAGTTTCCCAGGAAACGCATCCATCAGTAATGGAAACACCATATTTCAAACAAGACTTATCTTGACCTGGACCAGGCATACTTTGCTTACCCTCATTTATATTGGATTCGATCATTACACCTATGACAGTTTCTTCACCATTTGCAATTTGTTCGGCAACAGAATCCAATACCTTTGATTGGTTTCTGTAATCTTTAGATGAATTACCATGAGAACAGTCAATTAATAATTTGATGTTTGGATCAGTGGATTTATTGATGGCTTCCTTGGCAGCTTTAACTGATTCAGCATCATAGTTGGTTCCCTTAGTACCACCTCTTAAAATGACGAAACAGTTATCATTACCTTTAGTAGTGGTAATAGCAGCCATACCATTCTTGGTAACTCCTAAGAAGTGATGGCCCTTAGAAGAGGCTTGTGCAGCATCTAATGCTACACCTAAACCACCGTCTGTACCATTTTTGAAACCGATTGGGAAAGATAATCCAGAAGCTAATTCTCTGTGTAATTGAGATTCAGTAGTTCTAGCACCAATAGCACCAAAACTTAAGAAATCAGAAAAGTATTGTGGAGAAATAGTATCTAACATTTCAGAACCAATTGGTAAACCAATACTGGTCAAATCACTGTATAACTTACGTGAGATTCTAAGACCTTTATTAATATCGAAGGTGTTATCAACATTAGGGTCATTGATTAATCCTTTCCAGCCGACAGTTGTTCTTGGTTTTTCTAAGTAAGCTCTCATAACTATTACTAAGTCATTTTCTAACTCATCAGCGAGTTTTTTTAATCTTCTAGCGTAATCCAATGCAGCTTCAGTATCGTGAATAGAGCAAGGACCGACAATAACCAAAGCACGGTCATCTTTACCCTTTAAAATATTAGAAGATTCGATGCGTCCTTTAATGACACGCTCTAAAGATTCTTTAGAAGCTTTTATTTCATGTTGCAACAAAGCAGGTGGGACTAATGGGTCATACCCCAAAATTCTTGTGTCATCGTATTCATCTGGGATTGGAGTTTGACTCATTTTTAATAACGTTATATATTAAAGTGTATAAAGTAGTATGTTGAAAAAAAGATTGAAACTAAAATTAGCAAGCAGCTCTCTTCTTATATTCTCGACTCTGAAAAATTTTATGCTCATTCTCCAATCGAATGACTCATTTTGTAATCAACACTTGACCTATGACACATCATAATGTATACGGCTCTTCAGTGAGTATTCAAACAAATTACTATCAAACTAGACCTTCTGGGTGGTCTACATAATCAATATGGGTGCAAAATGTACGTAGAACAATTAATTAAGAAGTAGAACGTCTAGCGGATAACCACTTAACCGGAGAATTTTATGACGCAATGATTTCTGATGCTAGGATGTCTCGAGTAGCATGCAGGATAGCTGTCATAGAACTTTTTCGAATGTGTATACGTAACATATAAATAGCATAATCTAACCTGTAATATAGGTTTCGGTAGAAGCACGTATTTTATCTGGCCAGTATTGATAAATATCATATAAGAATCATGCAGCATTTTAAATATAAGGTTATTATAAAAAAAGCATATTCTTTAGTGTAATATTATCCACTACGTCTACAGCTGCTAATAACAAATTAGCCGGGGTTATACTGATATAATGATTCTAACTTCAACAAGTAACTTAATTTTTATTGCCTTTTTTTTATTTGGGTTACTTAACAATATCCTATATGTCATAATATTATCTGCTGCAATTGATCTAGTAGGTTCACAAACACCAAAGTCTGTAGTCTTATTAGCAGATGTTCTACCGTCATTTAGTATTAAATTGACTGCTCCATTTTTCATACATCTTATTCCTTATCGTTCAAGGCTTTGGACCTTGGTAGCATTATCTTCAATTGGAATGATAACCATTAGTTTAAGTGCTCCACAAGCAATATTTATAAAAGTAATCGGTATATGTATGGCATCAGCTTCTTCAGGGTTAGGAGAGCTTACATTCTTGCAACTTACACATTACTACAAGGGAAAAGAATCAATTGGGGGATTTTCTAGTGGTACTGGTGGAGCAGGTTTGTTTGGCAGTTTTATTTTTCTATTGTTGACCAATGTTTTAGGAATTAAAGTGTGGATTGTGTTACTAATGTTTTCTGTTGTTCCATTTGGATTTTTGATATCTTTTTACTTAATCCTACCAACTGCGGATGCATCATATGAATTAATTACTGAAGTAGTTGCGGATACTGAAGATCTTACTTTACAGAAGCCGCTTTCTTTTACAAGTGTTAAATCACATATTGTATCTACACTAGATCAAATATTTCCGTTGTTCAAGCCATATATGTTGCCTCTATCAACTGTCTACATTTCAGAATATGTGATCAATCAAGGTATTTCCCCTACATTGTTGTTCCCATTAGAAGAATTACCAAACTGGTTATTTTCTTCTTATAGAGACATATATGTGGTGTATGGATTCCTCTATCAGTTCGGTGTTTTTATTTCTAGATCATCGGTGAATTTTGGTATTCGTATTTCCAATCTATATGCTTTGTCAATTTTGCAATTCGTAAATGTTGTTGTTGTACTTTCCCAATCACTTTACAACTTCCCATTTTCAAGAATATGGCTCTTATTAGGGCTCATTTTATATGAAGGCCTTCTAGGCGGTTTCCTGTATATCAACACATTTGTTTCAGTTAGCGAAGAAGTGCATCCTACTAAGCGTGAGTTTAGTATGGGGTGCGTTAGCATAAGCGATAGTTTGGGTATAGTTCTAGCAGGCTGTATAAACTGGTGGCTTGAACCTAGATTATGCTCTCTTCAAGTTGAAAGAGGTAGAGATTGGTGTAAAACTGGTTGATAATATGCGAATTATGTCAAACTCCAATCAACATCAATAGATAAGTGCACGTGATCTTATGATTCACGAAATTGGAAAGCCACTATTATCGTTCAAAGGATTTTCCAAAGGATTCATCTTGATGATTACAAACTTAAAACAAGGAACAAAACATAGTTGGAGGAGACTTTTTAAGTATACTAAGGTAAATATGACTACTAAAAACGATCCAAGCACTTTATATAACCCTTATTTTGCGTCTAACTCTGGTCAAAAAGATGTCTGGTCGCTCATTAATGAAACTGCTGCTGCTGCTCAAAAAGAATCTGGTAAATCTATTGTTAACTTAGGACAAGGTTTCTTCTCCTATAATCCACCGGATTTTGCTATTAATTCTGTTGAAAAAGCGTTATCCCAACCCCAATTCAACCAGTATGCCCCTACCAGAGGAAACCCCAACTTATTGAATAAGCTCAGTGACGTTTATAGTAAGGCTTTCAATCGCGAAGTTGATACTTCACAAATTGTAGTTACAAGTGGTGCCAATGAGGGTATGCTTTCAGTTTTCTTTGGATTCTTAGAGCCAGGAGATGAGGTTATTGTTTTCGAACCATTTTTTGACCAATATATTTCAAATATTGAGATGCCAGGTGCTACGGTCAAATATGTATCTATTAATTATCCATCTAAATTTGATAATAGCAACGTGACTGGTGACGACTGGGAAATTGACTGGGAAGGTTTGAAAAATGCCATCTCAGACAAAACAAAGATTATTGTGTTAAATACCCCACATAACCCTATAGGAAAGATCTTCACTGAGGAAGAGTTAATCAAACTTGGTAAGTTAGCAATTGAACATAATATTATTCTTCTTAGTGATGAAGTATATGAAAACTTGTACTTTACCGAAAAGTTTCCTAGGCCAGCTAATTTAGATAAGTTACCAGAATTAGCTGACAGAACCATAACTGTAGGATCTGCAGGAAAATCTTTTGCTGCAACTGGATGGAGAATCGGTTGGGTTGAAGGTCCAGCGAATTTGATTAAGTATGTTTCTGCTGCTCATACTAGAATTTGTTTCTCCTCTACAGCTCCATTGCAACAGGCAGTAGCTGATGCTTTTGAGGAAGCTGAAAATAATCATTACTTCCAAGTTACCAGAGATGAATACAAAAAGAAATATGAAATCTTTACCCAAGTTTTTGATGAACTAAAGTTAAACTATACAGTAGCACAAGGAGGCTACTTTTTGTTAGTAAACTTACTGAAATTGCAGATCCCTCAAGATTACGCTTTTCCAGATGATATTTTGGCCAAAGGTACTGAGGATTATAAGTTAGCTTATTGGTTAATTAAAGAGATTGGTGTTGTTGGAATTCCACCTACTGAATTTTTGAAAGCAGACGATAAAGTAGGAAATAAATTAGAAAAGTGTTTGAGATTCGCTGTTTGTAAAGATAATGAAATGTTAGAGGAAGCAGTGAAGAGATTTAGATTACTTAAGGAGTATTTGTAGTTTATATTATTAGACTGTTATATATTACAATATAATTAGAAAGTCATTTCCTAATGTACATTTTGAAGCAGAATTTTATTTTTCCGAAATCATCTTCGCCGTCTTCAAGTTCATTTTCAATTTCTATAAAATAAGTGGACATTAAGTTCCACAACACTTCTCTTTCTTCTTCATACTTTGGACGGAGTGGGAGTTGAATTAAAATTCTCGCGTTCGGGTTATGTGAAAGGAATAAATCTAGCATTTCCACCACCCAATAAGGATGTTTGGGAGAGTATATAGGATCACTGATCAAAATTGTATTAAATTTTTCATGGGGATATTTTTCAATGAATGATTTAGGATTAGTCCAATCGAGTACTTCTGCAACAGCACTTACTTTATTCAACTCTATATTTTCTTTTAGGTTAGGGACTATTTCCGATAAATCGGTTAAGATTGTCTTATGGCCTAATATTGCACTGACCATTCCCACTAACCCTGTTCCTGATCCTAATTCGATAATAGGATCCACTAAGTAATTGTTATTTTTATTGATAAGTCTATTAGATAAAATGAGTGAAGATCCCCATGTTTTCAAACCCAAGTTGTCACTTGTTAAGCTGGGTTCTTTGAGTTTAATATGATCTGAAGACTTCAAGAAGTTATTTAAATTTGGAATTACAATTTTTCTTACAATTTCAGGTTGAGCTGTTCTTCCACAATTCTCACTTATACGTAAAGATGCTTCTTTATAGATAATTCCTTTCTCAGACTCACTTAACCATGACAAGTTGGAAGATATGATTCTAGTTATGTATGCATTATAGTCATTATTTTTCCTAAGAGATAAACTTAATTGAGGTAAGTATGCCAATTTTAATCTATTATCCAACCTAGGACAGAATCTTTCTAACCAAAACAATGCCTTTTGAACAATTTCTTCTGTTATTCCCTTTTCTTTGAATATTTCTTCGATGTCTACATCAGGATCTATTTCCTGCAATCCTTCGTCATCTTTCGTAAAGTTATATACTATATCTGGACTAAACAATTTCAATACAATAATAAGCACTTCCCCTGGCGGTTTTAATTCAAGAATTGGTAAATCTAAAATGTGTATAGGTTGAAAGTGTACATCATTCTCAAGTTCAGTTTTCACAATATCTACAGCCTCTAAGAACTCTTTTCTACTTTTCTCGTAGCTTATAATGTTAATAGAGCTATAATCTTCAACTTTTCTGCTGCATGGTGTAAATAATGATAGAGGATCAAAGTCCATATTCACAGGTTGAATTTCTTTGTGCAGAAAATTTTTTAGTGCTCAAAATTTTTTTAAGTGTTTTTGAAACACTGGGTTATTAGTACTAATTACATAATTAGATATTAATATTTTATTCATATGTAAACCTTCTTAAATTCTTTAAATTTCTTAAATGTACCTATATCATAGAACAAGAATTCCTAATAAGAGTTCCATGTCATACTCTAATATCAAGTAAACAGAAAATGACACGATATGAAATAGGTTATTAGTCGTATTACTGGTTGAATTAGAATAAAATTAACTTATTAACTTCCTTGTCAAATAAAGTTTGAGGGAGTTCGCCAAATAGTAATTTCATCAAACCTGATTCTCGTGTTAAATTAATCTTTATTTACTTAAAAATCTGTCACTCTGCCATTAAAAGACCACTCTGAATGTTTTAAAGGATCCTGCTTTGGTCCACCTCTTTCTCCAGTGACTGGATTAACATCACCTTCAAACTCAGGGACAGTCTTGAAGAATTGAAATCCACCTATGTCAGATCTTATATTAAGGTTATTGACGTTTGAGGTATCACTATTTGCTGCCCCAGTACTTTCAATCTGTTCGTTATATTCATCTATCGCTGCTTGAGAGTTTGCTATCTTTTGCAATTTTTCAAATTCCTCCTGTTCTTCCTTAGGTAACCTTGGTGGAGCAGGTGTGTACTCTGCTGGAAATTTTGTACTGTACAAACGAATATTTTTGATAGCTAGAGTTGGTACTCTAACCGATATCCTTGATCTGATTAATGAAGCCATGTTTTTGTTATATTATTTTTTTCAGAAATATATTAGAATTATTTAATCAAATTTGATTATAAATCTCTGTGATTCTCCGGGGATTAGCTATATGCAGTCTTGATTGATTTAAAAGTATCTAGATGTTATTTTGAAAATGAAGTGGTGACAATAGCACATATAAATAGGAAATCAAATTGTTATTTCTAATCTTATTCCACGATATGTTCACATATTTTCGGGTAATTCCTTCGTGAATGTGTTGATATAAATTTGATCCGAAGATCGCAAAAGGAAAAAGTTGGGATGTGTATCACCACGCAAGCTTGGCTGATTATATGCACTGCTTCAAAACGATACCTTGCCACGTTAACTTTTCTATTTTCTGAAGAATGAAGTTAAAAATCATTTTATTTCAATTTCAACATTTGAAAGACTATATAGATGGTGTAGTTATCTTTTAGTTGCAAAAAAAAAAAAATATCATTGATTGCATTAACTTCTCGTTTATTGAACTATTTGAAGGAATACATAGATGATCATATATAGAGCATAAGAACTATCTATATTTAGAAGCTAAATCTTTGGCATAGTATAGGACAGATTCTCAACCACTCTATCGTTATCCAGTGGAGATAAAATGTTTTTGATTATATGCACTCCTTTGAAACATTTTAGAAGAGATTAGTATTAAGAATTATCATATATTAATTAAAGTAATGACGAATTTTCCAGAAAGGCCACCAAAGGAAGATGAAATAGAATCTAATCCAGATATTCTCAAGCAGGTAGATGAAAGAATTTCTTATGATCAAGTAAAGAAAGTATGGTTATTTGAAACCAACATTGATGGAATTCAAACTGAATTTGAATATGATTTTAATGTTAATGAATGGAAAAAGATAGACCACAACGAGGAAAAAGATGATTTAGATGACTCTAAGATTTCAGGGATGAAAAGATCTGCTCATGATGATAAAGATAACGATGAAGAGGAAGAGAACAAGAAGTCAATAAAGAGACTTAAGAAAGAAAAAATGGAACAATTAAAGGAAGAAATAAAAAGGCTTCAGAATGAGAAGAATAGTATTAATAGCTTAAATAAAAATGGGGAATCAATTAAAAATACTGGTGTGTTTATATCTAAATTACCTTCTGATACAACAAAAGAAGAAGTCATTGAAGCATTTAGTAAATATGGTCTAATTTCTGAAGATTATAAAACGGGAGAACCTAGAGTGAAATTATATAATGAGAATGGAGTATTCAAGGGTGAAGCGTTAGTGGTGTATCATAGTATAGAAAGTGTTCTGTTGGCAATCCAAATGCTAGATGAATCAAATTTTAGACCAGGCGATTCTGAGAAAATAAGAGTACAGCAAGCGGAATTTAGTAATAAAGGAAGTAGCACTGAAAAGAAGTCATTATCTTCTGAAGAAAGGCAGCTATTACAAAACAGAAAAGAAGAAATGAAGAAAAAACTTTCTAATTGGGAAGGCGAAAATAAAACTATTGATACTGAAAATAAAGTCAGTGAAATAAAAAGGAAAATATTTGAAAAGATTGTTATAATTCGCCACGTTTTTAGGAAAGAAGAATTAGAAAAGGACCCTTTACTTGAATTGGATTTAAAAGAAGATATTCAAGAGGAATGTGATAGACATGAAATTGGAAAGGATATAACTAAAATTATTTTATATGATATAAGTGAGTGCTTTATGGTTAAATTCAATAAAGCTGCACTGAGTTTAAAATGCATAGAAGTTCTTAATGGAAGGTATTTTGACGGCTTGAAACTTGACGTAAAGCTCTACAATGGAGAAAAGTTAGAAAAATCCAGGTCTACAGATGAAAACGAAGAAGATAGGTTAAATCAATTTGGAAATTGGATAGAAAAACATTAATTTATATCAAATAATATACATATTATTATACCTGTAACTTTTTAAAGCTTTCCTCTAAATGAGATTTCGTTGCATCTATTAAGCTTCCTTCTTGAATTAACCAACTTTTCAATTTAGTCAAATTTTGGTGTAACTGATGTTGTGTGAGTTTTTCATCTAAAGATGCATCTTCTGGTTTGTTTAATAGTTTAGGATCTTTTATCAATAGTTGTACTTGCGACTCAAGATTCTTCATCACCTTAATTAAACTATCCTTTTCCTTTGTATCCTGGGACAATTCGCTATTTACTGCATTAATTTCTTTGAACCAATCCTTTTCTGTCTTTGATAAAGGAAGGGTCCTCGAATAAGTAATTCTCTGAATTGATTCAATCAATTTTTCCTTGATTTTCTTAGTTTTCAAATCAATTTTTTCTTGCTTTTCAATCAAGTTGTTAATCTTCTCGTCAATTTCAGCAAGTTTCTCCGCTTTCATCTTATCTCCATGAAGCTTATTAACAGTTTGTATTTGATCCTTGAGTTCATCAACTTGGGTCAAAACTCTAAAATTCAAGTGGAGAATAAATTTCGTGAATTTGGAAACATGACCAATGGTGTTTATGGATAAAAGATTTAAATTTGTCAATAATTCTGGGCCTACAACTTTTGCGTTATTAATTTCAGTCATTTTGAGTCCATATAATATATTTGCAGCTTTAAAATCCTTTATAGGGAGGAGCTCGTGGTCTAGTTCTTCAAATGGCTCTTTCGTCAAGATTGGCTGATATTCTTGATAATACTCACACGAAGTATCTTCAAGATCAGTATTACTAATTGAAGAAAAATTGTTTGAAATCTGAATGATATCTAAATTAGATTCCTTTTTATACCTTAAGATTATCATATACTCTCCTGTATTGTAAACTTTGTCCTTGATATATACAATAGAGTTGATATTTTCGCCATCTGAAACTGACTTGAAACTGCTTTCTATCAAAGTATCACTTAAGTCACCCCTATTTATTGTTCCTATTATATCATTAACCCATTTCGAAGCATCACATATTATTACTTTCCCTCCTAATACGATGCATAATTTGGAATCATCCCTATTTAATTCATCAAAATAAACTTCTTCTGACTTAGTTATCACTGGAATGACTTCAGTGGATAATATAGATAAAGATTTGAAATTCTTGTTCCAGTAATCCAAATCATCAGCAAATGCACTATTGGGCATTTTAGAATTAGAAAGCGAAAGTTCATGCTTAACATCAGGTTCGTCATCCATATCAATAAAACCAAACCCTTTGGCAGGTTTCCTATAACCTAAGTTTATATTAGTAGTCCTTAAGGGTGGTGACTTTTCGGTTTTAGATATTTCAAGTTCTTTCTCCAATTCATCTTCTTCATCATCGCATTCTGTCCATTTCATAATTAAAGGCTTCAATTGAGCAAAATAAGACAACACTGGTTCTGCAGACTTATTCAATGATAAAGTAGAAATTATTGAAACGTCCTCACTAGCAACAAAATTAGTTATATCTTCGATCGAATTCTCTACAGAACACATAGGACCTTGTAAACATGGTTTGAAAGTATCTGGAAGATTCTGGCCAACAATATATAATTCTAAAGGTGTATCTGATAATGTATTCCTCTTTTCAACTCTTGGCTTGACATTGGAATTCAATTGTTTAGAAAGATGAGAAAAATATTCATATTGTTTCACCAACGCCTTTCTTAAAACACTCGATCTCAAATTAAAAGAATCTTCTTCAGGGTTCTGCTTTTCCACACTTCTGATTAAATATTCAGATTCTTTTATAAATTTAGTTAGGGAAGACTTTTTAATTGATAAGTTAGCATTTTTATGCACAAATGGGAATACAGAATAAATTTTACCCTTAGAAGAAGCGATATATAAAGTCAATGCACCTTGTAAATTATCCAGTGACCCAAATGTTATACTCGTCACATCCTCCTTCTCAAAGTGCATATTTTCTTTAAGACTCATATTACATTGTGGTATCGAAGTAGAAATTGATAAATCAAACAATTTAATTTCAGATTTATTGTTCAAAACAACGATCGAACAATCATTTGTTGAAGCTTCTTGCCAAATAACCTTCACAATAGATCCTCCTATGTTTTTAATTTTATAAGATTTTGCTGGGATAATTGAATCAGTTATACTATTGATGGAATTGGGCAAAGACAAAACAACAAGATCATCGTCACCTATTAACGCTAGTAAGGTCCCCAGGCTATTCATTTCTAAGGATTTTATTTGGTATGACCCATAATCATTTTCCAAGATCCTGAAGTTTGAAGAATAAGTATTAACTGTACAAGCCCTGACAAGATTTTCCTTTGCGTAAAATAAGTCTGAATTATTTCTACAGACTAATTTTGATCTTTTTTTCACATTACACAGATGATTTTCCAGCAATGGCTCATAAAAAGTTTGAAAAATCAGCTGCTTACTGATATCAGTCGTAAATCTATCAATTAAATCTGACATTATGTTTACAACTTGTCTTAAGTAGTTTGATAGTAAATTTCTTTCAAATAAATAAATTTCCTCAAAAACTAAACTGTAATATTTTTCTCAAACTGTACTTTTTTAATAGAGTAAACACCTCAAGAAAAGGATAAAAGCTAGTAGAATGTAATCAATAGTACTTTACTTTATTTGTTAGTATTATAATTAATAGTAGTTGTATTCTTATTTGATTTTATAGGTGATATATAATGGGAGGATAGAAAAGAGGTACCCTTCTAGTATTGGTTAACGAGACATACCACCAAATACATCTATTTGAGACTGATTTAATTAATATTAATAGGAAACAGAAATATGAGTAACAATATCACTGAGAAGAAGTATTATTTCTTTATCCTAAAGGTATTTAATAACATTGCAGAATTAAAGTTCCATCAAAAGCTATGCTATACCTCTTAATTTAAGAATTTATTTTCATCTTGAAACTAATCTATTATAAAGATCATTTATCCTTAGAAGAAGATCTTAAAAAATAAGTATTTCTGATAAATGGAATGATTTTCATTTTAGTTATCAATTTGTAATAAATTTAGTTTGCTTCAACCGAGCAAAATGAACATTATAACATATATATCTCAAATTGAATTATGAAATCATTACCAAATAAAATTCACAATTAAGCATACTTTAGTTCACAATTCTGTAGTTGGTCTATAAATATATAGTATTATATGCCATTATATATAGCTTTTGATATTATCTCTGAACGAGCTATTATTAACTAATATGTTAAATGATTTATTAAAATCAAGATGTGTCCAGGTTCTTAAAATGTGTATTATCGATGATAAATATTTAGGATAATATTTAGGGTACAGATATCAAATTTTATAGATTAGATAAATCCAATACTGTATTTTTCCCGTAGAAAAGCTTTCAACAAAAGTAGTGGTTGCAAAATTTTTTTTCGTGAATACTGCAGGGTAGCTCTAAAAAATATATATAAATTATTACTAAACACCTTTAAATCGTATTATTTTTTTCTTCAAAGGAAAGGGAAGAAAAAGATATCTCTCCTAAAATAAAGCCTCCAAGGTCAGATTTATTTATGCTTGAATTTCAACTGAAATCACTTACAAATAATCGCCTCTTACGTGAAGAAAATGAATCAAAACTTCTTTTTATGTATTTCTCGCTAGTGTTTGGTACCAAATCAGAAATGATTCAATTATCTAGATAATTAATTGGTTCTTTATCCTATAATTATCCTTGGAGTCAAAATTCTGATTAGTTTTATTACTGACTGTAAATTTATTTGGCATCGGTGCGTTATATTTATCTGTCCTTCCGTTTATAATTCCTCTTTTTTCCTCTTTCCTTGCAAAATTTGTGAACTTTGAATTTTCTTTATTTTCTTTGCTATCATATTCGTCTTTCGAAATGATAGCTTTGGTTCTGGCTATTTTTCCAGTTATATTTTCATCAAAGTTGCCTAACAGATGAGTGGATTTCCATTTTTCATGATCAAAGTCAGCAGCTGCTTTCCTCAACATTTGACTTCTTTTCCATTTAGCATGTTTTTCACGTGGTAAATATACTGGTGGGTCTAAATTCATTTCAGTTTCATTTTGCGTCGTATCGAGAATTTTATCAGTTTCAAGAGGTACACTTCCTTGCAGATATAAATCAAGATTTATCTCTGAAATTAATGAGTTTGTTTCGATAGTTCTATGGTCATAGAGACATTCGGATATTGTAGTAACTACACCTGACGGGATTCTGGGGCCAGTTGTTTCTATGTTGTGTAGTACAAACGACTTCTGGGATAGCCGTCTTCTGACTTTCTTTCGAATTGATAATACCTCTGACTTTGATGAATTTTGTGATGTTGCATCACCTCTGTAATTCATTTGCGTTCTTCTTAATTTCCAAAAATCCTCAGGTGTTATGGAATTAAATGATGGGGTTAAATTTCTTATCTTCCTGAATATCAGGTTTGTTAAACCCTTTCCTGATTCAACATTTTCATTGCAACTAAATTGATAATTACTTTCATGGTCTTCATCTATATCTTTTGGGGACTCATTCCTGTCCTTTGTATTTTTTTTAAGTAGTTTCACTTCAAAATAGTATTGAAAAAAAGATTTGATTCTTTGTCTCCTACTATAATCACGTTTACCTTTCAAGTTTTGAATGAATATATTAGATACATTCCAATGGCTGATATTATTTCTAACATCATCTTGTGTATTCTTTTGATTAATTGACATTCTTCTATGAAAAGTAGCTAAATGTAATGGTAAGAATTTTCTTGTGTAAGAGACTTCCCTTTGTGGCTTTAAAGTTTTGCATCTATCATGAAATGCTGCGTTTACATAAATTATTACGCAAACTAGCCCCGTGTCCAAAATATAAATATAGATCTCTTCTGCTATATTAATATATATTTATCATTTGCTACTACTAATCATTGTCAACCTGTGAGTATCCATAATATGTTTCAAATGCATAGAAGTTTCCACTAACATTATACTTTTCGTTGAATTCCTCACGTTGCTTTAACCGAGGCCCTTGTTAAACTTAATTCATATGTCTAATTGTAGCCTTTCCAAAACTTAAGCTTTAAATATTTTATAGAATAAAAACTATGTAACATAAATAGTTCCTGTTATATTCGTTGTTTTATGTTACTCCTTTCCTGTGCTAATATTGCGATCAATTTTTTATGCGAAAGTTATCCTTTACTTTTTTTTCTTATCAATGACGAACTTGTCGACAAACTCAATACATGGAGCAGACCATTTGGCAAGGGTTCCTGATGTTATTCCTCCAATTAACATAACTACTACTTTCAGATATAGTAATAACCCTGAAGAATTAACTAAAGCCGTGGATATAGATCAAAATAAGGATAATGATAATTATGTTTATTCTAGGATATCGCATCCTAATGCACTGATGCTTGAAGAAACTCTTGCTAAGATGACTGGCTGTAATGCGGTATGTTATTCTTCTGGTTTGGCGGCATTTTTCGCATCAATTACATATTTCAATCCTAAAGTTGTAAGCATTGGTCAAGGTTATCATGGATGCCATGGTATCTTAGACATTTTCAAAAAGAATAATGGTTTAGAAATCATTGGTTTGGAAGACAATTTAGATAGGTTGAATAAAGGTGATATTATCCATTTAGAAACACCTGTCAATCCTGATGGAACAAATTTTAATATTAGGCATTTTGCCGACATGGCGCATAAAAGAGGAGCTTTGTTGATGGTTGACGCTACCTTAGCACCTCCACCTTTAATGGATCCTTTTGCATATGGAGCAGATATAGTTATACATTCTGCTACGAAATATTTTGGGGGTCATAGTGACTTATTGGCAGGTATCATCCTAACTAAAGATGCTAATATTGGTAAGGAATTAAGGTCCCAAAGGTTATTCATAGGTACAAATATATCTAGTTTGGAGGCTTCTCTATTGTTGAGGAGTTTGAAAACATTTGAATTAAGAATCTTAAAACAATCTGAAAATGCTTCTAAGATTGTAAAATTTCTTCATGATAATATCCTGAAATATCCTATTATGACTAAAATTTCTCATGGTTCGATACAAAATGATGAATATATCAAGGACCAAATGCCCAATGGACACTCTCCTGTGTTTTCAATAGTATTTTCCGACGAAAACGTCGCTAAATCTTTCCCTTCAAAATTGAAATATTTTCTTCATGCCACTTCCCTAGGTGGAGTAGAAAGTTTAGTTGAATGGAGAGCTATGTCAGATAAATCTGTCGATCCTTGTTTATTACGATTTAGTGTTGGCGTTGAAGACGTGGAAGATTTAATTGATGATTTAGAGAACGCTATGAAGTAAAATAATTTCAATTATATAATACTAATAGACATATTTAGGCAAAATTAAGAAATTCAATATCCTTGCTATATCTGTATCCTACAACTTTATTATTTTGGCAAATCTTATCTATCTGTTCCATGTCATCGTCACTTAATTCAACCAAATTGGAGAAATTCTTCTCGATTTTCTCTCTTGTTGAGCCACTAGGAATAGGCAAAATTCTAGTTAAATTTTTAATTCCTTTATATTCCTTTCTACCGGAAAGTGCAACAATCCAAGAAAGAGCCAAACTCTCTAAAGAAGTTTTCTTAATGTCATGAGCAAACTCATACAATTTTTTAGCAAGTTTCAAATTTTGCTTATAGTTTTCTTCACTAAATTTATCCAAATGGCTTCTCACATCACCAGGCTCCATATCTTTCAAGAAACGTTCTCCAGATTCTACAGCATGGTCTGTCAACACCCCTCTTAATAAAGGTGAATAAGCAATTATTGGGATCTGTAATTTAGACAATTCCTCTAATACGCCGTTTTCAATTAGATCTTGACACATTAATGATAACTCTAATTCTACACAAGAAATTGGAAATACACTATGAGCTTTTCTTATAGAGTTTATACCAACTTCAGAAAGGGAGATACCATCAATCTTGCCATTTTTAACATATTCAGCAATATATCCAATTGTTTCATCGTAAGGCGTTTTAGGATCAACTCTAGCACTTTCAAATAATAACTTGGGTCTCTTTGATGGATCGCTAGGAAAGTACGAAATAATGTTTTCTATCGATCTTTTAATCGATTCTTTACTTCCATCCGGAATAAGTGTGGTACCATCTAGACCACCCTTGATAGAAATTATTAAGTCTCTATTCGTAGCGTCGGAATTTCCATCAACGAATTGTTTCATTAATTTTAAATTAATATCATCTGGTCCATAAAATTCACCAGCGTTTAGGAACTTAGTTCCAAAATCTTCATGTTCTATGATGAATTTAAGACTATCCAAACTTTGTTCAGTTGGTATTGGTGTTGGCTTCCATGTTAAGCTCATTGTTCCATAACCAAATTTACCTGGAATAACCACAGGAGAAAATTCGCCACTCATACTTAATATTTGTTGTATCTATAATTTTAGTTCAAATAATTTAGAGTAAATTGAATTCCTTATATAGTCTATGACAATCGCTTTTAAGGGAACTAAGGCAATAATGATTTACTTATTTAAGAATATGCGCAGCATAACTCCGGAAAAACCTGGAACATCAACTGAATTTCCAAAGGATTACTAATACGCTAATAAAAACTCCATACTTAATTATACTTAATTATACTTAATTATCGCCACCAGGAATAATTCAAGAACTTCTGTATACTGTATAATGTAAAAAAAAAAAAAGTTATTTAAAAGATGGATAATCTCTAGCCAAATAATAGTTAACGTCAACAATCTAAATTAACGTGACTTCTCTACTTTCAATGATATATTATCTAGTTTTGAATTAATATTTAATTAGTAAATTTCTCTATCTCTTTCTATTTTAGCATTCTGAACTCTATTTTACCTTTCCTTCAACCGTTATACTGTTGGCTACTAAAGTAGGTAAATTATCTAAGCTGCGTTTAATGGTGTATAAAATAAGTCTCTACAGGTAGTTGGCTAATTTTTAGATAAGATAAATATAAATGTTCAAATTTAATTTTAGTCATTATATTATTCTATAAGTAAAATACCTTCTATAGCAGAAAGTAAAACATTACATATTAATGTAAGAATTTCCTAGATATATGAAAACAGTGCAAAAGCTATGAACTCTATCAAATTTAATTAAAAACAAAAAACTTGGTCTTCTGGATTGGAAATCATAATACCCTTTTCCCATCCAACTGCAGAACAGGATTCAATTAAAGATTTCTTCATTTCTGGTGGACCGCAAATAAATAACCTATTTTCCTTTGAAGGAGCTGGTAAATGAGTTCTTATCATTTCTTCGGTAACGTAGCCGGTGCTACCTTCCCAATTTTCTGGTGGGTAGGTCAAAGTATAATGGACTTTGAAACCAGGGTATTTTTTAGCAATTTCATCAATTTCAGACTTGAGTAAGATATCATTTGCGGTCTCGTTGGCGAATATTAATGAAACATTTGTGAGATCCTCTGGGGTGGTAATAATTTCTGTTAGTATTTGCAATATTGGAGTAATTCCTGAACCACCAGCAATCAAACCTATCTCCTTAGCCATATTTGGTTCATATTTGAGTCTTCCTACTGGTCCCCTAAAGAGAACTGTTTGACCTTCTCTTAATTGAGCAAACCTAGACGAAACAGTTCCATTTGGATACGATTTAACCAAAATATCAAAGAAACCAGCATCAAACTTATTTGAAATTGGACTGTAATATCTGATTTCATCCTTTCCGTTAACAGACATACAACATGCCAAATGGTGGCCAACAGGAATATCTAAAACTTCATCTTCATGATTCAATTTAAATCTATAGATAGCAGAATTCTTCGAGATGATAGTTTTGTCGATTAACTCAAATTCATTCCACTTCTTGGTATCTAATGACTTTCTATTCATATATGCATTAGCATAATTGTATGAGCAAATAAGTACAATGAACGTAACTGTATATCTCAAATAATAAACATCAAAAATAACAGTACCAAATAACATTAATCCAATAGGAATATAGATCCCGTGTAATGGGGTTTTCAATAACTCTCTTTTGTCTTCCATGATATCCAATACGTTACTAATACTTTATACAATAATTCTAATATTTCATAACATTTTTTCTGCTAGAGAAAATTGACAGATCGGTAAATACACGGTATTAACTGCCTACACTTGGGTAAAACATAAAACTAATATTATATATATATATATAGCTAAGTATGAATACCTAAAGAATCACCACTAAAAAAATATTTAACATCGATAGAAACGCATTAAGGGGTATTAAAGATTGAATTATAGAGAAATAAGCACTTGAAATGAAATTTATTTAACATTAGAATTAATATTCTTCTTCCTCTTCAGGGAAGGAGTCAGTACCAACTTCAATGTAATCTCTTTCTAATGCAGCCAAATCCTCTCTAGCTTCGGTAAATTCACCTTCTTCCATACCTTCCCCAACGTACCAGTGAACGAAAGCTCTCTTAGAATACATTAAGTCGAATTTTCTGTCAATTCTTCTCCATGCTTCGGCAATAGCAGTAGTATTGGATAACATACAGACAGCTCTCTTTGCAGAAGCTAAGTCAGAGCCTCTGATAGTAGTTGGTGGTTGGTAACAAATACCAATCTTGAAACCAGTTGGGCACCAATCAACTAACTGAACAGTCTTTTTGGCCTTAATTTGAGCAACAGAGTTTTGAACATCTCTAGTAACAACATCACCACGGTATAATAAACAAGTAGCCATGTACTTACCCACTCTTGGGTCACATTTAACCATTTGGTTACCTGGTTCAAAACAAGAAGCTGTAATCTCAGAAACAGAATTAGATTCATGGTTAGCTCTGTTTTTGGAGAATACTGGTGCATAAGATACTAATGGGAAATGAATTCTTGGGTATGGAACTAAATTAGTTTGGAATTCGTTTAAATCAACATTTAATGAACCATCGAATCTCAAAGAAGCAGTAACAGAAGAAACAACTTGTGCAATCAAGCTATTCAATGAGTTGAAGTGAGGTCTAGGAATATCCAAGTTACGACGACACATGTCATAGATGGCTTCATTATCAACCATAAAAGTACAATCTGCGTGTTCTAAAGTGGTGTGGGTAGTTAAAACGGTGTTATATGGTTCAACAACGGATGTAGAAACTTGAGGAGCAGGGTAAACAGCAAATTCTAATTTAGACTTCTTACCGTAGTCAATAGACAATTGCTCTAATAATAAGGAACCTAAACCGGAACCAGTACCACCACCTAAAGAATGGGTAAATAAGAAACCTTGTAATCCATCACATTGATCAGACATTCTTCTTACTCTATCCAATACATCATCTAATATTTCTCTACCTACAGTGTAATGACCTCTTGCGTAGTTGTTGGCAGCATCTTCCTTACCACTAATTAATTGTTCTGGATGAAATAAATCCTTGTATGCACCAGTACGGACTTCATCAATCACATTTGGTTCTAAATCAACATATAATGCACGAGGAACGTACTTACCTGAGCCTGTTTCACTGAAAAAGGTAGAAAATCCTTCCTCGCCTCCCTGTGGTCTATCTAATCCATCTTGTAAGTATCCATCTGGTCTAATACCGTGTTCTTGAGAATATAATTCCCAACAAGCGTTACCAATTTGACAACCTGCTTGACCAACTATAATTGACGTTAGTACGATTCATAATAGACGTGTCGGCATCTTTGATCTAAATCATCGATTATTTTGTTAAATGACAATTATAAATAAACTTACCGTTAACACTAATAACTTCTCTCATAATATTTGTGTCTTGAAAATCTAAGCTTGAATACGATTTCTGGAAACCTTTCCAATACTTAGTCTAATAATAAAGCTAAAGAATTCAACTTAGTTTGTTTACATAGATTTTCTTTACTAAGCGCTCTCTACTATTTTCTCATTGCTGAAAATAGCAAAATTCAAAACACAATTGATCTAAACTTCCTAAATAGGAAGTATGTGCAAATTTAGTTACGCGGGATTTGAGATAACCTTCTACAGATTTAGAGATAGGTTATTTCTTACAACTTTTGGTAATGAATACCAGATAAGTAAATACGTATATAGTTATTTCACTAGATTCTACTATGTTTCAAATCATTGTAACTTTATAATATTACATAGTTATTTTCTCACTATCATTATATATAATCATTATAAAGTAAATTATTTTTTCTTCTGAAGGTCTAATTGTACTTATTAACTAATACTACTATATATTGAAATTACAAATATCACCATCTTACTATTAAAACAACCCATTTTCTCTATCAATTTCTAACTTTTTTATATTTGTGTCAATTATTATTATTACACAAAATTGAGATGATTAATGAAGTAATAAATCATATAAAAGAATATGATTGGATCTCAAGCATTTATTTGACATCAAAAAAATCAGTTAGTTATGATTTTTTTAACTCAATTTTGCATTTTAAATTTATTTTTTACAATATTTACAATAATTTCAGAATTTAGAAGAACATTATTTTATTATCAAAACTAGAAATTTTTGAACGTACGAATAAATAAGTTGTATTTAATTCTTTTGAGCATACTTTCTCTTGAACATTTCATCAATTTCAACTAAGTAGTAAGCTCCCTTTGACAAGTTTTCAATAGAGCCATATGGTTTATAAGATTTCTTTAAGTGTGCCTTTTCTCTAGATTCAATAGCAGCAAGGAATTTTTCAGGACTTTCAATCTTTCTACCTTCACCAAGCTTGTGGTCGAAGTTTAAGACCTTAGTAATGTAAGAAATATCACCCTTAACAACAACAGATAACATAGAAGAGGCTAAACCAGAACCGTAAGAGAAAATACCGATTCTCTTACCTTGTAAGGACTCAGAACCAACGTAGTATAATAATGAAGAAAGAGCAGCCCAAGCAGAACCAGTGTACATGTTACCAGTGTTAGTTGGGACATTCAAGGAAGGTTGAAGTCTAGTTTTACTTTCTTCCTTAGCTAAACCTAAGAAAACTTTCTCTAAATTCCTGTCAACTAATGATTGTTCATATGATAAAGAATTAATAGATTTGGCAGTTTCAGCATCAATTAATTCAGAAAATTTTTCTGGGTTGGAAATATAGTCGTTGTACAATAATCTAGCAAAGGATTTGGTGACTAACTTACAAGTTGGGACATGGAAAGCATTGTAGTCAAAGTGGTCAAAGAGACCAACGGTCTTGTTTTCACCTGTGGCTTTTCTAGAGTATGCTTGGTAACATTTGTCAAGAGCCTTAACGTAACAAGATAAAGAAAAGTGACCATCAACAACTGGATATTCAGAAGTGAAATCTGGCTTATAGAAATCATAAGCATGTTCCATATATGAAGCTCTAGTTGATTCAAATACAATTGGTGCATCTGGACCAATCAATAAAGCTAAAGTACCAGCACCACCAGTTGGTCTAGCAGCACCTTCAGAGTAAACAGCGATATCACCACAAACAACAATAGCATCTCTTCCGTCCCAAGCAGAAGATTCGATCCAGTTAAGAGAGTTAATAATAGCACTAGTACCACCGTAACAAGCGTTATAAGTGTCAATACCTTCAATATCAGTATTTTCACCAAATAATTGCATTAAGACGGATTTGACAGACTTGGACTTATCTAAAAGAGTCTCAGTACCAACTTCCAATCTTCCAATCTTATCGGTGTCTATGTTATAGTTTTCAATTAATCTTGACAATACAGTTAAAGACATGGAATATATATCTTCTCTATCGTTAACGAAGGCCATATTAGTTTGTCCTAAACCAATGGTGTATTTACCCGCTGGAATTTGGTCAAATTTTTCCAATTCAGATTGGTTAACTGCTTGACTAGGGATGTAAACTTCAATACCCTTGATACCAATATTTTGTGGTCTTGTCATTTTGAGTTATAATGTAATGTATTATATAATTTAACTTTCTTAAAGAATGAATCAAAATATGAATTATCGAAGAAGAAAAGTTAAACGAACTTTTATATTTTTTTTCACAGACTAAACGAGCGTCTTGTACGACGAGAACGCGTAGGCCAGACTTGATAAGATCAAACCCAATATACACATATGACCAACCACTGGGCTCACAATAGAAATGACCATAATTATTAAGTAAGAAATAATATCACAATATTATATATATATTTGTATATATATACAAATAGATTTTATATTTGATTTAAATTTAGAGAAGCGCTTTTTTTCTTCATTGTTTCAGCAGAGCTAAAAAATACGTTCATTGAATTGGGAAATGAATTTATAGAAATAACGGTTTAACGACACAAACCTGTAATTGATATGAAGCAAAAAGATTATTATTGTATCAAAAAGAAATTTATTAATCCTGCGATGATGTCGGACAAAGTTTGCTAAAAACTTAATATTTAGTGAGGGTTTTAGATTTCACCTTTGAATTACGATTGAACTTATTAGAGAATTAATTAGACAACATTTATATACAGATATATAGAATATCAAATAGGAAAATAAAGTTCAAATTGTAAGTGATATACATAGTCCATTATTAAAACACTTAGTATTAAAAAACAAATCCTTAAACTATGGTTTTACGTTACACTTAAGTATGTTAGTTTTTCTCAGTTTCACGAGTTTCATAGAGTATATACTAGTCTGCACAAAGTTCCAATTTTCAAAAATATTTGGTTTCTTTTTATTGTTTCGATAAACGAGATTTTGGATTGCCGCAAATCAGACATACAATCTAAGAAAACCAGAGACTTGATTTTTACACCCAAAACACATTGAAATAAGGGTTATATTGATAATATACTACTTAAAGTGAACTATGGTTAATTTAAATAGTAAAAGAATCATTTTATTTTGTGTTTTTAAAATGTATTTAACTTCAGATAGATTGGCTGCAAAGTGAAGATTTTAGCTCTTTCCGATTTCGGAAATGACAAAAATTAAGCAAGTAATGCTGCCCCAGGATCAAGTTTAAGAACCTATAATCTCTAACAAAAGTTTCTTAAAATTACATTTAGAAGAGATTAATAGTAGTTTAAAAAATAATTGGGCCAAAAATATAATTTTTACATTCGTTCAATTGATAAGGATTTGTGATCTTCTCCGAAAAAGTTTTCTGTGAAGAGATATACGAGACATAAGCTATTATTGCAACCAAGTCAAGCAACAGAAATAATTTTTTTGGAAATAGAATCTATACTTCCTGAAGAAAAGCTATAGACAGTTTTCCAAGCAAAACTTGCAAAAAAAAAATTTCTTTGGAGGAGGTATTGATATGATACGTACATAATGATTATTTTTATATCGCGCAAATACTACTGTATCTAGAAATTAATAGATACAAAATTTTGCAGTACTCTATCTTGTTAACATTTAATAGAGAAAGAAATAGATTAGAGATAGAGCCTTTCAGCCTTTCAAGTATAGTCAATTGCTTCAAAACTAAAGGAATGTTAATTAACAAAATAAAGAAGAAATAAAAGGAAGTAAAATAAGGAATTAAAGAGGATAAACTGAAAGTGAAATAATAAACAAGCGCCCTATTTCTGAAGTACGTTTAAAGGAAGCAAAATCCTAGATAATCCTAATTTAATAAAAAGTTAGCTTAAAGTTAATTTCTCTTCCTTGATAGCTTATTTCACGTGACTGATGATCCACGCGATGTCGCTAAATAAATATCATTTGGAAAAGCCGATACGCATATGATAGAACCTATAAGTTTAATTGAGGACACACTAGCTATAAATGTCTATTCCTGATTCGCTTAAAGGTTTCCTAACTAATAAGGTTATCCATAGGACTTGGGCTGGTACCTTTTACTGTAAACCCCAAGCAATTTTTCAGCCAAGAAACATCGATGAAATTCAAGAGTTGGTCAACCAAGCAAGAGTCAACAAAAAAACCATCATGACGGTGGGTTCGGGTCATTCGCCAAGTGATTTGACAATGACTAATGAATGGTTATGTAACTTAGACAAGTTTAATCGTGTGTTGAAACAAGAAGAATTTTATGGTGTCTCAACTACCAACCCAGAAGAACAAGAGGTAAAATTTGTTGATTTAACAGTTGAAGCTGGTTGTAGAGTATTTGAGCTTAATGAATATTTAAAGAAACATAATTTGGCTATTCAGAATTTAGGTTCTATAAGTGATCAATCTGTTGCAGGATTAATCTCTACTGGTACACATGGTTCTTCCCAACATCATGGTTTAGTTTCGCAACAAGTTGTATCTATTTCTATTGTAAATTCCGAAGGTAAGGTGATTGAGTGCTCTTCTATTGAAAACTCTGATCTTTTTAGGGCCTCTTTACTCTCATTGGGTAAAATCGGTATTATTACCCACGTAACCTTGAGAACTTGTCCAAGATACACTATTAAATCAAAACAAGAAATTATCAAGTTTGAAACTTTATTGAATAGCTGGGATCATATTTGGCTTGATTCTGAGTTTATTAGGATTTGGTGGTTTCCATATTCTGGCAATTGTGTTTGCTGGAGAGCTCATAAGTCAGATGAGCCATTGTCAGATCCAAGACCATCCTGGTATGGTACTACTTTAGGTAGGTTCTTCTATGAGTCTCTTTTATGGGTATCTGTTCATATTATACCTCGTTTGACTCCAATTGTTGAGAAATTTGTCTTCGCTCAACAATATGGTGGTGTTGAGACTTTAGGTAAAGGTGATATTGCCGTCCAGAACTCCGTCGAAGGCTTAAATATGGACTGTTTATTCAGTCAGTTTGTTAATGAATGGTCTGCTCCATTAACTTCTGGGCCATCTGTTTTATTGAAATTGAATGATGTGATTCAAAAAGCTGCTGAATCTGGTGAATTTTTTGTACATGCTCCGATTGAAGTTAGATGTTCGAACACAACAAATTCAAACACCCCATTTATAGACGACGAAACTGGAAAGCCATCCTTGTATCCTCCAAAATCTTGGCTCGCAAAGAGAGATAGACTAAGCGCAGGTCCAATTCCAGGTAACAATTTACGTCCATTCTTAGACAATACGCAATTTGATTTAGAATATGTTGGTGATGATCCCTCTAAGGTAACAAATGATCAATTGACATTATTTCTTAATGCCACAATGTATAGACCATTCGGCACAAATGTTGAAACACATAAATGGTATCAAACCTTTGAAGAAGTTTTAACTGAAGTAAATGGAAAACCTCATTGGGCTAAAAACTTTATTGGTGTAGAAGGTAAGCATGTCTCTGCTGAGGATTTAGATACTCAAATTGGATTTGGTGGAAAGAAATTCTACTCCATGTTAGGCTTCGACCCAATCATGAAAAAATGGTTTGGCGAAAACTTAACTAAGTTTAATAAAGTTAGAAAAGAAACTGATCCTCATGGAGTCTTCCTTAGTGGAAAACAATGGGCTATAAGAAATGGAATCTTAGAGGAATAATTTATCGAACTTTTTTTATTTATTCTATCTAAGTTATATATGAATTAGAATTTATTAATTGGTAAATTACTTAAATGGTGCTTTCAATGGGTCAATAACAGTACCTTGCTTTGTGGTGATTCTAGGCATGGTAAGTCTTTGATGAGTATCTCTAGAAGTCCATTCCTGGCCAACCGGCATTCTTAATGATCTTTCATATTGCTCTCTGGTTTCGAATGGGAATGGAACTGCACTGGATTGATATTTCAAATTCTTTTTATTAACCTTCTCGTTAATAATCACATTCTTTAAATGTTTATCTTTTCTCTTATCTTTTTCAACTACACCATTTATTTTACGTACAATCTTTCTTTTTTTAGATTTTTTATTTCCTCCAGTCCAGTCACCCCAGCCTGGTAAAGTCAAGTCTTCTACCTTGTCACCTTCATCTCTGATGACTCTCTTTTTCTCCACTTCAAACTCTGTGACAACGTCATCTCCAGCAAATGCTTCTTTAATTAATTCTTTTTGACTGAATTGATCGGCACCATCTTCGGAATCAGAATCACCATGTCCAGCAGCTAATGTTTGCTCTATATCTATCATGGCATCTATTTCCGTAGCCTTACCTCTCTTCTTTGATTTGGATATTTTGGCCGCGGCTTTAGCTAACTTGGAGGAAGATTTATCAACAATATTAACTTTCAGGGACTTCTTCACAGTATCATTTGAATTGGTTAACCATGGATTTGACTCATCGTCAGACTCACCATTAACAGCTTCTTTCTTTGAAGTATCTTTATCAGATTGCTTATTAGTACCCCCTACTTCTCCTTTACTTAACTTATTAGCTAATTGCTTGGAATTGTCATCCTCCACCTCTTGTAAAATCTTCTTGTTGATAGCATTATCTTCTTCACGTTGGGTAGCAGCATTAACGGAATATACCCTTCTGCCTTGGTTTTTGATCATAGCAGCAGAATTACCTTCGCTTTCATAATCCTCCAAGTTACCACTTTCTAACTTTCTTAATTCCTCAATATCTTTTAAATTCGATTGTCTCTCTCTTTCTTCTGCATTCTTCATGAAGTCCATGGCAAGGACACCCTTTCCTAATTTATTTCTTGTTTTTTCATCAGCAGAAAGGTTGTCATTGTCATATTCATTTTCAATATCGGATATGTTTTGATCACTTTGATCCCCATCTTCGTATCCTAATTGTTTTTCTCTAAGCTTTTCTCCTGTTTGTAACATTTCTTCTAACTCTGCTCTGTTGTTCGCATCTTTGGATAATCCACTTTTAATCATAGTTTTAGCCCAAGAAGACAGTGTTTTGTGCTTTAAAGACATTCTTTCCTTAGCTCTCTTCATGTCATGATCCTCTTTATCACTCTCATAATCAGAACCTTCAACTAACTCTTGATTTCTTAACCTCTCCTTTTTGTGAACCTTACGATACTGCTTTGATTTGATTTTCTTTATTCTCTTAGCTCTCTTTTCATCTCTAAGCATTAATTCTCTCATTAATCTCAATTCATTAGTACGCTTCTTTACTTCTTCTGGTGACATTTTAGCAATAGCTATCTCTTCAAAGGTAGCTTCTTTCTTTTCATCCACCAAAGCTGACTCAGTTAAAACGTTTTCTATTTTCTTCTCAAGTTCAGTGGTTGCTTCAGGAATACTTCTGAATGTGGTAGCTGTGTCATTATGCTTTACAGTAGGATTTAATGGAAATTTCAAAACTTCAGCTTGTCTATTTGATTGTACGACATCCTCCCATTTGCTAACTTCTTCCTTGGTAATTTCGTATGCAACACTCCTATCGTGTCTTTGTTGTATTCTCTTAGGTAACGGAGTTGCTAAAGCTTTCAGTTTTTCTGTAGATCCTGCAGCAGGTTCATCAATTAAGATAGCATCCTTTGCTACACTAGAATCTACAGCACCAATCATATCAGCTAAAGATAATTTATTACCAGTCATAGGTATATTAAATTCACTTTCCTCCATTCTATCATTGATTAACTTCTTCTTTTCCTTGTCAGGCTTTTTCAATTTTGATTTCAATGATGTGAGAGTCTTTGATAAATCGATATCTTCATCTTCATCCTCTGAATTTTTGAATATGTCAGAATCTGAATCTGAATCATTCTCATCTGATTCACTTTCGGACTCTTCTTCTGAAGACTCGGTTTCCCAGGTATCATTTAAGACAACTTCATTTTTGCCCTTAAGAGTCTTGGTGGCTGCAATGTCCTTATCATCCATATCCCATGCTTCAGATAAAGACACAAATTTACTCTCATCTATACTCTGGTATCCTTCATCTTCACTTTCTAGATCATTAACTTCTTGCTTATGCTTTCCAACCTTGGCTTTCTTTCTTTTATCTCTGATGGTTTGGGAAAACTTGGAATTAAGAACATCATAGTCATCATCTGACCCTAATGCCTCATCTGAATCTATCTCTTCATCATCAAGACTATCGTCATCATCATCCTCGTTTTCTTTGCCAAGAAGCTTACGAGCATCCATGACTCCATCTAAGACTTCAAGTTGATTGTTATCAGAGTTGTAGTCTGAGTCATCAGAGTTTCTGCCCGCACGTTCTGCAATCTGAAAAGCATCCAATATCTTACGGTTACTTCTTCCCTTGGAAGACTTCTTGCCTCCCTTACGTGCCATAACTAATATCTTAGAATCAATAATAAATTCATTATTGAAGAGATGCCATCAAAAAAAATTAAATAATTTTAGACCAATCACGTGACCAAAATCATGTGCGACAGTTCGTACTACTAAGTTCAATCCAATGACTACAGAGATAGTATTAATATGATTTTATGATATATTCAATAGACATAATTATAAAGCATCTAATCTATCATTTATTTCTTCTGGTGATAATTTTTTGTACCTTGGTCCTTCTATATCAGTACCAGTGAATCCAAGTAAATGTTCTTGAGGATCACTGATTATAGCGATATCTAAGTTTTCACCTGTTAATTCACCGTCAACGGATTCTTTAAGGGCTAATAATGCAACATGAATGGCGTCTTCTAATTCTAAATTTTCGTTCCATCTCTTTTCCAAAAATGTCTTAGCAGAATTTGATGTTTTACCAATAGCGGTAGCCTTCCATGGGAAATAACTTCCGGAAGGATCTACTTGGTACAATTGGAAATTTTCAGAATGAGCATCATATCCACCCACTAATAATGAAACACCAAACGGACGCACACCTCCAGATTGCGTGGATTCTTGCATAGTCTTTGCAATCTCTTGTACTAATATTTTAACTGGAGGATATTCATTGTAGATTCTCTTATATCTTGTATGCGCTAATTTACGAGCTTTATCCACAAGGACACGGAAATCAGGACCCATTCCAGAATATGTCATACCGATGTCTGGAGTAATTAATTCAACTTTTAAATTGGTGTCATTCTTGAGAAGAGGAGAATTGGCCTTGCGCTCAGTGGCAAGCACTACACCATTAGCAGATTTAATACCAATTATAGTTACACCTTGCTTCACAGCATTCAACGCATATTCAATTTGTACTAATTTACCACTATATTTCGTTAGTATACTACCTTATAGATATTTTACCCTGGATTTTTCAATCTTGGTTTTCGATACTTACCTTGGTGAGAATGTAGTTAATGAAAATGAATATCTATCGGCCATGGTAAAAGATTAATGTACTATTAACAAATTCAAATATTGATATCAATTGACAAGCCTTAAATATTCCTAGTGCTAAAATACTTTTCCCTATATTTATAAGAATCAGTAAAAACGTCTAATCAGTATACATTATTTTATGATTTTGCCTTCCAATATTTATAATGTCGTCCGACATATTTTAAAAATGTCGCAAACATTTTATTTATCAATATCAAAAAGGATGTCTATTACACTCATATTATCACTAATATACAAAAGCTATGGAATTTTTAAGACCTATTAATCTTCTCCTTCATCATCTGAGTCAATAGGCTTTGGAGTTCCCTTAGGAGAACTTAACCATTCAAGATAACGCAATCTTCTTCTTTCAGCTTGGGCTTTCTTTTCGTTTCTAGTCAACTTCTTTTTTCTAGTTCTAACCTTAATATTAGCAGGTGAATCATCGTCATCCGCTCTCTTCTTTACTGGAGCTTTTTCAGCGGCTTGTGCTTCGCTGGATTCACCACCTTGGTCTTCGAATCTATTGTTATCAACAGCAGCAGTACCCTTTTGAATAACTTCACCATTTTCAACATGCCATTGTTCTGGACACAAGGCACCAACGAATTCGTTATTATGTGAAATCATGACAACACCACCGTTCCATTCTCTGATAGCAATGGCTAATCCACCTAAAGAGTCACGATCCAAATAATTGGTTGGTTCATCTAAGACTAACAAGTGAGGATTGTTCCACATTGCACCAGCAATAACGACCTTGACTAATTGACCACCAGATAAAGATCCCATAGGAGTATGGTCAGCAATATCACCATCTAATCCAACATCTTCAAAATGTTTTCTAATAACAGAAGGAGTTAACTCACGGTATCCTAAACCTTCTCTAGAGGCCTCATGATCATCGAATTTTTGAAGTAACTTATCAAAACCATGTTCAAGTAATACTTCCTTTGGAACCCAGGTGTTGTATTTAGGTAACCAGTACTTCCATTTAATTTCATATTGGAAGGATTTCTTCAACTTTTGTCTACCAACAATAGCCTCAATGGCTCTAGGACCTCTACCATCACCTACATCAATTACTTTGGCCATTTGTTCTTTCTCTTCTTCGGAAATTTTACGAGATTCTTTTAATAACACCTCACGATCATCACCAAATCTATATCTCCATTGCAAATATTGATTGGCGGTCTTTTCCTTGTGTTGTTCAACATGTTGTAAAGCGTGTTGAGCAATATAACCAATTCTTAAATTAGGATGCTTTTCAACTTTACCTTCATTTGGGATTAATTCAGCAGTTAATAACTTAATCAAGGTGGATTTACCAGCACCATTTGGACCAACAATAGCCACACGAGATGATAAAGACAAGGAACAAGAAACATCCTTTAATGAAGGCTTTGGTGCTCCAGGATAAGTAAAAGTGACGTTAGACATACGGGCAACTGAACGAGTATTTGACTTAACACCAGTCAAAATACCAGCTCTAGGGAATGCCATCTTAACGTTAGAATCAGTTAAAGTATAATAAGACTTACCTTCTGGCTTAACTTTAACGAATTCAGATAAGTTACCCTTATAATATGCTAACTTCTTATTTTCATAATGGATAATATCAGTACAAACGGCATCTAAAAATCCAGAATCATGGGATACAATTAATGAAGTAATATCGGTATTTTCAATCAAATAGTCTTCCAACCATTTAACATTGGAAACATCCAAATGATTAGTAGGTTCATCTAATAACAAGACATCGGCCTTCATTAACATTGCTCTAGCTAACTCTAATTTCATTTTCCAACCACCAGATAATGAACCAACTTGTTGTTCTAATCTTTCGCTTGGGAAACCAACAGCAAGTAATGCTTTAGAGATTTCATCATTACCAACATTAGCTAATTCAGGATCAGAAGCAATAAAACTAACTAAATCCATATCAGCTTCAGAACCTTGTAATTTATGTTCAACAAAACAGGTTTTAAGTTCATCTGCAGTTGGGAATCCTTCAAGTTGACCCTTGGAAATAGCACGCATTAAGGTAGATTTACCAGCACCATTTCTTCCACATAAACCATATCTATGTCCCTTGAGTAAACGTAAATTAGTTTTGTTCAATAACATACGAGAACCATAGGCTAATGAAAAATCGGTGTTTACAACTTCAATTGCACCATCATCATCATTACTCTTTACAACGTCAGCAGTGAATAATTTTCTGATGTTAGTGACAACGGTATTAATATATTCGGTCTTAAGCTCTTCAGTGATCTTATCATCAACAACGATAGCCATGCCTAAGTATTCTCTGAGACGTTTCCAATCGTTAACATTCGAGTCTGTCTGTAAAATAAGAGCCAAATAATTAGAAATAATTTCAACATCTAATGATAAAGATTCAACGACTACGTTTAAATCATCGCTAATTCCGTTAGTGTAGAATTCTCTAGCTTGCTCAACTGTGATTCTACCGTGAAATTTACCATCGGCTTTTTCGTTATCGGCTTCCTTTAAAACTGCTAAAGCCTTTCCAGCTAACTCTCTAACTTCAGGTAATGAAGCATTGTTGAAAACCTTTTCAACACCTGGTAACAAAATTGGAATGAAGGTCTCAATTTCTCTCTTATTATTAACCAATCTAGTTAAATTTTCAGTCACAGTAACAGTTTGTCTTAATTGATCGTTAGAAGAAGAAGACATCTTTAATGATTTATCCAAGATAGGAACTAATAATGATAAAGCTGGTTCGGTAACTTCTGCAACAAAAGTGACAGAAGACAAATTCCTAATACATTCAGTAACCTTATTTGGATCAGCTAAAGTCTCAACAATAAGATCATATTTGTTCTGCAAATCTAAATTGTCTAAAACCTTAACGAATTGCTTCAAGACCTTTAAACCTTGTTTTGCCAATTCTGGCTTAAAGTCAGTAGATAAATCAGTCAAAACTGGAACGGCACTGACGAATTTGATTTCCAATAAATCAGCTGGAGTTTCAGCAGTTAATTTTTCAAAAACACTTAAAGCTGCAAGCTTAGAGTTCCATTTAGCAGAAGAAGATAAATATTTTAATAATTCATCAAGAACAACAGAACCGTGTGCTTCAACAGGAAATATACCATATAAACTATCGACAGCTACCTTTGCGGCCTTTGTTACGTTTTTATCTTTATCGGCAAATGCATCGAAACAACTGCTAAAGAATTGTAAAAGGAAAATTTCCTTTGGAGTTTGACCCCCAAATTTAACAGCTAAATGTTGAATAATGGTTAATGCAGACTCACGAACTAATGGCGAGTTCTTTGACTTCAATAATGACTTAACAATTTCGTTTAACTTCCAATCGTTGATAATTGATAAAGAACCTTCTCTGTCAACTGCTTCAACAATTGCATCAACTTCTACCCTAACGTCAGCAATCTTAGCTGCTTTTTGGATATTGTTTAAGTTTTCGCTGATTGGAATGTCACCAACCTTCAACTTACCCAATGCAGTATTCAATGAAGTCAATGAAGTGGTAGATGAGTTTGGATCTGGAGTAGCAGTTCCACTGGTTGGAACCGAGTCGGCTGGAGTATTAATGTATGATCCTGGATAACTTTGTTGATAGCCTTGAAAATTTCCATCATTACTAAATCTATTATTATATCCTCTATTATTAAAACCACCTCTACCTTGGTTATTAACATTGTTTTGGTAACCAAAACCTCTTGGCTGTTGCTGTTGCTGCTTCAAGAAGTCATCAAATGATTGTTTAGACATAATGATACCAATGCAATCTAATGATAATACCTCTTCTAATTATAAAAAACGTTTTAAAAAATTTCAATGGAGCACTAAAAAAAAAAAAAAAAGAAATGAGAGCCGCAACTTCTTAATTTGGAAAATGTATTAAACTGCAAAAAATCTATTGTACTTTAAAAGAATCATTAATATCATAAACTCGTAAAGTATGGAGGTTTGAATAAAGAAGAAGCTTATTGGATAATGAATCAATTTTGTATGCACTATTAACTGGCAATTCCCTCTTTTTCTGAGACTTTGTATCGTATACTAATAGTTTTTCATCACTTAATTCAATTACTAATATGTTCCCGTCATATTCGATTAAAGTAAGATTGGGAGAACTTACATCTATAGAGCTTACTACTTCTTTTGAAGTTATATCCAATATATTCGCACGATAGTAGTCGCTCTGAGATTCGGTTTCACAAAGTAGAGTATAGTTGGACAAAATTGGACACTTGTAATGGGTTTTTCCGCTATCATATTTATAAAGAGTCTCATACTCATTCAGCTTAATATTAAGCAAAATCAACTGACAGTTTAGTTCGAACATAATTTTATGTTGTGCGTATAAGTTGTACTTATTTATCAAGCCTTCTTCATTCTCTGTAGTGGGTGTTGATGGCAGCATAGAGTTTCGATACCAAGTTACGTCATAAAATTCACTTTGGTCTGAGGCATTGAAAAATTGTTGGTCGTAATCACCTATTTCTATAAGTTCAGTCTCGTTGACATCATTGCCAACTATTAAATGGGTAATTTTTAAATGAGTTATTTTATCTCTTCCCGTACAGATAATTAATCCAAATGATCTAGTTGGTTCTCCTGGCGATTTTGTTACCTCCTCTAAATCTGCAGAATGGACAGAAAAGCTCGGCATGATATGTACATTTCTAGCCTTTGAAGTAAACTTTCCATTATCGACGGATAAATGCTCGATAATACCAGAATTGTAAATTAAAATTATATTAGCATTTGTTTTTGTGCAGCTGAGAGTATAAATTCTTATAATATTTGAAGGGTTATCCGAAAAGGGAATGATTCCAGTAACAGAAAGGGCAATATTATTCAAATTGACTGCCCAAATATTAATTTCTGAGATTGGAACTTCGGAATTTTCATCAAAATTCAAGTAGGTGATGTATTCATTATTTGAATCTATTTTACTTGCTTGAAAGTTTTTGTCTTTGTATTCTATAGTCGCTTGTGGGTTCAAAGTATTCTGGTTATCATCGTAGTCAAATAGAACCGTTTCTGCATCACTTTCATATTCAGAATTAATTTTCTGGTTTTCCAGTTCATCTACGTTGACTGGTTTATTTTCGAAAATATCTTTTATTGCTTCATCTGCACGATTGTTCTCTTCCTCTTCACTCTTTGAAGTATTTTCTTTTAGGTATTGGCTAAAATTGATTTCTTTATTAAGCGATTTTGGTATCTCTTGCTCGTCATTTTTCAGGATGAAAGGAAATCCATTATCATCATTTTCTACCAAATCTTGGAAGTGATTACTAGAATTAAGCCCTTCTATATTAAAAGTAGAACTTGCTTTGGATGGAACTTTTAATAGGGTCATAATTTCTTTCATTGAGCTGGTTAATTGGTCCCTGCTTCTAGTAATTGCCAGCAAATGAACTTCTGGAATTTCCGTATTAGATATTTTAGAGTCATCATTGCTACTTAATTCCTTGACACTCTCGTCTGGGCTGCCAATTATTTTCTGTAACCTTTTGTTCTCTTTCTCTAGCTCTTCAATTCTTAATTTTTGATTTTCGTTTAAATACCTAGCCGAATTCAATTCACCGTGAAGTTGCATTATTCTGTGTTTCATTTCAGATATTTCTAAGCTTGTCATTATTTTAAATCTCTCTAGATTAGTGAATTCAGAAGTGAGATAATTTATCACTCCTGGTAAAGTATAATTAGCTGTAGGAACAGGCTTTTCTTGTTGTTGGGCATGTTGCCATGGTAATTTTTTGCTATATATTGAATTGGAGCCCCCTGATGGTTGAGCCTTTGGGTTATTCATACCGATACGCTATTCTAGTGTTGTTAATTCGATTATCTGTATTATAAAATGGGAATAGTTGTAATCGTCTGATTTAGTGTCCCAATCCTAAACAAACCTCAATTCAACATGATTTGTAACACAAAATCATTATGATGCAAATTGCTATCATTTTCCACTAAATCTGACTAAATCATTAAGCAGATTTTTCTTTTGTATATATATCCTATATACTGGGTTTATCAAAGTCTTATATAGTATAATTATTTATTACTGAATGACTTATCAAATTAATTATGAAAAAAATATGTACTCTATAATTTTACTCTAGAAAAAGGCTTTGAATTTTAATAGAATCAGGTTTTGTATTGATTGAACTACCTTGATTTAAGAAAACTTAAAGTTAATTCATTAATTGGATGTAACCATTATTTTAAATCAAAATTATACTAGATAAAAACTAATACTTAGATAAATCCTTTCTTATTGCATTTTAGCTTTATATTATTTAGCCAGCAGTAATACTCTCAGAATAAATAGACTACAATCGCATATAATTGTATTTTAAAATGTATTATGTAATTTACAAAAAGAACCTATATATTTCAGTTCAATTTTGGATCTGGATATGGATATTAATGTATTGAATTTTAAAAAATAAAATATTGCACTGTATACTTATCTTTTGGAAATCCAGTCATTTAAACCGTATTTATTTCTAGCAATTTCAATAGCATAGAATTGAATTCTGACAACAAAAATAGCACCAGTTTGGGTGTATTCCTCAGATGATTTGGTTCTAAGTAAAGTACCGAAGTTGTAATCCTCAATATCTTTGAACTTTTCGCAGAACTCTCTCCATCTGGCTTTACCAGCAGCATTCTTCATATCATCTTCCTTGATTTCGGCAACGTTTCTTGGCTCTTTAAATTCTGGGAAATCTAACAAAAGTTGTTCTAAAATTTCATCATCAAACTTAGTTAACTTCAATTTGGAACCTGGAATCTTTTCTAATAAGCTCCAGTAAGCTTCCATTTGCTTGACAGCTTTGACAGCAAATTGCTTTTCGATATCTTCTAAGTTATCAGCAGTTTCAGCTTCGAATGTAGAGGCCATTTTATATAATGTCTTTAATAATAGATTTGCTAACGATTACAAAAAGTTTTAAGATCTTCACAGAAAAATGTCACAAAAATACACGACCAAATTAGTGTTCCATACTATTCTATTCTATGAAAATGCTTATCTAATTGATTTATCTAAATACCCATATGATTTAAGATCCACTCAGCCTCTCTCTTTCCACTGTTATATGCTCCATGAACACATCCAGCACCATCTGAAATTGTATGTTCTCCAGCAAAACGGATATTTGTAGCTGATAAGCCGCAATTGGCATGCTCACCACTAAGATTAATTATAAGATCAGAGGGATCATCATTTGTGTGCAAAGACGAGTAGGATCCTCTAACATAAGGGTTCTTCGTCCAACTACTGGTGATAACATTAATTGGATCTCTAAATTCATTATCTTCTAGTTTTAACTTTCTAAGCATTGGTCCAAAATAATTCCATGCCTCATCTTTATGCAGCTCCATATATTCAGTTAAGGGTGATTGCGTCAAAATGCATAGACTTCCTCCCGAAATTTCCTTGTTTGCTGATGCAGAAATATTCACTGCAAATAAAGGGTAAGTAAATGGTTTCGGTAAAGTCTTTAGTGGGGCAGACTCTTCTGCTGTATAGGCTTCGTCAGAGCTATTATCTGCAATAAAAAATCTATTTTCATTATTGTCCCAGAATATAGAATCAAATTCGAAGATTACCTTACCTAATGCACCAAAATGCACTTTTTTCAATGCATCTGTAATAGAAGTAGGGAGTGGTGGCTCCCAAGTTATAGCTTCCGGTGACGAATTGTTCAACGCTAATATACTTTGGGGAACTGTGACAACTAGATAATCTGTAGTTATTACTCTTCCGTTGGAAGTTTTTATCAAAATATTTCCCTTATTTCCAGTATATTTTCTATCTATGTACGTCACAGACTCTGACAAGACAATTCTATCATGACCAATTTTATTTGCCAACTTCTTGATTATGAAGTCGTATCCCTTTCGGTTAAATAAATCTCTTCCTTGATGGCCCATGACTCCAAATCGAGCACTGATAACGTCCCATGTAATACCATACCATAATTCATAATATCGGATGATCTTGGGACATAGCTCCTTTTGTTCCTGTGTTAGAAGCTTACCATATTTGTCGAGGAATTTATACGTAATTTCTTTTAGCGATATATCAGCAGCTTCGAAGTCATCATGAAAATAAAGTTCAATATATTCTTCAAGATCTTTTAGTATTTTCTTAATCCTTAAGGTTCTAGAATCATAGGGTCCTTCTATATTTTTTGCATAGTAATTTTCTTCCTTATCATCATAATAAACATCCTTATTCACATCAAATTGAGAGTCATCTTCTTCATCTATGGCATCCCAAAGTACCGAATTCGTTAAACTATCATGAAACCAGGAAGCACCCAAATCATAGCTTATCCCTAATTTAGAAGACTCACGATCAGTCCATATTCTACCACCTATGCGGTTCTGGGCCTCGAGAATTAAAATATCTTCCTTCTTAAGCGTACCCTTGGAATTACTAAGTAATGTCTGTGCTGTCTTTAGCCCCGAAACACCTGCACCAATTATCACAACCTTTACGTAAGAAGCACTTTCCATTTATTCCATTTATTAAACTAAAAATTGATTTGGATTTAATTGTATCTACTGTAAATCAAATAGAGCGCGAAATGTGATAGATTACCAAAAGAGATCATTCACTCATTGACCGCTAAAACTAAAAGGGTATAATATATAGTTGTGCCATTATATAGTTGTATCTGTATATATTTTAATTCCAAAGGCACTGAGGGGATCATTAGTACTGACCACCCAGTGGATTGCATGCTTGTGTTGCATTTACATACATATGCACACGATGTCTAATGCTCCTTACAACCAGATAAATTGGGAAGGGAACATGGGATATTCACAGAAAAAGAAACGGATTTAAATATGTAAAGACGCAATTTCTTTATCATTAATCTAAAGCCCTAACGACTTTCTAACATGGGCTCTTATTTGTCTATTATATTCTTCTCTGTTATCTCTCCAAAGCTTACAGGCGTCAATATTAGCACCACTTTCTGGGTTAGGTTCTGCCAACATCGACATCACACTCAATAATATCTTCTCAATACTCTGTACCGGAGACCATCTCTCTTCTGGTCTTTCGTAATGATTAGGATCTTCGCCTGGTGGATGTAATATAGAAATACACACAGTTCCGTCTGCGTATATATTTGGATGCAATAGAGGTGGCTCAAACTTTAAAGTAGGTGGACTCAAAGGGTAATCATGGGGAAACTTAAGAGTTGCAGGAAACACACCATTTTCATATGGAGTATCAGAAGGACCTTCTAATAAGCACTCCCAGTGGAATAAATCTTCCTCAGAAAGTGGACCAGCAACTATTCCAGGAGGTGGGTCTCTAGCTAACTGTTGGTATTCCTTTAATAGCCTCCTCTGTGCTGTAGTTCGTGGAGCCATGTTATTATTCTTTTCTATTCCACAATATATATTGACAGAAATCAGATAATCTCGTAATCGTTTGGGGAAATATTTTGGACAACGCACATAATTATCACTAACTTGAAAAATTGGGTATCGTCTGACACTTTGTTCTTTAGCATTTGAATTAAAAGCAAAAATGGTACAAGTTTTTGTTGCTAGAGTAAAGAATGTGATAAGTGGAGATACAGTGGTACTTGTACCTTCTAAATCTACCCAATTCCCGGTTCCTGAAAGATTATTGACTCTCTCATACGTTAGATCAAATGATAGTTTTGAATCAAAGGAGTATTTAAGACAATTGTTGATTGGAAAGGAGATTAAATTTAAGGTTCTGTATAAGACCCCTACTGGAAAGGAATTTGGTGATATCCAAGCACCAATTTTCAAATCATTAATTGAATATTTGCTTGAAAAAGGTTGGGTTAAGTTGAAGGATAACATCCAAGAAGATTCTGAATACATTGACCAGCTTAAGGATATTGAAAACAGAGCTAAATTGAATAAACAAGGTTTGTGGGATCCAAATGCTAACAAAATCGAATTGGTGGATCTTGACGATAAGATTATTCAGAAATCCCAAAAAGCACCAATTACGACAATTGTTGAAAAAGTGATTAGTGGAGACAGAATAATGGGTCGTATAATTATTAATAAGTCCCAACACATTGCGACTCCAATTTTACTTGCTGGTTTAAAAGCTCCACGTACTGATGATGCCACACAAAGTGCCAATATTACTAAAGTTGCCCAACAAGCTAAGGCTTTAGTTGAAGAAAAGCTCCTTACAATCAAATCTAACATTCAAGTTAGTATTATTGGTGAAAACCAGGCTGGATTACCGATTGCAATTATTCACCATCCTTCGGGAAATAGCATTCATGAGAAATTGTTAGAATCTGGATTTGCTGAAATTGTTGATTGGCAATCCTCTATGATTGGATCGGTCACCATGGGTACATTTAGAAAGGCTGAACAAAAAGCAAAGGCTTTAGGCCATGGGTTATATCTCGTTCCAACAAGTAATGGATCTTCAACTAAAGCAACTTCTACTAAAACTTTAAAGCCTGGATCTACTATTGAAGGAGTTCAAGTTGCTAGAGTTATAAGCGGTGACACATTGGCTATACGTTTACCATCTTCAGATGAAGAGAAAGTAGTCCAATTAGCTTCTATTAGGTCACCAAAACCATCTGACGCTACAATCACCACTAATTCTCAACACCAACAAGCTTTAGTAAACACTGCCAAAGAATTTGTTAGACAACAGGTTATTGGTAAAACAGGAACTCTTTACATTGATGGTTTCAGAGAAGCCAATAAAGATATGGGTTTTGATTCAAGATTCATGGTCAGCTTTAAAATTAATGGAAATACTGATTTATCAGAATTAATTGTAAAAAATGGTATGGCTTCTGTTATTAGACACAACAAGGCTACTTCTGGAGAAAGATCACTTAATTGGGATCGTCTCATTGAATTAGAAGAAGAGGTAAAGAAAGCAGGAAAGAATGGTATATTCTATTCTGGAAAGGATTTGACCAAGGTTTTTAAAGTAAGCACTAGAATTGTGGATGCATCTGAAAATTTCACTAAAGCTAAAACTTTCTTCAATGGTTTTGAACAAAAAGGTAGAATTTCCGGTGGTTATTATGTTGAGTTTGTTAATTCTTCCAATAGAGTTAAATTATTTAATCCTAAAGAAGGCTTAAAATTAACATTGATTTTGGGAGGTTTATCAAACGATAAAAATGAAAGTTTATCTGCTGAAGCAGTAAATTTCTTGAATAGAAAGATCTTACAACGAAATGTCGAGTTTGAAGTTTATGATACTGATAAAATTGGTGGCTTTATTGGAAATTTATTTACCAGTCAAAGTTCAGTTACACCAATTCAAGTTAACTTGTTGGAACAGGGATTTATTAAACTTCATGATTTTGCAGTCAATTCTAATCCTTTTTCTAAGGAACTTATTAAAGCAGAAGAGTCTGCTAAGAAGGCCAAGAAAGGAATTTGGGCTAATTATGATGAAGAAAAGGTCCTTCAAGAGCTCGAGCAAAACAATTCTAAATTGTCTCAAATCAATTTAGAAAATAATACTACAAAATTCTTTGATATTGAAGTCACAGATATTGACAAAGAAGGTATTATTTCATATCACGAGATTGATCCTTCTACTAGCAATAAATTCGCTTCATTCAAGAAGCAATTTAATGATTTCCATGCTCAAACTGCTAGCGCAAGTGCAGCTTCTATTGACTTGCCTCACAATTTGACTAAAGCTCCTAAGAAAAATGAGCTTGTTTCTGCAAAATTCCTGGAAAATAACAAATACTACCGTGCTAGAGTTATTTCATTTGATAAATCATCTAATAAGTTTGAGGTTAAGCATGTTGATTTCGGTAACATTGATAGTGTACCATTGAGCTCATTACGTAGCTTACCAGAAAAGTTTAATTTTTCTAAATACCCACCATTCGCTCATACTGCTATATTGCAAAATATTAGATTGCCACCTACTAAGCCAACTGATTATCTTACTGAGGCTTTGTATGTTTTAGAAGACTTAACATTCGACAAAAAGCTTGTGATTGGTGCATTACCAACAACCATTCAAGGTGTTGAGTATCTGGTTGTGATATACGATGCCGAAAAATCTATAAATGATGCTTCCTATACGATTAACAAACAATTAGTTAGTGAAGGTTGGGGTATTGTAGACTCCAAGTTTACTAATTCTTCTCTTAAACCTTATGTTGAAGAACTTACTAAAGCCCAAGCCTCTGCTAAATCTTCTCATTTAGGTTGTTGGGAATTTGGTGATATCTCATATGATGATGACGATCAATTATTCTGATAAGAGTATATATTATCTATATAGTGTATATCTACAGATTGCAAATTTTAAATTCCGGGTAAGTTCGTGTAGATGTTCAACAATCGCTTCCGCATAGGTGGCGGGTCGAAATTCATCAGATTTATCAGAACTCACAGATAAATTTTCAAGTAGAACTATAGACCTTTAACTTCAGTAAATATGAATCCAGCTATAACTAATCTTGTATTCATGCTTGTCATGATGCAAGTATCTCGTCGTTTGAATTTAGAAGATCCAGATATTATTTTTTACGTTAGAACTGCATACTTATCTTGTCAATTTATCGCTATGTGTATCTACTTATACGTTAGATTTAAAATCCAATCTAAGAATGACTTAACTACCTTAAAGTATGTTGAGCCAGCTAACGCTATGTCTGGTACTGAACCAAGAGCTGTCGTAACTACTGTCAAGGAATACGATTTGGATCAAATCAACCAACAAATTAAGTCTGTGTTCACTTCTATGGCTATGATGGGCTTCATGCACATTTACATGAAGTATACCAACCCATTAGTCATGCAAGCTCCATCTGCTGTTAAATCTGCTTTGGAAGCTAACATTGTCAAGATCCATCTTTTCGGTACACCAGCTTCTGGTGACTTAAAGAGACCTTTCAAGGCTGCTCCAGGTTTTATGCAAGCTTTAACTGGTGGTCAAGAAGTTAAGACTGATAAGCACTCTGTTGATAACATCGAAGCCAGCGGTACTGGTGGTATCAAGGAAGACTAGATTTGCAACTATTTATTATACAAATTACAAGTCTATTTAAGGTAAATAATTGTAAGTAGTACAAATAAAATTAATGCTTTAAGACAATCTTATATATACATATGGGTGTGTTCATGAGTTTAGTAATCTCCCTTGACAAGAATGCATTCCTCTTCTTTACCTCTTGTAAAACCAATTCTATTTAATAATGTTCCAGCAAGAACAAATTCCCTAACAGTCCATTTTCCTCTTCCAAAAATTTCCGGAACAGTCTTTGATAGTGGAGGGATTAAGCTTTCGTATACTTCACTGAACTCTAGTTCTGCTGCTTTAGGAAGAGTCTCATTAGCATCCAGGAGCTTCTTAAAAACTTTCTCGATCCATTCTGGTAAATAATTGCCATCTTGTTCGTCTTCGTTATTTCCTTCAGTTTGATTAATATACTCTGATCTGTTGTAGCACCTGATTAAGAATAATAACCAATAATGATCCTGGAATTCGGATTCAATAACCATATCATAAGATGTGACACCTAAAGAAATTAATAAAGCATTTTGAAGTCTAATATCTCTTTTATAAACCAGTTTAAGGGACAATAAGTTAGGTTTATTAACAGGATCCTTTAAAATGTCCTTTTCAGTACGTTTGATAGTTTTAATTGCACAATTAAAAATGTCCTTCTGAGACTTAGTGTAGATACGAATATTTCTTTTATTTACATCGTTCTTATTATCTGATCCCATATCAGGAATCATTTCCAATTTTTTTTCAAAAGCCTTTCTTAACTTATTCAAACCAGCTAACTCCATTCTCAATGATATTTTGTTTTCCCAAGTATTTTTCACTAACATTTGGAATATTTTAACTAGATTTTCTGGTATATGATCCTTTGTGATGAAGAAAAGTAGGCCATCTTCGTATTGAGATAAATCTTCCCTGTCAACATTATCTGTTTCCTTGACGGCAACTGATGTAGTATAATCACTGATATGTGGTAGTTTTATTCCTTGGCGTACGATTTCTTCAAGTATAGACATAGGAATTTTAATTTTTAGAGCAGCAGAGTCTGCATAATTATCCTCTAAGCAGAATCCATATGCAAGTAACAATTCCTCGTTTCCTTTCATTCCATAATTATTAAACACTTGACTGCCTTTTTTACCTGATTCCAGCTTTATCTCGAAGAATTGTTTGTCTTCTAAGTTTACAACTGACCAATCAACCTTAGCCTTGGGACTGTGGTTCAAAAGATCGATAACTGGTAAAAGCATTGCTTCATCCTGTTTTCTATTTCTTGCTGAATCTTGAAGTAAATAAGCAGGAAATGACCTTGATTTTAGCATGATGGACGCCCACAAATAGTTCGGAAAACTGGTCCAGTTATCAATTTTTGAGTCAATTACAAAATAATTATACAAATCCTCATCATTATGGAAACTATACTCATAATAAAACTTCATATTAATGTAATGTTCTTCCGGCTTTTTCATTTCCTCTGGTAATGCGTTTATTAATTGCCACCATTCTTCAACTAATTGATCTGTATTCGATCTTAAAGAATTTCCCAAATTAGTACCACGAATATATGATTTTAGTTCTGGATTCCAACAATACGGAGTATTTAATTCATTCATTTTTGGTAGTAATGAGAGGTATTCTTTGTAAGGAGATGTATCGATATTGCTTGATGTTCTTTGGAAAGCTAAATATAATTTAAGGATAGCATTGACATTAGGACAATTTTCAGCTACAGAGTTGAAATCACCCTGCCCAAGACTATTAAAGCTTTCAATTGCATCTTCTACCGTCAAAATAATGTCTCTGGGGATTTGGATTAATGATTCTGGTTCACTTGAAACACAATCTTCTTTCCAAAATGCACCAACACCATCTGTATCTGTGTTTTTAAATTCTATTTTGGGAGAAATCACTGTCCCTTTTTGAACTGCCCATTTTAAAAACTCATTTATATTATTTGGCATCTTTATAGCTTAAAAATAATCATCAAGACATTTTAAATGATTTTTATGGCAAAATGTGATAATCCTGTATATAACATCAGTTCATAAATCAAAAATCTTTCCATATTTTTAATCTTTCCTATACTTATAATAAAAATAGATGAATTCTAGGTTATTGCAATCGCTTAATACTGGATTAAGAAGTGGGTTACGTTCTGACTTTGTAAAAGTTTACAATGTTTCTTACAGAGCTCTTTCATTCTCTAGAGTCAGATTAAATGAAAAAACTGAACCTACCCCAAAAAAGAGACCCTTGAGTAGAGTTGCCATAGGTGGCAGTAAGGATACTGATAAGAAGTATGCGCCTAACAGTATTGAATTTGCTGCATGGAAAGCTGTTATTTTATTACTTGGATTAGGTGGTGGTGTAACTTATTGGTTTTCTCAAGAGAAAGAAAGATTAAGAATCCAAAAGGAAGTTGAATCTAAAAGAGGATATGGTAAACCTTTGATTGGTGGTAACTTTGACTTGATAGATTTCAATGGTGAAAGATTCACTCAAGAAAACTTAAAAAATGATGAGAAGAAGTTCTCCATCATATATTTTGGTTTCACTCATTGTCCTGATGTTTGTCCTGATGAATTAGACAAATTAGGAGAGATGTTAAATGAGTTAAAGCAAAAAGATAATATTGAATTGCAGCCTTTATTTATTACATGTGATCCTGCAAGAGATACTCCTGAAATTGTTAAAGAATACTTGAGTGATTTCCATCCATCTATCCAAGGATTAACCGGTACCTATGAGAATGTCAAAAAATGTTGTAAAGCATTCAGAGTTTATTTTTCAACACCACCTGATGTGAAACCAGGACAAGACTATCTAGTTGACCATTCCATTTTCTTCTATTTAATGGACTCAGAAGGTAATTTCGTTGATGTTATTGGAAGAGAAGCTACTGCTGAAGAAGGTGCAGAAAAGATTAGAAAACATATTGATGCATTTATCTCTCAGGATGAGAGAGATTCCAGAAACCAGTCTTGGTTAAGCTTCCTCTATAAGTGATGTTAATCTATATTTAATCTACCTGTAAATAGTTACAATAAAGTGATCATATTGTTTTTATCAAATTCATTAATAAGGGGTATACATCGATTATATCAAAATTAATTTATTAAAATATCTTGAGGCTCTATTTATTCCAGGTAATTGTAGCATTCGTCAAAGAACTCAATTTCTAAATCCAATGTTTTAACAAAAGTCGCTTCACATAGGGCCTTTTCTTCATCTGAATGTGCGACTCTATCTACTTCATTTTTGAGGAATAATGTCCACAGACTAAACTCTTTTCCGCTATGTAAAACTATCCATTCATTATATTTGTATTCCAAGTTCTCCTTGACGTTTCCATTCTCAAAATTATAATTTGCCCATCCTAGATATACTTGCTCCATTACATACAAGAAAGTTATCATCTCAACATATGACTTTGAATTCAGATTTAATTCTTTCATATAATCAATGTATTTCTTAACAGCAGGGAGCTCAATTGCGTCTTCTTGTAGCATTTGTGATGAATTCTGTTTTAATTCTTGAAGATTTTCGCTTCGAAGCTGTTCTAAGCATTTAGAGAAGTAATCATTTTCGTCATTAGAAATAAATCCAATTTGCTTTCCAAGAATATTAGAGCTCTTAGTATTGTCACACAACGAAAGAGTCTTTCCAAAGATATTCATTCCAATTTGGAAGTATTTCAAGTCCTGTACAAGATAAGTGAATAATTTATAATTAGGCAAAGTTCCCTTACATAATTCAAGTGTTAATGGATGTGAAATGGATTTTTGAAATTTATCGTTATATTTCAGAAGTAACTTATCACTAAAGGATACCATTGCTTATATATTCTTTAATTCTTTACTATTAACAGGAATATTTTCTGAGATTTGCAATATCATATTTCACTGGTTGCATTTTCACTGGTCGCATTTTCATGCGTTTATAAGTCCCAGACATGAGTGATTTCGAATTATATTCATTAACTTGGATTTCTAAGACAATGAAAATAAAAAGAGTTCGTTCTCTTTGTATATAGAAATGTCTAAAGAGGATCTGAAGCTAGATGTATCTCCTGATGATGAAAACGTCAGTTCAGTACATTCAAATGAAACCCCACAGTATATGTCTTGGTTATACAAGGTAGATGAATTAGGTGTTGAAATGAGAGGTATAGAGAGAGTAACTTCAAGGGAAAGAATTTCTATGTATGAAGGAAAATCACACTCTAAAGCTCGTCAGTTTATGTACGTCCTAGGCTTATGGGTAGCTGCTTGTGGTGGGTTGACGTCAATGTCATCATTCTTTTACCCTACATTAGTTTATGGGTTAAATTTGAGAGACTCTCTTATAAGTGGAATTATATCCATGGTTCTTGGGTGTTTAGTTCCTGCTTATACCTCAACTATGGGTGCTAAATCTGGTTGCAGACAAATGGTGAGTGCTAGATTTCTTTTCGGTCAGTGGATGATCAAATTCATTGCTCTTATCTGTATAATAGGAGGTATTGGATGGTCTGTTGTGAATTGTTTATTAGGTGGGCAAGTTTTGTTATCCATATCTGATTCTAAAGTGCCTCTTACCGTTGGTATTATTTTAATTGCAATTATCAGTTTGATAGTGGCAGTCTTTGGAATCAAGATTGTTTTAAAATTCCAAACTTTAACTGCAATTCCTATCACTATTGCTGTGATTTTATTTTATGTTGTGGTCTGTAAAAAAGCCGATTTTATTCATGAAAGTAACAAACTAGTTGCAGAAGCTGGCTACACCAGTGCTACCTCTAGAGGTAATTGGTTATCATTCTTTACTATTGGTTATTCCGTAACAGCTACTTGGGGATCTGGTGCGGCTGATTACTATATATTATTTCCTGAAAATACTCCTTCTTATCAAGTCTTTTTGATAACATTTTTAGGTATAAGTATTCCTACAACATTTGTTGCTATAGCAGGAACTATTTGTGGTAATATTGCCTTCTCATATAAACCTTGGAATGATGCTTACAATGCCAATGGTGTAGGTGGCTTGATAGATGAGACTTTTAAACCATTTGGAAAGTTTGGGAAATTTGTTGTAGTTCTATTATACATTTCCCTTGTTTGTAATAATATTATGAATACCTATTCAGTTGCTTTTGAATTCCAGCTTATTGATACCAAATTGGCGATTATTCCTAGATGGTGTTGGGCTCTATTGGTTACCATCATTTATACTGCACTTTCTATCGCTGGAAAAAATAGCTTATCCACTATAATTAGCAACTTCTTGCCAATGTTGGGTTATTGGATATCAATGTATATTACAATTTTGCTTGAAGAAAACATTATATTTAGGTCGACCACTACAATGAAGAAGTTGCATTATAAGGAATTTAGCCATACAAACGTGATTGCTAGCGGTGAATTCAATAGTGAAGAGAAAGAAAGTGCTGAACATATGGATTGGTTGTATAATTGGAATAATTGGAACAAGCCAAAATTCATCACGCTTGGTTTGGCTGCAACATTATCTTTCGGAATTGGTGTTGTTGGGGCAGTATTAGGAATGAACCAAATTTATTATCAAGGAGTGTTAGCTAGAAAATTGGGTAGTTCTGGAGGCGATATAGGTTTTTGGTTGGCTATGGCTTTTTCTGGAATTGTTTATCCACCTTTAAGATACTTAGAATTAAAACGTTTTGGTAAATAGATCATTTTATAGATAAAGTCGCACAAAATCAGTCGGTGACGACCAAAATAACAAATATTAATTTCATAATGGTAGAAGGCACTGGACTTACTGACAATGAAGTGGAACACTTCTTAAAGGAAGGTGTGTTATGTATTCCTGATTTTTTGACACCAGAAGAGACTCAATCGTTATTATCTAGAGCCCATGAAATATTACGAGATTTTGATATGGATACTCACCCTAAGACGCAGTTCAAAACAGGTAATAATAACCATGTTGGAGATCAATACTTTTTTGATTCTTCTGATAAGATCTCTTATTTCTTTGATGTTGATGCATTTGATGAAGTTGGAAATCTTAAATATCCCAAAGAACAGGCAATTAACAAAATTGGACATGGACTTCACATGAGAGATGACTTATTTCGCCGAATTACTTTAGATCCTAAAATAAAAAGCATAGCACATTCCCTTGACTTTAAAGATCCTAGAGTATTGCAAAGTATGTGTATCTTTAAACATCCTGTTAATGATAAAACGTTACAAAGAGAGAACGCCGTTCCACCTCATACTGATGGTACCTTTTTATTCACCAAACCACAATCAGCAGTTGGATTCTGGTTCGCCTTGGAGGATTGTACAAAAGAGAATGGGTGTTTATCCTATAATCCTGGTTCGCATAGAACATTTCCAATAACGAAGAGGTTTGTAAAAGTAAATGAAGGAAAAGATGGGTGCAATTTTATTGATGTTGAATATGATACTTCTACAGATCTTCCTGAAGACAAAGAAGAAGATTATAAGGTTGTAGAATGTAAAGCAGGATCTTTAATTTTGATTCATAATTCGGTTTTACATAAATCAGAGAATAACGTATCAAATAAATCGAGGTTTGCTTATACCTTCCATGTAATTGATGGTACTACTGAATACGACAAGTTGAATTGGTTACAAGTACCACCTTCTGAAAAAGGAGGTACTAATTTTACTAAGCTCTATGAAGAAACCTTATAGAGGATCATTCTTCCCAGAGATAAGAACCATATGCAGTATGATAAGAACATAACACAAAAATCATTAAGGGCTGATTAGGAGGCAACTATAACACAGTTGTAAATTTGAGTTTACTATTTAAACGTTTATATAATTTTTAAATTATTAGACAGATAGTAAGTTTAATAGTTATACCGTAATTTCTGAGGATTTAGTATCAATATATTGGATAATTTAATCCTATTACAATTGTAACGACCAATACATGACAGGAAAAAGTAAAGAAGATACATCACAAGAACAGGTAGGATTTGACAGGAATATCTGCCTTAGGAGCGGTGAAGAGATTTTAATCCATAGAGCTTCTAAGAAAGATAATTCAAGAGAACCTGCAAAGGATAATTTAGTCTTTGTCAATTCCCATTTATCTAAGGTTCATGCTTCTATAAAGAACTGTGACAACATTTTCTACATTAAAGATTGCTATTCTACCTTTGGAACTATTATTAACGATAAGTTTGTGTTTCCTGGTAGATGGGTCAGGTTAAGTAATGGTGACCTTGTTGGTTTCATCGTTTCGAAACCCTCAACTACGATTGCAAATATTAAGAAAAAATTCAGTGACATGGGTGCAACAGTGATCCCATTACATCAATTTAGTAATGCCCAAATTGCTTTGAGATTCAAAGTTAAAATTGATTTTAATACATTGGAATTTACGTTTTTGGAAGACAAACAATCACCCAAAGAATCCCAAAGCAATTTTACCGATTTGGATGTTACTGAAGATATGAGAGGAGACAGAACTGAAGGTGAGTTTGATAATGAAATTGATTTAACATCTACGTTAGAATCAGGATCAGACGTTACTGCGGGTACTTTGGATACTGCCCATAGTGACATAAATCTTTCTTCAGGGAAAGAATCTACCGTTAACCCTTCTGAGGCTGATAAAACTATTAATTACTCTTTAAATCCTGAAGTCGCTGCCGATTTTTCAATTATTAGAACATGTATCAGTGATGTACATGATAATAAGGATATCAGATTTTCTACTAAACCATCGGATGAATCTGATGTGACTACTGGGAATGAGCCAGGTTTCAGCGTAATTAATAGCTCTGGTTGCAAAGCTTATGGAACTTATAAGGAAGAAAATATAAATGATGATGAAAATGCAGAAGTAGAGGATGCAGATGAGGTTGATGAAGAAGATGAAGAAGATGAAGAAGATGAAGAGATAAACGAGATTGAGAATGAAGATGAAGGGATCAACGAAATTAAAGATGAATATAGCGAATGTGATGATGATGATGATGATGATGACGATAGTGAGGTTGATAATGATGAGGGTGATGACGATGATGACGAAGTTGACGATAACGATGACGATGACGATGATAGCGAAGTTGAAGTAGAAATCGAAGAGAGAAATAGTGAGGATAATAAAACTCTGAGCGATCTAAAAAACCCTTGCCGTAATTTAAATATTAGTATCTACCAAGATACTGTTTACAAAGATGACAAAATATGCGAATGTGATAGTGAATTTGAGTGCATTTGTAGTGAAGTTAATGAGATAGAAAGTGATGATATTGAAAGTGATGACATTGATATTGATATTGATATTGAAAGTGATGATATTGAAAGTGATAGTGATGGTGATAGTAATGGTGATAGTGATAGTGATAGTGATGGTGATAGTGATAGTGTTGTTTTTAATGTCAATGATGATAATGATCTCGGTAGTGATATTGATGCTGTCCATAATAAAGAATTAATTGTCATGGGGGACGAGAAATTATTTGATGGAAAGGATCATTCTAATGTTGGATCGTTCCTTCGTTATTATAAAACTGATGAAACTTCACAACCAGCGATTACATTGTCTAAGAGGATGGGCGTACCTTCTAGAGATTTACATATTGAAGGCAATGATAACTCATTTGGAAAATATAATACCACTCACTTGGAAACTCCATCATTTGGTGATATTTCTCCACTGGATGCTGGGATTGAAAATTATTATTCTCAAACTAGTAAGACTAAATCCACAGAGGGTAATAGGAAGAGAGTGTTTGACGAGACTGCAGACGATAGCGAGATAGTTGAATCTTCACCAAAGAGATTTCAGAGCGAAAGGTCGCCTAAATATGCGCCAATTTTGAAAGAGCTTCTAAAAGGTTCGGTATACGCTTTTGCTACTATCTTAGCTCTAGGTGCTTATGGAAGTACCATCACCCCTAGGCAATAACTTTTTTTTACTATGCTATGGAAGCTATTATGATATATTTATTTCTGCAAGGTTCTTATTTAGGTAATGATTTATAATGATTTATAATTAATGATGTTTTTATTGTGAATGAATAATTTAAATTTCTAATTTTACTATTTATCAAAGCCCCTATTGTTTTTTCTTGTATACTTTTCTTTTCTTATCTTGTTGAAAATTCAAATTGTTTGCCATTTGCTGTAACCTCTGTTGATTAGCTAATTGTTGCTGTTGCTGTGGAGTCAATCCAGTAGGCATATTATTCAGAAGATTTGGCAGGTTGTAAACTTGATTATTCACCAAATTATTTGTCCCATTAATATTCATATTTAGATTCTGATTCATGTTCATGTTCTGATTCTGGTTCATATTTATATTCATATTTTGGTTCATATTCAGAGCCATATTCAGATTCATATTCAGATTCATGTTTGTATTCATATTTGGATTCATATTCATATTTTGGTTCATGTTCTGATTTATGGTAGGATTCATAGGACTCATGTTTTGGTTCATATTAATATTATTCATATGAGAATTTGATGAAGCACTGGAAGTATTAGTATTCGTGTTTAAATTAATATTATTATTAGATCCAACTGCAGAATTGTTATTTTGCATTTGTTGTCTTTGTTGTTGAATTAACTGGAATTGACGCAAACGTTGAAAATATACCGGGAATTTCTGAATCAATTGCTGTTGAATTAACTTTGCTTGCATTATAGCTTGTTGTTGTTGTTGTTGAGTTAGTTGAGTTCTATTTGGAGCAACTCCAGAGTTACCCATCATTGCAAATGCATTCATTCTTGATTGTAATTGCCTAAAAGTTTGTTGCTCTTCTGGGGTCAATGAGTTTTGGAATATTTGTTGCTGTTGTTGCTGCTGTAAAGTTTGACCATTCATTTGATTTCTTGGAGTTGGTGCTTGTTGTGGGGTCAGTTGATGTGATTGCTCTGGAGACTGAGAATGCATTAAAGGTTGGGAGATGTTCTGGGCAGGAGACAAGTTATTCATAAGAGGTGTGCTAGAATTAGTGTTACCTTGGGAGTTTGAAACTTGAGGTTGTGGAGGAAATACGTCTCTCTTCTGTCTCTTCGGTGGAGGCTGCGATTTTTGTAACAGTTGAGCTTGATTTTGAAATTGATGTACTTGTTGATTTTGAAATTGAGTTTGCAATTGCGAATTTCTAGAATTTTGAGCTCTATCAGCCATCAATCCCAGCTGTTGTTGCTGGAATTGTTGTTGTTGTTGTTGTTTTTGCTGTTGTTGTTGTCTCAACTGTTGTTGGATCCTTTGCTGTTGTTGTGACTGTTGTTGCGCCTGGGCCTGGGCTTGGGCTTGGGCTTGTGCTTGGGCTTGGGCTTGTGCCTGGGCTTGGGCTTGTGCTTGTGCTTGGGCTTGTGCTTGGGCGTGTGCTTGGGCGTGTGCTTGGGCTTGTGTTTGGGTCTGTGTCTTTCCTTGAGCTTGAACTTGTAGTTGTTGAGCAGGAGACAGAGCATGAGTTTGAGGTATCAGCGTTGATTGCTGAAGATTTGGTTGGTTTTGTTGACCCTGTAAACTTGAAACTCTAGTTGTATTTGCAGTCGGCATACGAGCTTGAAGATTCTGTTGATTTAATCCTGGAATATTGCTATTTTGAGCTTGGGCTGCAACAGTTACCTCTTGTCGAACCTTTTGCGCTTCTTTTCTCTTCCTGATTTCTTCAATAAATCTTAGTCTCATAAATTGACCAGCAGCAGTCGTACTAGCGCTACCATTACCATTTACAATTCCAGTAGAAGGAGTAGCTTTTTCACTCTTAGTATTTTTCCCATCCACGCCAACCAAGTTTTCTTTACTAGCGGATTTCGAGGAATTAGATATAGATGAGTCCACAGTAACAAGTCTTTTATCTTGAGACTCTTCAATCTTCTTATATTTGTTAGATAATAAAAACATAATCTCCTCATATTCAGAAGACTTATGAAGAATCAACTCTTCTTGATGTAACTTTCTAGGTTGGGTATCAACAGCAGCACGATGCAGATGAATTAATTTATAATCTTGAATTTTATCATCCCATTCTATCTTGGGGTATTCCTGTTCTGGTTTTAAGTAGTCTTCGCACAAGTAAGGATTAAGAGGAACAGATAAATCTAACTTTCTTTGTGTTAAAGTCAAAATTTCTGACTCCATCTGTAAAGAAAGAGGATCAGTAAATTTACTCAAGGCGGAATCTGTATGGTATAAGAAATCATAGTAAGTCGATAACTGAGACGGCCTCAATAGCGTTCTATAAGTCTTAGGCTTACTGGTTGATTCCTGCTTAATATTATTCGAATTAGACAGATCTGAGTTCTTTTTGATTTGAGAATTATTTGCAGATAGTTTATCCTTTTCAGGATCTGTATTTTCTTTTGGCGTTGTTTCTCTGTGATCATAAACTTGTAATATAAGGCAACCATCATAAGAGCGTACAGCAAAATCCTTTAATAATTCACTCATTTCAACTGGTATTTCTTCCTTTAGGACGTGTTTTAAAAAGTCTTTAATCATTGGAGATTTCTTTGATATAATAGTAGAGTCTTGTGAATTATTAAACCGATAGTGTGTCTCGTATATGTGGAAGTTCAAAGATGCTGGGTATTTACTATATTTTTTTAAGATTTCTTGAGTAGTAGATGCAAATTGATAGTTACGTAAATTTTGTCGTACCTGTTTGACCTGGTCACGTCCAGTTGTCTGTCCAGCACCAGATGATTCTGGTAAAGTGCCATTCTCTATCCCCAGTACTCTCGATTTAGCATTAGAATTACCTCCATTTGCTTCCGTTTTAATCATTTCGTTGATTATATCCACTCCTTTATTATAATATCTGATATCTTATACTAACACGAAAATTCGTACAGAAATATACGTTGCTTGGATTTTATTATGTAATTTTAACCTTCCAATATATATAAATTAGTTCCAAAGCAGATGATATATCCTCTATTGTATTCAATTGATTGATTAGATTAATTGGGTATAATGTGTTCTAGCTACTACTTTATCAATATGAAAATTTGACAATTTAATATTAAGCTAAAGTCACGTGATTTTTCTCTCCATTTATTAGTTGATAATCTTACTCTAAACATAAAAAATAACTTCTTGGACTAATGGTATATTTACTGTGGTTTATATGGCTATTCATATTCATAGTCTGATATTTCAAAATTAGAGCTATCTAAAAGTCATACTAAATATATAATTATCTAGAAATTTTTGAGCATAATCCCACAAGACTTTTAAAATGATTATATTATAGTGCGCTACAAATAGGCAAAAAATCGTGGTAAATATATCTACTCGGTGGGTTTTCGAATATCCAAATTGGTAAGTCCAAATTCTATCCCAGAGTTCGACTAATGTACATCTCAAAGTAGTTTTAGGCTAAAGAAATTTTAAGGTAAAAATATTAAATTATTTCTTTTAAGTGTTAGTCCGTCAATGGTAATCATTGGTCCTGTTGTAGTGGTGTAGATGTAGATTCTGTGCTTAAGCAGCTGCTTAATATCTTAAAAAGCTTTATTCTATCGGCTTCATTGAAAACCCATAATCCGTATATTTCTCCAAAAAGATTTTTAACAATGATAAGGTTATCGTTCAACTCCACGTCCATCTCAAAAACAGGCTTTCCATTAATTCCACTGGGGAAGAAATGGTTAACTACTTTCTTTGGTAGTAAGCCAATAGAAAAGCATTTAGGATTATTTCTATTCAATAATATAAGCCCATAGCAGAATAAGTTCTGTAAGTCCTGATATGTAACAGGTGATTCCCCATTAGGTACATGAAAGTCCCTTAAATATATTGCAAGTGTTCCTTGATAATCACTCTTTATCCATTCCTGTGATTCGTTGTTGAATTTGTAGATAACACAATGAGATGTATGACATATGACTTGTTTTATAGCAGGATCGTATCTGCTAATTACATTGAAGTTTAAAGTATTTCTATAAAGTTCTAGAGCCTCTTTATGAGTTATATTCTCCTGTTTTATAGCTTCAGGTTTTTTCTTATTCGATTTCCCACTCATATTAATTTCACAACTTCGTCTTATTCGTTTCAACTTCGATATATACGTTCCTATAGAAAAATCGATTTTCCTGCATATATATCTACCAGTAATTGCTAATTCTAATTCAAAAGGCAGTGTAGATTTAAAATATTATTACTTCTTCTTAATAAATAGTCAATTGTTTTAATATATTTAAAAATGATAACTAATTTGTCTAGAAACTATATTGCTCCTAGTTTTGTCCGTTCTTTTAGAACAAGTGTTCCAAGATTTGTCGCAGTAGGTGACAGATTACCTTCCAAGCAATTATTTGAGGGGTCACCTGGTAATGCTGTTGACTTGAGCGAAGAAGTAGCTAAAGGTAAATCAATTGTTATTGGAGTACCAGGTGCATTTTCTCCAGCTTGCTCTGCTTCCCATGTTCCAGGATACATCAAGCATTTACGTGCTTTTAATGAAAAGGGATATAAGCAATTTTACGTTGTTGCAGTAAATGATGCTTTTGTAACCAAGGCTTGGGGTGAAAGTATAATTGGTAATACAGTTTCAAGCGATCAGGTTCACTTTTTGGCAGATCCAGCCGGTGAATTTACTAAGGAGTTAGATTTGTCTTTTGATGCTTCTAAATTTTTTGGTAATCACAGATCTAAGAGATATGCCTTATTGGTTGAAGATGGTGAAGTCAAGAATGCTTTTATTGAACCTGATAACACTTCGGTTAACGTTTCCGATGCTGAAAAGGTTTTAGAATCAGCATAAGTATTTAACGACTTTACATTTTTCTTTCCAGGTTAGTTTTATATTCAAATATTATGACAGCTTTGTATATTGATTTTGGAACAATCATGTTTTCGTTTTCGTAGGTATTCAATAAATGCTTTTAAAAAAAATCGCGAGGTTTACTTTCTATACTTTCTATGAGTATTACTACTTGTTAATATTTAACTAATATATATTTAATGCTTAATTAATGTTAAGATTGACTGGATCAGTATTTCATCATTTTAGAGTCCCTAGCAGTAATTTGCCTTACTTATGTATTTCTATAATCCGACCATATGGAAATACAACTAAGGAGTTTTCACCCCATGAAATTGAAAAAGCAAAAACATGGCTAGAAAATCTGACAATTCATAAGATACCACAAAGTATCTTTGAAATTTCTTATAGTAGAGCATCTGGTGCTGGAGGTCAGAAAGTCAACAAGACATCTTCTAAAGCTACAATAGCGTTATCACCAGACCAGTGGTTGAATCCACAATTTTGTTATTGGATTCCTTCTCCAATCAGAGATCAACTAGTATCTAGAAAGATTAGATATGAAACAAAAAGTGGCGGAATATTGATTCAGAGTGACTCTTCAAGAAGCAAAGAGTTGAATACTGAGGAATGTTTTAAAAAGTTACTTCAGGAAATTAAAGATAATACTTATTTCGCTAAAGAAATTAGTGAAGAAGACAAAAAGAAATGGGAAGAGATAAAGGAGGATAAGAAGGAGAAACGATTGTTTCATAAGAAGAAACAGAGTGACAAAAAAAAGAGCAGATCTAAAAAGTTTGACTGGTAAAATTTTCTTGATCATATTGGCAAATAGTGACGATCTTAATGGCTGTATATAGTGTCAGTGTATAGTTCTTACTTGTATCTTATTTAATAATATAGTTATAGTAGAAGAGAAGAATTTAGAGTTGCAAGATGATCCTGTATAAATCGGGGAACATCTTTTGAGATTTCAATTTGTTATTTAATATGTTCTTAGAATCATTAAGTTATGGACAAATTACCTAATAGATTATCAGAGCCAATTGATGCTTGTGTTAGTCTTATTCGAAGAATTATTGAAGAAAATTTAACTGACAATATACGAATTAATGATGTAGTTGACTTCAGTATATTTGATAATAAAAAGGAATTACTAGATGACTTTTTAAGTGAAACTAAATATGATTACAGGTTAGATGAAAAAGAGATAGTACTAGGTGACATGAAAGACCAAGTGAAAATTTTTAATGACAGTTTGGACTCTAAAACGAAGGATTTTATTGTTTCATCTGCTTTCCTGTCATTGATTAGTGAATTGGCTACTGAGTATATATCTACAAAGGATGTGGATGAACTTAGTACCTCTGAATTTAATGGTTTCAGAATTCATATTAAAGAACTTAACTTTTATAATTGCCTATCTATATTATTGGATTATCAAATCTATCTATTGAAATGTACTTCTAGTGTATCCAAAGGTGTATTTTTCAATAGCTTATCGCAAATTTTTGACTTTTTATTAATATTAGGTACCGAGTTCTTAGAAAAATTTTGGTATTATATTGAATCAAGAAAGAACGAAATACAAAATGGTATTTTTGATAAGAATGTGATTGGTGATAGAATCTCTATTCTTGAAATTTGTAACAAGTTGACTGATGGTTTGAAATTTAAATCGGCCCAAGGCAAAAGTGACTCGTATAAAAAAGATAGTTTCAATGATAAATTTCAATACAGGGTTAGGATATTTATAAGTAATATCCTTGCATTAGAAGATAACACGGGTTTGAATAAATATTTCCAGACTTCAAATAGAGTAGTAAATGAAGTTACCCCTACTAGTAAATATAAAAATGATGCTGAACTATTGAAAGATCTTATTCTGCTTCAGAAGGTATTCAATGAACCTTATTACTATTTAAAGCCTTTAAATCATAGAGCAACACAGAAAATGGTTGAGATTATGCGTAATGTTTATCATTTCTTGATTGAAGAAGAAATCAAGGAAGCCAAAAAACATAAGAGTGTTGATCCATTCTTGATTAAACCTGAAAAGACCAAAGATGAGAAAGCATATTTGATGAAAAAGTTTAGTGATAAAGTATTTTTCCCTGAAAAGTACTGGTTATCTCCCTTTCATGAATCTCGAAAAGATAGCTCTTATGATGACAGTAGGAAGGAAGATCTTGATGTGTTTCATAGTCAACTTAATAGCTCAAGTTTTAGGAGAACATATTTGCTTAAAATTTACATTATCTGCAATTTGTTTTATGAATTGAATTCGATAAACAAAAAGGATTTCCTCAAGAGTCTAGGTACTCCATCTAACATTAAGCATATTACTGATGATTCTCCGCCAGATAACCTTGTAAATTCTTTTTTCAAGATTAAGAGAGAACTTCCGAAGAAAATGAGAGATGTTGATAATCAATTCTCATTTCTTTTGCAACATATATCTATTACCGAAATATTTTGGTGGGGATGGTTAATTTACAATAAGGATCCGGATAGTAGTAAGCCATTGTTTCAAGATAAATCAGTAACAGAAGCTGAGTTACAATCTGCTAAAGAAAAAAGTGCAACGGTTATACCTTACAAAGAGAAGAGATACTTCAATCTTTATGCAACTCCCCAGTTATCAAGAAAAATGAAAGTTGAAACTGGTATCTCTACTTTATCAAATCCTATCCCTGTTGACCTTGATAATTACATTCATTCCATCGCTAATTTCAATGACAAGTTAGCGTCCACTGAAATCGATTCAGAAAGGAAAGCAATTATGGAAGAGCGTAATGTTGTAACTTGGAAATATCTAAAAGCAAAGAGACTGACAGATTGGTTACAATTTCAGGCCTTATTAAACAAACAAATGTTAACCTATGAAGATCATAAACATTCTGAAGATAAAATTCCCAGCAATGATAATCTGATGGAGGGGCAAACTGGTGATTTAGAGGATATAGAGGAACCAGCGTTAAAAAAAGCAAAACTAGGTACATAGGGTTTACAGTCTAAGTAAATTAATATAATGTAATTACTTTTCCAATTTGAGTAGGTGTACAAAAACGCGTCTCGTATCGTTAAAAAAGATAGATCTAGCGAAGACCTTTAAAAAAGATTGAACTTCAGCGTATATTTCAAGTTAGTCATACGAAGTCCAATCTTAACCATTGTTATATAACTATAACACATAACATATTTGAATAGGCGATACTTGATTATTTGACTTTTTTTTCCATCGTCAAGACCGTTGCAGCCAGTTTTTAGAGATGACTAGACCAAGGACAAGGTCTGTTTCGCTGCAGGTAGGCTTGCTGTCTACCAAACAACATGAACAAGAGATTTCAGCTAAAAGTGGTTTTGCCAATGATGCTCTAAGTAATACGGAAATACCTATAAAAGAAGCATATGTTGAAGGCGGTAACTTAAGCGATGAAAAGAGGTTAGATTCTGATGATCGTGACTATCAAGAATCAGATTTAAATTCTTCGCCCATTAAAAGGATACCCATTAACTTCAGCTTACCTCCTCAAATCCATGATACAGATAACGCCTTTTCTTCTTCCCCAATAAAGAAGAAAAAGACTGTTGCATTCTCTGATGATCTATTGTTAGATACACCATCTTCCCCAGGGAACAACCTAACACCCATGAAATCTATATTGAAACCACACAGTCTTAATACTGATCCAATTTCTAAGAACATTCATAAAACTTTATCAAATAGTCATAATTTTGAGAAGTACAATCCATCGGATGAGAATTTTTGGATTGCAGGAAGTATAATTCAATTGGCACCAGGCTCTCCAGAATTAACTGAACTCGTTGAAGGCTGTATTAGAGTATTATACCTAGCAAATTTTGAAAAGAGGTTTGAAGTATATGCTACTTTAAATAATATTCTTAGATCTAATACTAAGGAAACACTTTTAAAATTATTTACTATATCATCCAGTACTTTGAAAAATTCTCCAAAGCATGTACAGATAAACAAGACGACAAATGTTGAATTAACAAATATTTCTAAATTAGCTTACATTATACAGCAAGATATTAAGAGACTTGAAGATGAATTGTTTGGTGATTTGAAGGAAGATTCTGAAAATAAATCACAATTCACTAGAACTGACCCATTTCGTATAAGAATAATCTCCCAAGCCATGAAGTTGATGAATTTTTTATTGGTAGATTCTGATTTGAATAACTTTGTCGCTTTAGAGAGCATTAAATGGTTTTATGAACATTGTTGTACGATGATTACAAAACAGACAATCTCAAAAGCATTGATATCTTCCTACTTGCTATTAATAAAAGACTGTAGGTTAGGAAATAAACGAAAGAAAGTTGTATTTGAGAATAGTGCCCTTCCTGAAAAGATCTTACAAAGTGTAATCTTAATGAAATGGTTTCCTAGTGCTTCTGTCATAACTGAGAAGTTTACTGCTCTTCGTAATTTAATAATTAATTTTCCAGGCATGATGGCTAAAAACATAATACATTGGTTTCATATATTACTCTTTAATGTCGCAACCAACACATCACCTATTTATATGAAGGCTACTAGTGTTGGGGCCCAAGCTCTTTTGGAGGCTGCTAGAAATTACTTAGATTCTAAGAATATCCTAATTGCTGTAAGGCTGTTATTGGATTCACCAATACCAACTAAAATAAAATCATTTATAACAGATGATGATTTAGAAGACATTGGAAATTCTAAAGATACTTCAACCATTGGTCACTTGATACATTCATTAGAAATATTAATTCAAAGTGGCCATTATAAGCATGCCATGGATATTTGGGTTGCGGTTACGTTGTTATCGGCTGACAAAGATAACGGTTTTGAGACTTGGAAGTTTCTTCCACAGTGGCTCAAAGTTCATAAATCCTGTTTTAATATTCAAGATAATGAAGCCAAGTTAATCGCTTTGAATAGTTGGAAGGCGATAGTTTATAATATTTGTCATGAAGACTTGGGAAATCTTCGAAAGGTAGTCGAGCCAATGTCTAATTCGCTGAGTAAAAAGATAAAACAACCATCAATCAACAATACTTTAAGACCTAAAATAAAATTGTTAATCCATATATTATTGAATGTAACTGCCATTGAGAGCCAGAATGAGATAATTGAAGTATTGAATGACATATTTTTGTCAATAGTTTATACATTATTAAACCCATTGTCTTTCAAGTCTTCTACTAAGTACATACATGTTTACTGGGATAAAATAATTCAACCTGTCTTGCATAACTTTTACTTCAAAAAGGATTCATCTACTATATACATGAATGAATTGGGTTTGAAATTCCTGACAAGGCTTTTAAAAACATTTATGCCTATCAGTGAAAGAAATTACAACGAGCTGAGGTGTTTAGCAAATGACCCCGTTACTTTAGCAGAAATTAATTCTATACCTTCGAGATGGGTATATCTAAAGTTTGAAAAAGTATTACAAATCCTTATTCTCGTCTTTCAGCTGAAATTAGATGATGATCAAAAAATGAATTACTTCTTTTTATTTCTAGACAATATTAAAATATTCACAAAGAAAGAAATTAAACCTTCCTCGACTACGTTCGAAATCATTGAAAGCTTACCATACATAATAAACACCTACTTCAAGAATACGGAAATTTTGAATCCTTATGAAGATACATTGAAAATCATTGATAGTTTGCATAACACATTTGAGCCATCTCTTATGGTACCTGATATTGATGAGGGTCAATCGAGAGTAGACGATAATGTATATTTAGTTATCGTCAGATATCTTATGCCTAAATTGGATTCACATAAAATTATTCAATTGATGAATACAATTTTATCAGCAGTTGATGATAAAAAATATAATATTCTACTCTCTGGAATAATTGACTTAGAAATGGTAACTACATCTCCAAATATTTTGAAGGCTATACTCTCCAATTTTACTGCTCGATATCCTGACTTATCAAGCTCTGAGTATTTAATTTGTAGAGATATTTGCCGTGTGGCTGAGAGTGACTTTGAGGTTTTAGTAAAAAAATTGCTTCAGGGAATAGTAACAATTTCTAATGTGGAATTAAAAATACGATCCATGGACTTGATAGATGTGAAATCCTGGACGATGCCAACTTTTTTTTATTATTTGCTTTTAATTAAAGATGCACCTAGTGAAGATCTACATGAATATTCAAAGAAGATACTTTTAGAGCGATTCCAGAAAATTGAAGAGTTTTCAGAAATAATTAAGTACTTAGTTGTACATAGCTTTGACTCTTATTTGTTCTCATTGAAGGATACCATATTATCAAAGTCTCAAAAGTTAGAGGGATTTCATAAATTCGATTTCAGTCAATCGTGGAAAGATTTTATTGGTAGAGTCATTGAATCTGAAGATTATTCACGGATCGATGATTTGTTATATTTGACATATAAAGAATCCGGAGTTGAAATATCAAGTTTTATAAGAAATAAGTGGGATCATTTGCCCCTTTTGAAAACTGAGTGGTTAAAAAATAATGGGAATCTCTATTATGATGAGCTACTCAAGCAACATGAAAATGAGGTTGATCCTCCGGTAGTTGCTAATGATATGAAGAGCCCTGAAAATTATGCAGTTGCTGAACCTGCTGGGTCCACTATGAATGAATCATTTATTCCGAAAAAAGAGATAAATCTTAATACAAGTGACGAGACACTAGAGAATATTTCACCAATACCAATTGAGGCTGATATTTCAAACCATACGGTGGACCAAGAAGCAGGTAAGGTAAAAGACAAAAATAATAAAGATTCTAAGGTACCTGCTGCAAAAGGAAGAGGGAAAAGAAGAACGAGAAAGGTTAAAGAGAATTTGGGAAATTCCGATAATAATGATAGTCTGACGGTCTCAAACGTGGAATCCCAAAAGAGGAATGAAATAATGGGTTTTGATATTCATTCTTTTACTGCCCTTTTAACTCAAAAACTTTCTACTCCATCTCCACCAAAAAAATCAGGTAGGAGAAAGAGGCAGAATAAAGTATCTTTAGAAATACAGCCCACGTCTTCTGTGGATAAAAATGATAACGCAACGTCAGTCGGAGCTCCACCAGACACACCAACAAAGCTGAATAACAGTATTGTGGTTGATACTATAAAAGATGAGGTGTCTTTCGATTCAAAACTTGATGTCCCAAAAGAAGTAGCTATCTTAAAATACAACTACAGCGAAATAATGCAAAATGGCTTTGAAAATGAAGAAAGTCGTATTTCTTGTGAAGTATCTCCTAATATATCTAAGAGAAGCTCTCCTGAAGCAGCTACTGAAAAATCCAACAAGAGGCAGAAAATTGTCCTTAATGATTACAATGCTGAAATCAAATCTGAGGATGGTAAAACTGTTTCTTCACCTATTAGTGATATATTAATGCTGGACGAAAATTTCTCAAATGGTTCACTTGAAATTGATATTAAAACGCACGTATCCAACCCCCAAGAACTTGATAATACATTTATAAACGTGCCTTCTTTTCAGCATGAACAAAAATCAATGGCTATTGAGTCAGAGCATAATAAACCTAATGAGGAAAGTCATATAGAACTTGATATATCAGAAACTGCTTCTAGTCAACATATCTCTAATTCTAACTCAAATGATGACAAGCAGAGCACCGATAATTCAATATCGAATTTTCCTTTCACGCAGTATAATGAGATCAATACTGGTACTAACCCAATTGTTCAAAGTGATGCTCAGGAAGCTTCCCTTGTTAATAATGAAGATCATACCATACGTCAAGAGATTGATCTGCAAATAATGAAAGATGAGTGTAATGAGCATACTGATAATGGTGCACCAATAACGAAGATATCATCCATCGCAATGTTTAGAAAGCAGTTAGATGAAATATCAGACGAAGATTTAGCGTCAATGAACGTCGAAGAAAAGCATAGTTTGGAAACCAGTATGTTAAAATTTATGCTTCGCATGAGAAATTCAAGTTATAGCATGAGTGCGAATCAATCACCCAAATTTTATGATTGATTTCAATTGCACGGATCATAAATATATAATTTATGTAATTTATTGTAATGTTAATATATCTTAAATATTGGATATAATTTTACATGTCAATTGTTCCATATAATCAAAATAACCAAATAGTATACCATGATGCTAACTATGGCCTCTTAGTATTGCATAATAACCAAGAAAATACATTTCAATTATTATCCACAAATCAATACATAGATGGATCAATAAGGCCAAATGAAACTGACCACGAAAAGAATAGATATCATAAAAATGATGGGCATAATCAATGCCCCAACTGTGGATTTATTTGGGATGATTTAAAGAAACCTGGAAGGAGAAATAGCAACTCTCCCGCTTACTTATCTGATACACCTGCGCAATCACAGCAATCAAATTCCAATTTATCTAAGAGATTACCACAGCTGTTTATTCATAGGGATTATTTCAAATTATTAGGAAAACTTCCTTATCAGTCTGACGAAAAATATGATACATTGCCTAGGGAGATTTACAACCAAGGTTATTTCGAAAAGTTCTTTGTCAAAATCCCCCCATATATATTAGGATCAGGAGCTCATTCTCAAGTTTATAAGGTTATGCATGTATTGAATGATATAAAATTAGGAGTATATGCATTAAAAAGGATCAGTATCGGGGATAAATTTGAATTTTTAGAACACGTCCTTAATGAGGTCCTAATACTATATGAATTGTCAGCAAAATGTTCAAATGAAAATAACTTAATAAGGTATAATCATGTATGGATTGAATTAGGAGACTTGGATGATCTGACTTCTTATATTTTGCCTGATAAAGGAAAAGATTTGGAAAACAAAAAACTAAAAATCCCATATGTCTTTATCCTTCAACAGTATTGTGGTGGTGGTCATTTGGAAGATTTGATAAACAAGAATTTTCAGCCTGAGAGGAATTTGTCTTTGAAAGAAAAGGTTCATCGAGAACGACAGAGGAGAAGGACAAGTAGGAATGGAATAAAAGATGATCATGAAAATAAAACTAAAAATTGGCTATCTGACTTTGAAATATGGAAATTTTTTACAGATGTGGCTAAGGGAGTGCATTACTTACATTCCCATGGGATTCTTCATAGAGATTTGAAACCTTCTAATTGTCTATTAGATGTTAAATATAGTCATGATCTGGTTCCTTCGCAATTTAATAGCTCTAGAGAACTTGAAAATTTTAGATCATCACTTCCTAGTGTACTTGTTTCTGATTTTGGTGAAGGTAAATTTATAAACAAGCATCATTTGAAAGAGGAAATAGCAACAGATGAAAAAGGTTCTAATGAGAGAAGAGGAAATACGGGTACCTTGGAATTCACGGCTCCGGAGCTTTGGTTAATAATCAATCATGATCCTAATTTGACTAATAAAGGAGGTCATTACATTCATGAGTATACTTTTGAGAGTGATATATATTCTCTAGGTTTGATTCTTTGCTGGTTATGTTTCGGGAAACTCCCTTTTTCTGACAGAATAGAGAATGAAAATGACCCTAAAATTATTAGACAAAATATTACTGATTGGTATTACACGTTGGACCCTCTGAAGTTACAAAGTTGGATAAAATCTGAAGTTATTGAGAGAGGAAATTTTGATAATGAAGGTTTTTTCAGCCTGTTGGGTGATTTCATGTATTTGATGATTAAGGGTAGCTATGATCCAGAGAAAGATAAGGAGGTTAGAATTCCTACATCGGATATTTTAATCTATTTACATGAAATGAAGCGGTCTTTTTTGGTGAATAATCATCACTATGATTCGGTTGGCCTGTCTGCAGCAAGTATAGTCAGCGATAAGTTTGATAATAGTGTTGACGATATTGATAATGATACTAATATAGATGGTGAAACTATTGATTTATTCAAGATTAAATCATCAACTAATTCAACCCTAAAAGATTCTGTAAGTAAAGAGTTTAATCTATTTCAAGAGAGCTCCAATCTTCTACAACTAAGTTTCTGCTTTCTTTATGTTTCATTGTTGATTTCCATTGAATTTCTACTGTATCAATCAGAATTAAGACGAGTGTTTTTATTACCTAAAGTATCAATGCTTTTGTCTATGGTACTAGTTTTAAAGTATCCATTGTCTCTCCTATTGCAAGTTTTACTTCTTTCTTTTAACATTGTATTAGGAGTTTTCTTAACCAAAGTATTGACTTAGCACGTGATCGAAAATTTTTTAGATATTCCGCTTCATATGTTTTATATAATGGGTTTAGGATATAACGTAATATAAATATTGTTTTCAACATGGGGACAAAGAGGAAGAATGATTCTCCACCGGTAAAGCTAAAATCAAAGAAGCAAAGAAAAAAGCGTAGTAAATCAAGTAATGAGTCTACAATTATACGAGCTAAAAACAAGTTCGATGCCTTACCTTCAAATGAAGACGAATCTGATTCAAGCGTAATATTTGATTTTGAATCGAAAAAAAGAGATCCTGAAATACACCTTGTGAATAGTGATAGCGACAATGATGATGGTATCTTGATTGTGTCAGATAAAGAAGAACCACAAGCGGATATTGATACACCATCTTCTGAAGAGAAAACTGAAGGATTTACAAGCAATGAATTAGCCAAGAACCAAGACTTTATTGAATTTGGGTTTAGTTCTTCGGATGATGAAGTTCATGATCAACATGATTATTCAGATGATGGAGTTATTAGTAATGATGAGGCAGGTGATATTCATTCCAAATCGAATGAGAGCCTGTCTTATGCCTGGGTCAAAGATCATGATCATTCAAAACAAAAAGAAATTGCAGATTGGCTCACTATGGAAATGAAGGATTTTGTCAATTATATTTCTCCCTCGAAGGAAGAAATATTAACTAGGAATAGAGTAATAAGCCAGTTGAAAGAAAATATTACAAAGTTCTGGCCAGAAACTGAAGTCCATGTTTTCGGATCATCTGCTACAGATTTATATTTACCTGGTTCCGATATTGATATGGTTGTCATTTCTTCGACTGGAGATTATGAACATAGATCAAGATTATATCAGCTATCTTCTTTCTTGAGAAATAAGAAGTTGGCAAAGAACATCGAAGTAATAGCAAAGGCTAAGGTACCCATTATTAAATTCATTGATCCAGCATCAAACATACATGTTGATATATCTTTTGAAAGAAGTAATGGTATCGAGGCTGCTAAAAGGATTAGAAAATGGTTGGAGAGTACACCCGGTTTGAGAGAAATGGTATTGGTAGTAAAACAATTTTTAAGATCACGAAAGCTCAATAACGTTCATGTAGGTGGGCTTGGTGGCTATTCTACAATCATATTATGTTACCATTTTTTGAAGTTACACCCGAGATTAGCTAGTAATAATATGTCAATTCTCGATAATTTAGGCTCTTTATTGATAGAGTTTTTTGAATTATATGGAAGAAATTTTTCATACGATAATCTTATTATTGCTATTGATCCTGAAACAGATGTTCCACGCTATCTTCATAAGAAAGCATATCCAATCCTAAATACTTCAAGAAACCCATTTGCAATAATAATTCAAGATCCTTCTGACCCTACTAATAACATAACAAGATCATCATATAATTTGAGAGATTTAAAAAAGGCTTTTGGAGGAGCTTTTCAGTTACTTGTTGATAAATGTTATTCTTTAAATACAGCATCTTATAAGCAAAGAATAGGGCAACTGATTCTTGGAGATATAATCAAGTTTAAAGGCAAAGAAAGAAATTTTGAAGATGAAAGGGATCAAGTAATTAATGATGCATTAATAAATCATAACGATGAGGAAGACGAAAGTGATGGCGCCAATGGAAATGATAAGTACTATTTTTCAGACATGACGGATGATAGTGAAGGAAGTACTTTTATAATTCCTGAACAGGTATCAGATAAACCCAAAAAGTCTTCTAATGCGAAAATATCTGAGCTTATGGGTTTGAAGGTTAGTGAGAGTGAAGGAGAGCAATTGGAGGAAGATAACTCCAATTCAAGTGAGAAGAGAAAAAGTAATTTGGATAAGGAAATTAGAAGAGATTACTGGAAACAAAAAGGTTTAGATATTTGATTCGGTTGAATTCTTCTTATTCTTAAATTTATATAGCTTACATATTTGATACTCATTGCATTTTAATTGTATTGTAATTCTCAACAGCATTGAGTCTTCAGGGATCTATGATTGAAAATGTTAATTCCATTGAATTGAGTTCTACTCTCTTCACTTCTTTTAATTTGCTCAGCATAAGCTTTTATAAATGACAAAGGTACTTCGTCAACAATATCCTCAAATAGTTCCTCAACACCTTTTCCAGTTTTAGCACTTGTAAAGTAGTATTTCGTATTAGTCAGACTACAATATTCAGCAACTTCATTCATTATTTCCTCGCTATTACCAACTTCATCAACTAGGTCACTTTTATTTCCAATTAATTTCAAAGATATTCTTTCATCTCCTTCTTGAGTAACATTTAATTGAACTTGATCAACCCAAAATTTCGCTCTTTCAAACGTCTCTTTGAAATTAGACATATCAAAACATACCAAAGCAACTTTAGAATTCCGATAATACATCGGCGTTAATGACCTGTACCTTTCTTGCCCTGCCGTATCCCATAGTTCGATCTTAATTAATTTATCACTATTTTCCTTGGAATTGCATAACTTCGTAGAAAAAGCAGCACCTATTGTATTAGATATATGAGCATCAAAGGATCCATTAATGAATCTATGTACAATAGATGTTTTTCCAACTGATGTATCTCCTAAGAGGACTACCTTATATGGCGGTGCTAATGGCTCCCCCATACTTCATAAACAATTGATAGGATAATTTAAATAATCAACCTACTGCATATGAATAAAAAAAATGATTGTAATTTCACTTTGCTTTAAGGTATAGTAAGATTATTGTAAGACTTATCATAAGAGCAGAAAGAGCAGAGCTTGTTAATGTTTTAATAGATAATTGTGAAATTGCTATGTCTTAGTCCAACTTCATCTTTAATTTATCAAAATTATTAATTTATGTAAATATTTAAAGAAATATCTATATATTTTTAAAAAGTTGAAAAAGTCTTATGTTGAAAATTAGCTAAACCTACACCTTCAAGTTGAACAGTTGAAAATTACTATTAAAAAAGCATTTCAAAAGTGAATTTTTATCTGGGATGGGTACAGTTTGTGAAATTAATACTAGGAGTATAAAATAATACATTCCTTGAATAAACTAAGAGACTCCGTGGCCAAGCTGGCTAAGGCGTAAGACTGTTAATCTTAAGATCGTGAGTTCGATCCTCACCGGGGTCGCATTATTAGCCTTTATGGCCAAGTTGGTAAGGCACCTCACTAGTAATGAGGAGATCGTCAGTTCGAATCTGGCTGAAGGCATTTTTTTTTTTGAAATTTGTTATTCATATCTTCTACATTAATTGTTAGAAAATTTAATTAGATTTCATTCTTTTATAGAAATGTTTAAAGTGTAGCATTCTTGATTAATTGTATGTGACAAAATGTTTCTCTATGGTCATTGAATTTTAATATGATTACTTTTCGAACTGCCCAATGAGACTGCCAAATTTATGAGAAGCTCATCTGATGCAGTGTATGTAAGGAAATTTTCATCAAGTATACATAGGACCCATTTCGTGTATATAGCCTAGTTTTATTTAATTAAGCGCTCTACAATATACAAAATGTATTATATCGTATCCATTAAACAGAAGACATAATTTAGGGACATCTAACCAAATTATATAGCAGGTATTCCAGTAAGTTGGATAACTAACTGTCGTAAAGTTGCGACATTCTGGACACACAAGAGCCTACAAAACTAAAACTAAGCTAGTAACAAACAATCTAAAGTTGAATATAAAATTCATCATCAACTATAAATAGGTTCAAAAAAATAATGACTCCGACGCGGTTCGAACGCGTGCATCTTTACGATAACAGAACTTGAGTCTGCCGCCTTAACCACTCGGCCACAGAGCCTTATTATTCATGTATAATAGGTACCGAGACTCCAAGCTTACATGAGCACTGTTCATCCAATCTATTTCAGGTGACATGAAACTTTGTTGGTGTCTGGTATATAAATAGGACTGTATACAATAATTTATTATACTAGGGAAATGTTATCTTTATTGTAGCACTAATTGGTTATATATCTGTAACCTATATTCTCTAGTAGCTAAGTTTTGAGAGGGATTAGTATCTTCGGCCTAATAGATAATACTATTCTGTTCGTTGAGTATTCATAAAATATAAATTTTGGCTGAAAATTTACCTACTTTGATAGTCCTAAATCCATCTTTCCTCCTATTCATACGGCTCCACAGTATGTATGATATGGCTCAATCCTTACGAGTAAACGGACTTGGATCATAAAGTAGGGTATAACCAGTATCCTCTGTTTAATCTTTAATTTTTGGTTCCAATTTATTGTTACACAAAAATCAACTCATTTAACTATATTGATGCAAAATAAATGAAGCCCTTGAAAAGTATACAAGGATATTTATGAAGTCATCAACTCTTAAGGTGCTGTAAAGATGAACTGACCAATGGAATAGCTAACCTGTGACTCAGCTCATCGCCTAGGCCGCCTCAGATAATGAAATTAGATGAATATTTTTTATAATTTCGAACTATAAATAGAGCTACATTTCATGGATGTATTGTATAGTTACTTGAGCTAACCATAGTACAATTGTGCCCGTAACTTAATATAAATAATATATTAAATACCAGATATCTAACACCTTTTTATACACCTTTTTGCCGGTCAGACAGTAGGCTGAACCGTGAGATTCCTTATATGTTAGTTAATTTAACTTCATATTGCCTAATGCCTTATTTGTCCTCGATGGTATTACAACAATATAATACCTTTATAGTTCATATGATATACCCAGATAATTTTCTTCAAAATTGTACGATTGTTTTAGTTAAAAGCAAATACTGTACCCTAATTCAAAAAATTGAAGTCTTAAGTATTAAGTACTAGCTGAGCTAATCGAATTAACTATAAAATAGGTTCCAAAAAAATAATGACTCCGACGCGGTTCGAACGCGTGCATCTTTACGATAACAGAACTTGAGTCTGCCGCCTTAACCACTCGGCCACAGAGCCAATTATTGAGAGATTTAAGAATATGAAGCATATTCTAGCTTCATATAAATCACAAGATCAGATCATTACATTAATAAATGAACTGCTATTGGCTGCAGATATTGTGGTGCCGTTCCATCTAAGGAAAGAAACAATAGATTTTAAGATATTACTATTAATAATAATAGTTGAAGCTCTGAGTATCTGAAATGCCGTTCAGATACTCCTTTCTGGAAAACTATAGAGACCTTCTATTTCCCTAAACTTGTAGCTCAATCTACAAGGGAGTTAGATCTAATAAATATATCGCTAGCCTTTATAACCAATATACAATACGATTACCTTATTAGGACTGACTTCCTTACATTTGGTAGCGCCGCTTTAAGATTACGACATCAGATAACAACTAACTATGACCGATACCGGTATGACCAACGATGAGAAATTTGCAATAATGCAAACTAATTTCCAAAACGCAATGAGTGAAATGCAGAAACAGCACTCACAGGAACTTGAACTAATAAAAAGACAACTTCAGTCGAGAAATAATGAAGACCTCGAAAATGCTGCTGCTATTAAGGAAAGAATTCGGGAAGAAAAGACTGTCCTGAATATCAGAATGGGTCACTATTCTGGTGAATCTGACTCTATCAAATTCCAAAAATTCATGAACAACATTAAGAAATACTCCGTAGCTCACCATCTATCTGATAGTGGCTTGATGCAATTAATTGCACTAAAGTTAGACGATAAAGCTTATGAATGGTTCTCCACACAAGAATTCCATTCGCTAGAAGACTTCGAAATAAGAGCAAGAGCTCAATTTGTTAGACAAGATACTGATATTGAGGCCATCGGCAAACTCATGTCATTAAAGTATCATAACAACATTGATTCGTTTAACACCATCTTCGAAAGAAACGCCATTTTACCTTCTACTACTTTCCTAAACGAAAGAACCAAGGTAGCTATTTATGGGCATGCTCTTCCCCACTATGTTCAAATCGCTTTAGAAAAAGAAAATATCAAGACCTTAACTGATGCTCTAGCTTTCACAAGCAGATTTATCAACAAGGATACTGATATCGAAGTTTACAGAAAACTTTCAACCTTGAAGTACCATAACAATATTGATTCTTTCAACGCCGTCTTTGAAAAGAACGCCCGTTTGACCGACTCTGAGTTCCTATCCGAAAGAGCAAAGGTAGCCATTTATGGGTCCGCTCTTCCCCACTATGTTCAACTTGCAATAGAAAAAGAACATATCCGAACCTTAGTTGATGCCTTAACTTTCACAAGCATATTTATCAACAAGGATACTGAAAAGGAAGCTGCTCTGAATAAGAAACTTCCATACAAAAGCAACGGAAGAACTAACACTCCTTCTACAGGTAATAATAACAATAATTACCGCAATAATCAACCCAATACTGCGAATACCACATCTCATCATCGTAACAAAAATTTTCATTATAATAAGAATAGGTATAGTCCTACTTCTTCTAACACAGGGACACAAGCAATGGACATTGATCTTATAAACTCAAACAAATTTGAAGACAAGAATTCTACAAAAAACTATTAAGGTCAACTCACCAGACCGGAATTGATCATAGGCTGCAAACGGTCTGAATCAATCAAATAATTATATGACGTCAAAACAAATAAGATCCACACAAAAGGATAAAACTATAAAACAATTAAAATCCCCACCAAAGGATAATAATACTTCTAAAACGATTTATATTAATAATGTTGGTGTAGAAATAACCGACGACTATGAGAAAGACTTTTCCGAATTATTCAGCGATACACTATTTTATGATAATACGCCGGAAGATACCGCTATTAAAAATATTGAAACTACCCTTCCAATGAGTAGCCCAAACATGTACGTCCCCTTGAAATTAAATAATAAAATGTTCCCTATCCTAATCGATACTGGTGCCGAAAATAAATTATACACCCTACTGTGGTAAAAGAATTGAAATTAACCACCTACAAGACTACACCAATCAACTTGTATGGTGCTCTAGATAATACAAAAATAACATCTGACAGTTACGTCAAAGAAACAATCCAAATTGGAAAACAAAAATTAGAATTGATATTCTGCTTTGCTAATTTAAGACAGAAATTTATATTGGGTCAACCATTCTAGTCCGCTTCTAGCTGAAAATTTTGATAAAAATTATCTCATCTAACATTGACTATGAATTGAGCTGCATTGCATGGGTGTATATAATGTAGCTAATTGAACGAATCACAATACGATTGACCCGTAATTTAAAATAAATGCTATATTAAATATCAGATATCGAACAAGTATCGTGTCGTATTATAAATAGAATTAATTTAGGAAGTCTAACAATCTATAAAATTATATGAACTAAAGGATCATGCCTCTATGCCATTTCTTCTAAGTAACGTTCTAATATGTCGGCAGATATATACCATATCCTGAGTTGAATACCAACAAATATCAACCTTAAACGACGAACTAAGGTAACATGTGTGTGTTCTCTTAATAACTATATTTAAATAATAATTGGCTCTGTGGCCGAGTGGTTAAGGCGGCAGACTCAAGTTCTGTTATCGTAAAGATGCACGCGTTCGAACCGCGTCGGAGTCATTATCTTTTTTTTTTAACGAAATGGATTTGTATTTATTTTTGATGAAGATTATTTTAATAAATATAATCATATTATTTTGTATTTAAGAGATTACTAATAGATTATTAAAATATATATGCTTATTTTCAAATTTTCAAGCTCTTTTTTTAACCACTGAAAGCGGAAGAAAATTGAGAGTTTCCACCAGTCTGTTGATATTCTAACATGAATTCTTCCAATACTCCAAAAGCTGAAGTAATACCAATAACTACACCAACACCTTTGCCGTAACCACCAACGATATCACTGAAAACAGAAATAGCAGCTAAGCTAAAAGCACCACTGACAGCAGCTACAGGGATAATTCTAGATAATTCCTTTGTAACTGATACTTCTCTTTTACCAGCAATCACGATACCTTGTTCTTTGAATTGTTTAGAAATATCTTTTGGAGATGAGCCTGAAATATTACTCCACTTGTTTGCAAACCAAGTAGATAAAATAATAACAGACAATGAATAAATAACTGTCTTAATTGGCGATAATAATGAACCCAAAACTGATGGCGAGAACGTATTGAAATAATACAAGATACCTGATTTTAAGATTAAGTTATTGCTAAGCTGATCAAGTTCCCAGGAGCCTAATATAGATAAGTTAAAGATTTTTGAGATACAGTATCCTAAAAATTGAATATTAGCCAACAAAGCATAGCTGAATAAAACTGGTAAACCACCATTATACAATAATCTAATAGGGTACGATTGACTCATTCCTCTCATTTTACTAGACCTAATTGGAATTTCAATTCTTAAATTTTGCAAGTAAATCAAAGCAAAAATAGTAGCAATAGCAATATAAAATTGAGAAAATTTTCCAAATGAGTTAACAAGAATTGAAGGAAGATTCTTATAATTTCTTATCAAGTTAGTGAAAATACCACGGATTTGCAGTTTGTTTGAGTTTGCTAATTGAATTATATCAAAACTAATTAAATCGATAACCAAATTGGTAGCAACTTGTAAAGTGATAAAACTTAATAAACCACTTCCAAATGCATAGCCTTTGTCAAATATTTCAACTAATAAAGTTAAAAAGCATGGCCAAGCAACAATTTGAAGCAAGATTATTAAGTACGATCCGTAAGGAGAAGTAGTAGAAGTAACTGGGTTATAGCCTTGAATAACATTGTCGTAGTATCCACTGTAAATAAGACCAATTCCATAGACAAAAGACAAGAAAAAACTAGTTAACTTTTGACCAGATTGGAATAATTCTCTATCACTTCTCAAATTAAAGTTAACCTTAATTAGCTTTAATCCAGCAGCCAACTGCCACAAAAGGGCTGAAGAAACGATAGGTAACAACCCTAATTCTAAAAGAGTAGCTTTTTCTAAAGAAAAAATTGGTCTCAAATTGAACAATGGATCACCGATTTTATAAGCAGCATTGGAAACAAGGCCATATAATGGTAACTGTCCAAATAAGTAGATAACTCCACTAGCAATAGTGAAAACAATTCTTTCATCAAAACTTATTGCTTCATCTGGAAATTCAACTTCAGGTAAGATTGGAACAAAAAACTTGACTAAATCAAGAAGACGAACTATTACGGTTAGATACCAGTTAATTAAAGTATTTCAAATGATTGTACTTACATCCATCCATTATTATCGGTAGTTTTTTCTTTGAATTATAATATTTCTAGTTTAAAGACTTCGATTCGTCGTCGAAAAATATATCAACCATTTTCGACGTTTAATCGCCCGCTCGAAAGCAATAAGTCACGTGACATAAATATGTAGATTTTGAAGATAAAAGTACAAGATGTATTATAAATTGGGAGAGATGCTTTATCAAAAAGTGTACTAATTTAAACATATATCCATTCTTTTCAAATTAATTAAATATAAGCAGCTCTCCAAAGAATAAGTTTAAAAGAAGAAATGTAGCTGATTACTTTAGTAGAGTATCTTTGAGCGGCATTATGAGTAAGCATAGGTCAAATGCATTAGTCAGATTATTAGCATAATATTAGGGAGCTATTTGTATCACTAACTTCAACATTGTTATTTAAGTTACTTATGTAATCTCGAATATGGGAACTCATTTCATAACATCCTACCAGTTTATTCTTTTGGAGCTCTCTATTATCAATCAAGAGTTTAATCAACATATGATTTGCAAGATCCCTGTTCTTCGCTGTTATTATATCCTTAAAGTGAAACCTTTTGAATTTCTTAAATTCATCTTTCGTAAAATCTTTAAACAATTCATCTCCATAAAACTCCTTGTGAAGTAGCGTATCAGCAGATAACTTTTCATCTAAATCCCAACTTGCAGTGTTATCATCCACTAAATCGTTAATACCTGCACCCATATTCCACTTATGTATCTTTATGGTTAAAGAATCATACGAGTTGTGTTCTGTATCATAAAATCCTTCTGGAGCTTCCCACTCTTCTACTGAACCATCACAAATATTTGCACCATTATTATCAGAGCTTTGTGCTGTATTTGTAAACGATAAGATATCCGATTCTTCATTGATTGGATTAAACAAAACATACAGTGATTGATCATCAGATAATATACTATTGGTGTCTGGAATTGATACAAATGTACTGACATCATTTTGGATCTTATTGTGCTTCAAAGTTGGATTAACAGACATATTTAAAGTTCTATAATAGGTCTTAAGAAATAGTCGTTGTCAAAGTCAAGTTTTAGAAGGAAAATAGCGAGTAAATATATTGGGTTGAGGATCTCAAATATGCAGCCCTTATCTGTATATTTTTTCTTTACGCAGGATAATACTTACAGAGATGACTCAAGTAATTTAACGTATGAAGATCATAGGTGAACAACTGATGTCATAAGTAATGTTTTAAATGGACTTTATTCCCACTTCATGATAACAATTGCTTTGATCTCAGGAAATTGTGGGAAAATTGCCTCTTACATACAATTTAATGTTTACGCAGATAATGTATTTGACGCCAAATATTAACGTGAGTTAAAATTATTTTTAACCCTATACTTTATAGAAAAGGTTTCAATGTACTCAACAATTTGATTACTTACTTTCCAGAACTCTTCTTGAGAGAATTCCGTTAAGAGCTCTGAGAAGAAGTTTTGGAGCTGTCACGCAAGCGAGAAAATTATTGCTTCACGCGATATCTGTATGCCTGAGAAATGTCGTACTCGAGAGGAGAGAGCTTCTCAAAAAGTAGACTATACTTAGCATTTTACTAGATTAAAATATTGGAGTCATTTACTATTATCAGTTAAATATAGTCAGATTTTTGGAATGACAAATGACGGTCTATTCTATTGTTAGTATCTTAATTAATTAAAAATGTAAGTAATGAAGTATTTCAGATAGGGGTGAAAGACTATTTGATGGTTATGGTTTCAATCATCTTAAATCAGTTGAACTATGCATAATAAGGTGTATCATCATTATACTTCACTTTAAATGGTACGAATTACATACTTTTTATTGGAGTACTTATTCTAAAAATTTTTCAGTACAAAAAAATTAAACTCTGCTTATAAACAAAATGGTAGTGTACCGATTCAATGTTCTCTTAGGGCTTCGACTTTTTCTGAGATATTTCTCATATAGAGTTAGAGGTTCTTGTCAACAATATAAGAATGGCAGTTCACGGATTAGGTAAATTAGACAATGAATATGATGGTATGTAGACATTTTATTTTCCGTTTAGGTTGTGAGTCGTCATATACTAACTTTACTTAGGCTCAAGCTTAAGGATTGGTATTATTCATGCAAGATGGAATAAGAAGATCATAGATGCATTGGTCGAAGGGGCTAAGAAGCGTTTACTTGAACTTAATGTAAAACCAGAAAATATTGTTGTAGAAACTGTTCCGGGATCATTTGAATTACCATTTGGTGCTAAGCAATTTGTCAGGAAGCAAGAAGCTTTGGGTAAGCCATTGGATGCCGTTATTCCTATTGGAGTCTTGATCAAAGGTTCTACTATGCACTTTGAATACATTTGTGACTCAACCACTCAACAGTTAATGAAATTGAACTTTGACCTTGATAAGCCAGTTATTTTTGGAGTTTTAACTTGCTTAACCGACGAACAAGCCGAAGCAAGAGCAGGCCTTATTGAAGGAAAGATGCATAACCATGGTGAGGATTGGGGAGCTGCTGCTGTTGAAATGGCAACGAAATTCAAGTTTTAGTTAGAACACTTTTTCATTTTCAGTTTATTTAATACTATTTTCAGTTTATTTAATACTAATTAGGTATATATAACAAGAACAAAAATTAAAATCATAATTAATAAAAAAAATGCCTTCAGCCAGATTCGAACTGACGATCTCCTCATTACTAGTGAGGTGCCTTACCAACTTGGCCATAAAGGCTAATAATGCGACCCCGGTGAGGATCGAACTCACGATCTTAAGATTAACAGTCTTACGCCTTAGCCAGCTTGGCCACGGAGTCTTGCACGTTAAAATCACGGGGAGGGGTATGCTATAAGTTTAACAAGGGAATTATACATTTACATTTGTATATTGACTTTCCTTGTTTTATATAAACACTCCTGCTTGACAGAATAATTTCACAATATACTCGTATTTCCTATCAGCCATATCTAGCTATAATTCGTATTAACAAGGAAGATAAATTCATTCACATTAAAGAAATTAGACCTTCTCATTAAAGAACTTTGAGTTAGATCTGGTATTTAATATAGTGGTTATATTGAATTATGGGCACACTTGTATTGTGATTTGCTCAACTAACTATACTATATATCAATGAAATGTAGCTCTATCTATAGTTCGAAATTAGATAAATATTCACCTAATTTTTCATCTGTGGCGACCTAGGCGATGAGCTCAGTCACAAGTTAGCTATTCCATTGGTCAGTTCACCTTTACAGCGCCTTAAGAGTTGATGACTTCATAGATATCCTTGAATACTTTTCAAGGGCTTCATTTATTTTGCATCAATATAGTTAAATTGTTGGTTTTTGTGTAACAATAAATTGGTACCAAAAAATCTTCAAAATAAAGATTAAACAGAGGATATTAGTTATACCCTGTTGTATTATCTGAGTCAGTTTACTCATAAGGTTCAATCCATACTATCCATACAATGGAGCCGTATGAATGGAAGGAATATGGATTTAGGACTATAAAAGTAGGTAAATTTTCAGCCAAAAATTATATTTTATGAATACTTAACGAACAGAATAGTAATATCTATTAGGTCTAAAATTCCAATCCCTCCCAAAGCTTAGCTACTAGTAAATATAGGTTACAGATATATAACCCAATAGTTAGTGCTACAATAAAGATAACAATTCCCTTATATAATAAAGAATTAATTATATACAGTCCTGATTATATACCGGACACCAACATAAATGATTTGTCACCTGACATTGACCGAATACAATAAAAATTTATAATTTGTATCACGTTTTACATCATGCGTTGTTCCCCCGGATATCTTATCCTATGCTGGAATACGAACACTTTGTTACACAAAAATGCAATGTTTGAGATAAAACTTCAAATCTAATATAAATACTTCTATATATCATTAATTAAGTCTTAACAAAAAATAAAGATGCTTAGAAACTCAATTCGTTCGTTCTCAAATAGTTCATTGAGATCATCATTTGCTAAAATGCAATTGCTCGGTACAGTTGGAAATGTTAATTTCCGTGAAACAAGAGATGGCGTTAAATTTATTAATTACTCCTTGGCTGTTAATAAGTACGCCCCAAGTGAAGAACACAAAACTACTACTGATTGGTTCAACATTTCGGTATTTAACGAACGCCATGTTGATTCCTTTGAAAAATTTTTAAAGCCTGGCGTACAGTTATTTGTTGAATGTGACGTTAGACAACGCGTGGTAACCGATGAAGATTCAGATAACAAATATACCTTAACATCCTTAAAACAAACTAGTTTTGACGTTGTTCGTTTTGCTAAGAAAGAGAAGGTTGATGAAGAATTCCCTGAAGAAGATTAGTTGTGGTAAAAGGGGATGATATCTACATAATTATGACTAACATTGTATATTTAGAAGCAAATAAAATATCGTTAATTAGAATCATGTAACTTCAGGGCTAAACCCAATTCAAAAATGTAAGCAATAGAAAGTTTGACGTGTTCTCTGACGTGTTCCCAGTCAATTCGATCAATAGTATCCAAAACAGAATGAATATACCTACTGGAATATTTGAATTCACTTTCAATGATAAAGCTTGAAGGATAACCACATTCTAACGCAGAACTATGATCCGAACATGCATATCCACACTCTGTCTCATGGTATGTAATATTATTATACTCGTTTATAATCATCTTCAAGAAATTATTCAAGTTAATACTAGTATGATCTTCAATTAACCCCATATGCGGTTCTACTCCAGCATCCTTAGTACGAGAAGTAGAGCCTGTCATATCTTGTTGAAGCATACCCAAAACAATTTCGTTGTTTTTCAGATATTCGGTAAACACATCTATAGAACCTAACAAACCTCCTTCTTCGGCTGAGTAAAAATGAAATTCTAAAGTGTTATGAGGAATGAATCTGTTATTTTTATACTCATGAAGTAAGATCCTTAAAGTTTCCAAAATAGTAACAGTTCCAGATCCGTCATCATCAGCCCCAGGAGCTTTCATTAAATTAGGAAATAATAAATTTGCTGAATCTTGATGGGCACCCAATATGACCTTATCTCCCACTTCACCAGGAATAGAAACAATTATAGAGAATTGGTCCCATTCTTTATGATGAAACTTTGTTATGGAAACCTGAGGTATACCCTCAGTGAGATTTTCAATCGTCTGATATAACCAGTTAGCACTTTGGAAACCACTTTCACTCTTATAGTATCTCGTATAAAATGAAGTGAATTTACCTAGCATTGAAGTCATAAACTCTATATCAATATTTTTGAATAAATCTTTAACAATAACTGAGTATTCAGCACTGCTCGGATAATTATACACTGGAACAGGTTTTTCCAAAACAGTGACCTGTTTTGAACCCATTAATAATATCTTGTCTAAGAAAGACATCGATGGCTTCAAAACAAGTCCTCTCTCATAAGCTTCTTCAATTGAGATCTGGTTGGTTACATCAATGAACTTTACATCTTTCCTCTTCAATGCAAGTTTCTCCTTATCTCCATCAACTATCATGAATTCATCAGGACCTAACTTGATGAGTCTTGGGTCAGAGTTCAGAACAGAGAAGAAGCTAGAGAAAATTGGAAAAGCGATTGCCAACCCGTATATATATGTTAATATAATTAAGTAACGCATTTTTAAAAGAAAAGGAAAACCTAATATGTTAATCTTGCCTAGTCTCATTTTCTAGTAAACACTTTGACAGACTGCACATGGAAAATTATGTTGCTACTACAGCCAAGCCAGAGATGGTTAACATAGCGATCAAGGTTCAAATGGGTATACCATAATTATTAAAATGAATCATTTCTGGTCTTATAAAGGCTTTTGGGCCAATGAATCATCCATTATTTTGCAACCCTAGGTCTACCACAAACAATAAGACAAATAAAATCTAACCAGCAATAGAGACTTCAACTAAGAAAATTTCCAGATTAAAAGTTATTGATAGTATTCATATTCCTACTACTATATATATGTAACTGCTAAGCTTATCTATCTTATGCATTTAAGTTATGGAGAGAAAACAAAAACAGCTCAAGTCGTGCAGAAACACAAAAACACAAACATTGTAAACAGCGACAGAAAAAAAGTTAAAGCATTTGAAATGCCATTAGAGTAAACAAAGTTTCGTCATCTAAAATCAACATGACAATTCCATTTAACAAGAATCCAATGAATGGTGGTCAAGATTCTAGGCTAATCACACCAACTTTAAATTTGAGTGATCCGTCGTTGGATTCATTACAATTTCAGCAAGAAAAAAATTCAACAATGAATTCATCTCGTGGTAATTTGGCGCAAAGGTTCTTACATCCTATTAATATAGATTCCGTAAATGAAGTGAACTATAAAATAAATGTGCCCAACTTTTCATACTTGCTGCCTCTCAAATTAGGATGTAAATACATTACTGATATGACAAAGATTGATTCAATGACACCATCTGATTTATATTCAGATGAAAACATAAACAAAACAGGTTCAGGCATAGATAATTATTACTTTGATTATGAAAATGGACTTGGTGAATTTTCAAGGTTTGAGAAGATTGAGCAGATCAATCTTCCTGACAAATTTTTTGAAGAATATAATTCCACTGAATGCATAACAAAGATTGGTATGTTCCCTGAAATAGAAAGATCATGGATAATTGTCGACAACAGATTAGTACTATGGAATTACAAAGTGCATGAATCGTCGTTCAACAAGAGTGCGCAGTTTTTAACTATAAATCAGATAAGACATTCCATTTTAACGGTTAAATTAGTGAAGCCAAAACCAGGTATATTCATAAAAGATGTAAATCACCTTTTATTAATTGCTACACCCATGGATATTCACATATTCATTGTAAACTATGACAAAGAATTGAACAATTTGGAAATCTTTAACCCCGACTTATCAGTCTCTACCCAAGGCTTAATCGTAAACAATTTCACAGTTAATGAAAAGACCAATGATATATATTTCTCTGGTGAAGGGGATGGTGTCAATATATGGAGATTAGATTATACCAATAAAACAAGTTTTATAAAGAACAAGTGTGAAAAAGTTTGCTTAACAAAGAGTGGCCTTTCGAGTGTTTTACCATTAGGAAAGATGTCACCTTTTGAGCTCTTCAATAGTACTGAAAATCCAAATACCAATAAAGATTCTTCTCTTGCAAATATTCCTGAAACAATAACTCAATTGGAAGTGGATGCAGAGAGAGATGTTCTATATTCCTTATCTAACAAATCAGTTATACGTGTTTACAAATTGCAGCCTAATCAAGAACAGTTTACTCAACACAGTCAATTGACACCATCTGAGATATTTAAAAGTTTATCAACTCTATTTGTTGACTCCCAAAATTTTAAATCATTTCTGAAATTTAGAATCATGAACATTCAAATAATATCACTGAAAGAGTCGTCAAATATCCAATTAATTGCAATCACTAACTTTGGATGTCGTATTATGATGAAGTTGGGTTCCAATTCTACCTTCTCAACTTTTATGCTGAATTCTTTTAATTCACCTCTGATATCCCGCATTAAGTTGTCTGTTGTTACAATGAAATTCCCTCCGTCTAGAGAAATTCCAAACGTTAGTTCAGAACTAGATGCTTTTTCTAGAACTAAACAATATTTATCACAGCTAATCTCTAACCAGCAAAAGTCTCAGTTATTAAAAAATACCAAACTCTCCAAAATAATTAGCCCTGGAGTCTTTTTGTGTGCTAAGAGGACTAAAAAGTCTGACAAATTATTTATCAGTACCGTAAACTACGGATTTTTAAAGAAGAACAACAAGCTCGTTGAGGATGCCGAATTCATCAACTTTGATTCTCTTGATGATTCTTCTCCAACGTATATCCATGATATTATCCAATTAACTCCTTCAATGAACGCCACTGAAACACCAAGCGGTTATGCCAATATTTTGGCTAGTCAATATACTAAAAATCCCCTTAAATTTGCAGTCTTAACAAATTTTGGTATTTCAGTATTTCAATTGAAAACATCAGACCAGATTGTGAAATCTTTAAAGGAAGAAACGGTGGAGAATTTTATTGAGGAGAACGGATATGAAGAAACATGCTCTACTTTGTTATATTTATCTTGTTCTTACAGTCACTATGATATGAATGATTTATTTAAAAGGAAAGCACAAATCTTATTCTCGACTTGCGGAAGCAATGCTAGACTATTAGACAATAACTCATCAAGCACGTCACAACAACCTCAATCCAACCAGCAGTTGAGCAGTATTATAAAACCAGTCGAATCTCATCCAACTGTTGACCAGGTCGTCTTAAGTGATAGGTTTTATGGAACCTGTTTATTAATATCAAGAATTTTCAGAGACTATTGGAATAGAAAAGTTTTTACTATGTTGCCACATATTAAAATGAGACCATCCGGTGAAGTTGAAAAGTCATCTGTCAAAGAAGACAATTTACTTATTAAAGGCTTAAACATTGATAAAAAACAAGTCGAATTTTTTATCGGTTCAATTATTGTATTAATTGAATTCTTCGTTGAAAATGGAAGTAATATACAAGGCTTGAATGCCCCAAATTATAGTTCGGACCCCACGAAATTTGAAAATGAGGTCTGTTTGAGAGCCGAGCATATTGCATTTACCTCCCTTATTAAGTGCCTAAATTCAATTAAGGAAGCATTATCGTTTTTGATGGTATTAATTGAAGAAATACAAATTAACCAAACCAATTTTAATGATATTTTGAAATTCCTTTCATTAACAAATCAATTAAATCTATTAAGCTTGACTTTTAAAGATCTTCTATTACCAAGCAGTGAGGTTAAAAATCTCATCAAGGACTTGCTTTCCTCTATTATAAACAAGAATATCTTAAAGGGAGGCTCTATTGATTTAATTGCCTCTTCTTTACAGGGCCGTTGTGGATCTTTCTGTTCTACAGATGATGTATTCATCTTCAAGGCTATTGAGAATTTGACCAGGGCAAAAAATATTGGCAATAGAGATAACGACTTAAAAATTAAATGTTTGAAGAATGCAGTGCTATTATTTGAAAAAGCTTACGAATCTTTAACATTGGAAAATATCGAAAACTCAATTAATATAATGTTGGAATTAGAATTCTATACTGGTGCCGTTGAATTATTGTTAAAGTTAACCTATAAATTAGGTAATTCTTCCACAAATAATTCAGGAGCAAACTCTAATCAGCTCGAAAAATTCAACCAAACTCCTGTTATAAATGGATATAACGCAAACGCTGAAATCGGACATAAAAAGCATCAGCTCTATAATTTAATCTTCAGAATTTTGTCTGAAGTAGATATGAAAGCAATTCAAATTACTGAAAGTAATGACCAGCTATTGATTGGAGAATTTATCGAATTAAGAGATACAACATATGAAACTTGTTTTGCATCTAAGGATAGATCATTTCACTATGAATTTTATCAGTGGTTTATCGACCAAGGAGTAAGCGAAAGATTATTAGAAACTAATACTCCATTTATTTTACCATTTTTAGAAGAAAAGTCAGAAAATGATCTTGCTCTAACAGAATTGTTGTGGTTATATCACGCTAAAAGAGAAAACTATTTTGCGGCAGCTAACATTTTGTACTCTTTAGCTATATCTGAATTTAAATTGGATCTTAACCAAAGAATCGAGTATTTGGCTCGTGGTAATGGATTCTGCAATTGTGTTTGCCCCCCTAATTTGAGACAAAAAATGATCCAATTATCGACCATTATCCAGGAGCTTTCTGATGTAGCTAACGTACAGTTGGACATATTATCTATGATAAATTCCGATTCAAGAATTAGCAAAGAAAATAAAGAAATTGCAGCCGAATCTCTTAACTTCAAAATCTTAAATATAAGCGATTTATTCAATAATTACACAGATCCTTTAGGATATTTTGATTTGTGTTTATTGATATTCAAAATATCTGACTACAAGAATACCGATGATATATTGAAGAGATGGGAATACTATTTTGAAAAAGTTTTTCATGATTTCATTGTTAATAAAGAGAGGAAGGAACCTTTTTATGTTACTATCAATAATTATTTTTCTTTGATTGGCTCAAGACTTTCTTCTAATGATCTTGTTTTCCCAGTCGATGAATTAATTAAGCTTGTTGGCAAATACATTCATGATGCAGTGGAGGAAGACCCTGTAACACAAAAGCCACTGAAAGGAATAGTTGTAGACATTTTCATCAAAGCCGGTGTTAGTTACGAAAAGCTATATTATATCATGAAGTCTTTAATTGATCATAGAACTATTGAAGTATACCCTGGGTTTAATAACGATTTAAAATCTAATGAAATGACATATTTGATTAAGAGCTGGTACAATAGCGATAAAAAATTAAGAGAATTAATTTCAAATGATAAGATTAGAAAATTAGATAATTATTCGGTGGAATCTGATCCACTTAATGTCATTGTTAAGGAAAATGGTATATTAATTTAGCTAGTATACATTATTAACACTTTATATCATATAATGCATTTAAAAAGCTTAATTTTATTAATTTAATTCGTAAAAAACTCTCTTCTGATCGTTGAAATTCTCCCTTTCAAATATATCGTTAGATCTAGGTCTCAAAAAGTCACCAGTGGTATGTCCAAGAAAGGCTCTTTCAGGACGTGAATTTTTTTCTAGGAAGGGAATTATACCATCTATAATTAGTTTAACAGCATTGGTTTCTGCTCCTCTAGGCATGATAACATCTGCGAATTCCTTGGTTGGGAATATAAAGTTGTTCATCTCATCCTTTGCCCCACTTAAGTATTGATGTAACACATCTTCTAACCCCATATTATTCCCTGAATCGTTCAATACATCCCTTCTTATCCAGCGAATTAATCTTGTATCAGGATCACTAGTAATGAAAATCTTTATCTGGGACATGTCCCTCAATTCTTTGTCGTACAAGGCATATAATCCATGAACCAAAAATATCTTCTGCTGCCCCTGTGTTGAACTTCTATTGCAGCCTAAATAATTTTTTAACTTTTCAAAATCGAATCTTGAAGGCTTATACTGATCATTAGTGCTAGTATATTTTCGTATACTAAGAACATCTATTCTTTCGGTTATTGAATCACTAACCTTAGTTTCGAATTCTTTCAAATCAATCAATTCAACGCACAAATTACTGTGGGGAAGGCTGATTGGAATTTCTTCTTCTAAAAGTTTAGCAGTAGTATATTTTCCTGATGCATGTCCCCCTCCTATAAGCACTATTATATTTTGAACTTTTAATTCAGTCATGCCTATATATTTTGAAATTAATTTGATTTCTTCTCATCGCGATAATTTTAAATTTATTACTGTAATATCTTATCATATATTAAGAATTAGTCAATATGGATGAGTTCGATAGGGATTTAGATAATCAGTTAGAATTTGATCACAAGTCATCGAAAAATATTAAGGTACATTCTACCTTTGAAAGTATGAATCTTAAACCTGAACTATTAAAAGGTATTTATGGATACGGGTTTGAGGCACCATCTGCCATTCAATCTAGAGCTATTATGCAAATTATTAGTGGTAGAGATACTATAGCACAAGCACAATCAGGTACAGGGAAAACTGCTACATTTTCAATTGGTATGCTTGAAGTAATTGACACGAATTCAAAAGATTGTCAAGCACTTATATTATCACCAACTAGAGAACTTGCTGTACAAATTCAAAATGTGGTGAAGCATTTGGGAGATTACATGAGTATTAGGACTCATGCATGTATTGGAGGTAAAAATGTTGGTGATGACATTAAAAAGTTGCAGTTAGGACAACAAATCGTTAGTGGTACTCCGGGTAGAGTCCTTGATGTTATAAAAAGAAGAAATTTAACAACTCGTGGTTTAAAAATGTTGATTTTAGATGAAGCAGATGAGCTATTAACTAAGGGATATAAAGAACAGATATTTGACATATACCGTAATTTACCTTCCAACGTTCAAGTTGTTGTTGTGAGTGCTACTTTACCTAGGTCAGTTTTTGATATGGTTGGAAAATTTACCACTGACCCTGTTAAAATTTTAGTTAAAAGAGATGAAATAACCTTGGAAGGTATTAAACAATATCATATCCAGTGTGAAAAAGAAGATTGGAAATTTGATACGTTATGTGACTTATATGATTCATTAACCATTACACAAGCAGTGATTTTTTGCAATACAAAAGTAAAGGTGAATTGGCTTACTGAGCAAATGAAGAGACAAAACTTTACTGTAGTCTCAATGCATGGAGATATGAAACAAGACGAACGTGACTCGATCATGAATGAATTTAGATTAGGAAATTCTAGAGTTTTAATTTCAACTGATGTTTGGGCAAGAGGTATCGATGTTCAACAAGTTTCATTAGTTATAAACTATGACTTACCGTTGGATAAGGAGAATTATATCCATAGAATTGGTAGGTCTGGAAGATTTGGAAGAAAAGGCGTAGCAGTTAATTTAATTACTAGCGATGATGTTAGCACCTTGCATGATATTGAAAAATATTACTCCATTAAAATCAGAGAAATGCCTGCCAATTTAAATGATTTATCCTGATCAGTTCCCCTGATGAACGTAACGTAACGTAGCGTTCACTAAAAACCGTATCGAATAGTTAGAATGTACAATATATAGATTTTTTTCCCTCTATTCACAAGTGTATATATTACTACTGCTTTATTGGAATTAAATAAAGTATTCAAAATTAACTTTACTTAAAAATGCATCTTATCTGTTCACAGACAAAGAGTGGATAACACAGCAGCAGCCATCGCAGACTTATCGGGTTCAGCTATACAGCTTAGAGATAAAGGCTTCTTTAATCGGCCATCGCACGACATTTTAAAATGTACAGTCTCACATCTCAAAAATTTTTATACGAATCTTTACTTTCAATATTATCAATATTATTGTCAGCATTTCCTCTACCAATAGTATGGATAGCCAGTACATTTCCTCCTTAGAGGAGACTTTGAAGCAAACCTTAATTCCAGATTCCAATGTAATTAAGCAAGCTACATCTAAGTTAACGAAAGACTTTTATACCAACCCATTAGCATTACCTTCATTATTTCATATCATACAAAATGCTCCTAATGACGAGTTAAAACAATTAGCTGCTGTTGAATCTAGAAAGTTGGTTGCTACAAGTTGGGAATCCACCGATCCTTCAATTAAGGCTGAGATCAGGTCAAATTTATTAACTAATACTTTTCAACAACCATCTAAGATGATTAGACATTCATGTGCTAGAGTTGTAGCTTCAATTGCAGAAATTGATTTAGATCATAATGAATGGCCGGACTTATTACCAACTTTAGTGAAGGGTGTGCAAGATTCTGATGTCCAAACAAAAGAAATGGCAGTCTACACTTTATACACCGTTTTAGAAACTCAAGTCCCATCTCTTGTTCCTCACGTTGATGATTTCTTGGCCTTATTTGCTGGCTTATTATCCGACAATTCTTCTAGAGATATCAGAGTTAACGCTGTTTTGTCTTTAGATGTAGTTTCTCAATTTATTGAAGAAGATGCTGAGATTAATGTCGCTTTAGCAAACAAATTTAAAAATACCATTCCTGGTATGGTTGAAGTTTTGAAGGAAGTTATTGCAGATGATGACACTGAGAGGGCAAAGTCTATTTTCAATGTTTTCAACAGTTTGATATTTTTAGATTCTAAGTTGGTCGGTGATAATTTGATTCATTTGATTAAATTTATTTGTGAAATTGCTGCTAACACCAATTTGGATGAAGAATATAGAGTTTTCGGTTTGAAATTCTTAATTTCATGTGTTTCATTAAGAAAATCGAAGATTTCATCCAATAAATTAGGACCTGAAATTACCATAATTGCTTCTAAGATCGCTTCTGAAGAAATTGATATTGAAGATGAATTAAACAATGAAGATGAAGAAAACGAAAATGAAGAAGACTCTCCAGCCCCATTAGCTTTAAGACTTGTTGCTATGTTGGCTGCAGAATTACCACCATCCCAAGTTATTAATCCATTATTTGAAAGAGTTAATGATATGTTGTCTTCTTCTAACCAGTTTGAAAGAAGAGCTGCACTTTTGTGTATTGGTGTTTCCTCTAGTGGTGCTCCAGACTTCTTTTCCACTCAAATTAAGAAGATAATCCCAGCCTTGATAAATGGTTTGAAAGATCCAGAAATTATTGTCAGAGTTGCCGCTTTAAGATCCTTATCACAATTAACCTCTGAATTGCAAGATGTTGTCGCTGTTTTCCATGAAGAATTATTACCATTGATTATCAATATTATTGATTCGGCTACTTCAGTTATGGCTTACAAGTATGCTTGTTTTGCTTTAGATGGTTTAATCGAGTTCATGTCACATGAAGCTATTGGCCAATATTTGGAACCATTGATGAAGAAATTGTTCCACATGTTGCAACAAGCTAACTCCTCGTCTTTAAAATCAGCCATTGTTTCAGCAATCGGTTCTACTGCTTATGCAGGTGGTAAAGCATTTACTCCATACTTTAATGACTCCATTCAAAACTTGGGCCCATTCATTACCAATGTTGCAACAACTGATGGCTTGACTGAAGATGATATTGAATTAAGAGCATTAACTTTTGAAAATATATCCACCATGGCTAGAGCAGTTGGTGGTGAATCCTTCTCTTCTTATGCAAAGCCTCTTGTCGAAGCTGCATACACTTCTTTAAGTTCCGAACACTCTAGAATAAGAGAGTCTGGTTTCGCTTTCATCTCCAATATGGCAAAGGTGTATGGAGCTGAATTTGCTGGCTTTTTAGATCAGATTGTACCAGAAATTATTAAATGTTTACAACAAGAAGAATTCAGCTTTAATGTTGACCAAGAAGATGACGAAGAAGAAGAAGAAAATTTAGAAAACAAATTCAATGTGCACACTGGTATTACTATCGAAAAAGAGATTGCATCTGTAGCATTAGCAGAATTGGCAGTTGGTACTGGTAAAGAGTTTGCCAAATATGTTAGAACTTCTATTGATACCTTAGTTGATCAAATTGAAAATTCTTTTGGTATGAGAGAAGCCTCCATGGTCGCATTATGGAAAATAACTACTGCTATGTTTACTGCTTCATGTGGTGAAGACTTCAAGGCACCAAAAGGTTTACCACGTCAAGCTTATGTCGATGACTCCATCTTGCAATTACTCAAGGAAACTAGATCCATTACTATCTCTAATTTAGCCGAGGAATTTGAATTAACCATGGTTGCTTGTATTTTAGACAACTTAGCCGAAGGAATTCAAAAATTTGGTGCTATTGCTGTTGTAGATGGTGGAAACACAGAAGAATTAGTTACCTTAATCAACCAAATTACTGAAATCTTAAACAATACCCACCCTTGCCAAATTGATGACGAAGAAGGTCCATCTGATGAGATTGATACTTCTGAAACTGATGCTTTGTTATATGAATCTGCCTTGGAAGTTTTGGTCAACTTAGCCATTGCTTTAGGTAGTGATTTTAATGATATATTTGGTCAAGTCAAAGATGTGATTTTAAGCAATGTCTCTAGTAAATCTAAGAATAAGAGAGTTAGTTCAGTTGGAAGTCTTGCTGAAATTGCTGCAGGTGTAAAGGAAGCCAATCCATACACCAGAAATCTCTTGGAAATATTTACTGATAAACTTGCTAATGATAAGTCCTTAGAAGTTAAAGGTAATGCTGCATATGGTGTTGGTATATTAATTGAATATGCTACTGAAGACTTATCTGCTACATACCCTACTATATTACAATTGTTATTCCAATTATTGAATAAGACTGATAGAAGAGCCGATTCTGCCGACGATGAAGAATCCAAGGATGTTGTTCATAGATCATATGCCAATGCTTGTGGATGTGTTGCCAGAATGGCTTTAAAGAATCAAAACGCAATTCCGTTAGAACATGTCGTACCACCATTATTAAGTCACTTGCCATTAGAAACCGGTTTTGAAGAAAATACACCAATCTTCAATTTCATTATCAGTTTATATGAATCTAATAATGAAATTATTTTGAACCAAACTCAAACAATTGTTACTATTTTCTCCAAGATCTTTGTTAAGGAAGCTGAAAGAATCAAATTGATTAACGAAGCTACTTTAGGAAGGGAAGAAAATATCGATAGATTAAAGCAATTCCCAACTGATGAGTTAAAGCAAAAGGTGGTTGAATTATTAAAGTTCTTGGAAGGAAAATTCTCTGGGGTTGTCTCCTCTGATGAAGTCTTGAAGTCTATTCTTTAAGAAATAAGAATGTAAAGATCATCTTTATTTCTACGAACTGTGTATACTTAATATATGTAAACTGTTTTATTAATAGATAATTTACCAGAAATTGATGCCAATAGGAATTCTGAATCCCAAAGATTAAACTTTTGGGCCAAATTAGATTAAATTAAAAATATTTTCGCCATGCAGAACTTAATCTTACCCTTAGATGTTCTAATCGAGAATAAGGAATTTACCTAATTTGGCCGTCAAAGAATAATCAACACCTCAAACATTGCTGACTGAATTAACTTTTAGTTGCTGAAGTATAATAAATAAATCTATATAAATAACCATGATGTGTTTCCAACTTGCTAAAATCTTTTAATATTGTTTCGTATACTACTTAATATAAAAAGAGAATGGATTCGCAAGGAATTTTACTTAGTACTTTCTCATTATTCGCATTCTTACTATTATTACCGGCTTTCATTTGGCATTGTCGTTGTAAAAATACACCAGCTATTTTTTTAATTTTTTGGCTATTATTCTTGGATTTGAATAGCTTTATTTGTGCCATTATCTGGAGCAATGAAAACTTTTACGAAAACTGGGATGGTAAAGTATATTGTGATATCGCATTAAAGCTTGAACTTGGCTCCTCTTGCGGTAAAATAGCTGCAGTAAGTGCCTTAGCTCTTAATCTTTATATGGTTTTATGTGCAAAGAATCCTATCTTCATGGGAGCAAAGTCTAAAAGGAAATTATTTCTAGATTTAGCAATATGTTTGATAACTCCTATTTTTGTGATGTCAACCAGCTACGTTGTCCAAGCATCAAGATATGTGGTAGGCAGGTATAGAGGGTGTACTAATACTTTCTATTATACATACTTGAGTTTGATATTTTACTCTATTTGGAATCTTATCTGGGCGGTGGTTGCGCTCGTTTTCGCAGCATTAACGTTGATCAAATACTTTACGAAGAAGAAGGATGTAAATAACATTTTAAAATGTACTAACTCAGGATTAAATTTTAGAAAATTTGCAAGATTATTAATTTTCAGCATTCTTATCATTATTGCTCTTGTGCCCTTAGCTGTTTACAATTTCGCTTCTGATGCTAAATATTATCGAGGTCCATTTATCTGGAAAGAGATTCATACCTCATATTGGGGAGAGATTGTTTACTATGATTTAGGAATAAGTACATGTTATGATAGATTCATTGATATTGGTTTATCATTTATTGCATTTATTATATTTGGACTTGGCTCTGATGCTGTAACCATGTATAAGAAGATTCTTGGACATATTGGATTCAGTCACTTTAGCTACCCTGACAATGTTACTCTTTCAAGATTCAGAAAATCACTTCCTAAACAATTTAGGACCAATTCTAACAAATCTGATTTCTCAGAAGTTTCTAATTGGACTAATGGATCCACGATGCATGATTTTTCAGACTACAATGAAGTTGTCACTAATAAAATACAAGAGAGTCCATTAACAATTTCAAAATATTCCCCTACAGAGGTATCGGTTAAGAATTTCGAAAAATGTTCCTTACAAAATACTTCCTCGTCTATTGATGAAGGCGTTTAAATTGTTTTGAGTCAAACAAAACACCAAATATCTTTCAGCTGACAAATAATTGATACAACTTCAATTGAATATAATATATTAATATTTTATTTCATTTCAATATTTCTATTTACATAATTTACATAGTTTTTAATTAATCAAATCGATTAATTTTTGTTCAATTATTTTTGAACTCACCTTACCTTGCGTTTCTCTCATACACAATCCAACTAAATATTTTATAGAGCCCTTTTTACCTTTCCTAATTTTGCTCACCACGTCAGAGTTTTGACTTATTATATCTATACAAACTTCTTCAATTGCTTCGTCTAATTCAACACTGGAAATATCTTTAGGCTTTCCTAGATCGTATTTCTCAATTAGCGATGTTATGGATCGAACAGAGTTGTCTTGATTCCTGACGATTTCACTTAATAAGTATTTCGCAGATGTTGACGAAATTTCATCATTTAGAACTCTTAATATAATTTCGCTTAACATTTCAGGAGGGATTAGTTTAACGTCGATTTTAAGCTTAAATTTATTAAAACATCCAATTAACTCATGGATTAACCAGTTGTTAGGATACTTAGATTCTTTTTTGTTCTTAATTACGATTAAGTCAAAAATTTTGTAGTAATATTGCAATAACTCTTGGTTATCAATTAGAAATTTTGCATGTTTTAATTCTAAATTAAAAGGATTCATTGTTAACTTCTTTAGAACAATTTCAGGCATCTCTGGCATTTTCTCTTTGATTTTCTCCCCTATATTCTTATCCAAAATAATTCTTGGTAGTTCTGAATCTGGAACATATCTGTAGTCAAAGCTATCCTCTTTGGATCTTAGTTTTAATGTTTCTCTACCGTTCCAACCTCTGGTCTCTTGTTCTATAGCGATTCCTTCTTCAATACACCTAATTTGTCTATTATATTCGTAACTTAAAGCTTCATGGATTTCACCGGTACTACCTAAATTTTTAAGCTCAACTCTATTATTTCCATTAATACTAATGTTGACATCCACCCGAATGGCACCGTTTTCTAAACTTCCTGAGCAAATTCCTAGATATTTAACTAATGTCTGATACTTTTTGAGAAATGCTCTTACTTGCTCGAAATTTTCGAAATCTGGTTTGGTGACTAGTTCTATCAATGGAATATTATTTCTATTCAAATCTATTTGAATTGTTTTATCAAATTTATTGTAATTGCTCTTTCCGGTATCTTGTTCAAGCTGTATCCTTTCGATATTGATGGTTTTTGATTGGGATGAAATTCCATCAAATTCGCTAGTTAATTCTAATTGACCATTTTTAGCTAAGGGGTGATAAAACTGAGTAATTTGATATCCTAACGGCTGATCAGGATAGAAATAATGCTTTCTATCAAATGTTGATATACCCTGAATATCACTATTTAATGCACATGCTGCTTTAAGTCCTAGATATAGAGCTTCAGGATTAAGTCTTGGAAAAGTACCCGGTAATCCTGAATCGAAAAAACTAACATTTGAATTTGGTTTTGAGTCGAAGCTAGATGCAGATAAAGAAAAAAGCTTGTATTTCGTTTTTAATTGAGTGTGAATTTCAATCCCACATTTAAGTTTGAACTCTTTCTTAAGTTTGAAGTACTTAGCCGAAGAGCCGTGGAATAATCTTTTCGAATATACCATTAAAATACGATGCCAGTTTCTGATGTAATAAATAATTTAATTACCAGAAATTGATCTCTTGAAAGTTATGTGCAGGGAAATATATATGACTGGTATTATTAATTCGGTGAAATCATGATACTTGAATGACCCCCAGAAAGGTTTAACAATAAAGTCTTATATTTATATATTTCAGATTCGTGTATTTTGAGTTGTTACTCCTTTTATTTCATGCATTGAATCATATGTATGACACACCCTTCTCCGACGTTTCTTAGGTCACTTTAGCAGCCTATCTTCCTTTTTGTGTAAGAATTATATAGCACGTTTGCACGACTTATCTAATCACGTACTATTTGAGCCATAAGATAAGATAAAATCCCATAAAACAAAAAGCTGATACCTATTTTTAAATAATTTAACCAAATTATTAATAGTATGTAACCATTTTTAGAGAATCAATTGTGGCTACTTATGGTTAACTATGGAACCACTACCTATATATTTTGTTACCTATTTGTGCAAAATTAACCATTGCCACCTTACGAAATAAACAATTACTAACATTATAATAGAACAATATGAGATCGCAATTTAAAGACGAACATCCTTTTGGTAAGTGTTACAGTTTTAGCCATTGATTTCCTTGCAAGCTACTAACATATTTAATAAGAAAAGAGAAAGGCGGAAGCAACAAGAATCACACAGAGGTTTACTAATAGATTACCCGTGATCTGTGAAAAGGTAGAGAATTCTGATATTCCCGAAATTGATAAGAGAAAGTACTTAGTCCCAGGGGATTTATCTGTTGGTCAATTTGTGTATGTTATTCGGAAAAGAATTAAATTACCTAGTGAAAAAGCTATATTTATCTTCATTAATGACATTTTACCACCAACAGCTGCATTAATGAGTAAAATATATGAAGAGCATAAAGATGAAGATGGTTTTCTTTATGTGTTATACTCCGGAGAGAACACATTTGGCCAAATTGCAATAGATAGTATTGATTTCACGGATTTGAGTGATATTAACTTTGATGAAATGAAATACTAGATATCATATTGCTACTCAACGGTAAATCTTTATCTAATATTGCAGAGGTCTCGTTTGTCCCTAATTTTCAATTCTGTTTTTGTTCGAACAAATTATGTGTGTTTGTTTATTTATATAATATGGCTTTTATTCATTAGTTAAGTTTTTTTTTATTTAAAATCTCTTACTATTTTATTATATTTACTATAATCTTAAATACTTGACTGGATCAATTTACTATTATTGTTTTGTTCATTCGTATTCATCAGAAATTCTAGCCGTCCCATCTTTCTCCACATTCAAGGTTATATTATATTTCTCTAATATATCCTTCCTATAATTGATAAGAATTGTTTTTAATCCCGATATTAAAGATTCTTCATTTGAGTTGAACCCCTCTATGCTTAAAGTATCCCTGATGTAGTTATATAACGTAGAAGTCAGCTGAAATTCTATCAGTAACGCCTTTATAAATTCATATTTATATCCAATATTACCTTTCAACGTATCTACTATATACGATTCATAATCATCCAACAACTCTTGCGTTATACTGGCAGTATAAGAATTCGATTTTTCCAGCTCTGTTAGAGACAAAATCACAGAAAAAGGAAGAGTTGGGTCTAATGAAGTTGCTAGAATCGATAAGATTAGACTGAGACTTATGAGTATAAATTTCATTTGTGTTTTGTTAGTTTATAAAGTATAGCAATATAATATAATCCTTTTAGTTCATTTTTCGATCATGCACATAGTTTTGATATGAATTTATTTATTCTTCACAGAGTATCTTACACATTATTTTATGGATTATAATATGTGATACCATATTATAAAATGAAGTTCTAAAATTAAACTTTCACAGTGATCTAGGTACAAGGTTGTCATCTCAATTTCAATTCTTGCTCACGTTTTAACGTTCTATAATATCAAATTATGTTGAGATGTAGACATTCTCTTATGTGGTTAGGATCTCCATCTTATCCTAAGATGTTGACTCTATGTTTCTTAGCCATATTTTATCTATATTTATATGATGTCATTCCAATAGTGATTATCATAAGGAGACTAAAATAATATGGTGCTAACTAATTTCGCGACCTAAAAAACGATTTCAATTTTGATTATAAAATTTCGTAGATAATAGGATTTGGAATAAGAATGTCAATAATCAACGATGATCCAGGTAATTCAAAGTTTCCTAAATCATCAAGGTTCTTTAGTCAAAGAGAATTACCGGATTTAAAAAATTTTCAACTAATACGGAATAATAAGCAGGTCTCATTCAATAGTCAGACAACTAACATAAATTACAATCCATTCAATTCACCACAACAAAAGACTAAAGCAAACTTTCCGTTAGATTTTTTTCATTTGTCTAACAAAATTACTTTGACTGATTTACCGCAAGATAATGGGATTCCAACAATTAAATTAGATGAATCAGAAGCTCAAGATCCAATAAAAATAGTTGAAAAATATGAAAAAGAAGGGAAATTACATGGAGCTATTAAAATAATCTTACCCGAAAGTATTGATGATAGTATTAAATCTAATTTTCAAATCAATAGCGACTTGTTTTGGTTTCAAACTAATAAATTATTAAATAATTCTTCCCATGATGAGTTACAAAATAGACTAAAATTTCATAAAGATTTAGTAACTTTTCATCTTAATAATTCTAATCAAAAAGCCGCTAATTTAGGCAAGAAATCAAATGTTCAAGGGAAGGCCAAAGCGAATAATAATGTGAATAATGATCTTAATATTATAAAAAGTGACGAAATAGCGTCTGGAAAAGCGTTCATCCCATCTGAAGAAAACTTATCTTATGAAGAAAATAAATTCAAAAACCTAACTGAGATCCAAATTGCTTCTATATTGACTGGGATAGAGCCCGAAGTTACCACTAGCGAGCCCACACAATTGGAGGGTGATACGCAAAATGTCCTTATAGAAGATATTAATAATGAAAAAATCAACCTAGAAAGTAATGGCGAATCGTTAGATAAATTAGGTAATATGGAACATAACTTACCTGCGTTGAGTCAAGGTTTGAAATCGACAGAATCTCCTACCTCAGAACTGCAAGAAATAGAAACTCAAATATTACTGCAAATACACGATGGATTAAAAGAAATGGATGCAAAGAATGGGAAAACAAATAAATCAAGTTCTGAAGGTAAGAAACTTCCAAACTTCTTGAATAAACTACCTATGATTGATAAACGACCTTTGGATTTATATAAACTATATCGCTCTGTTCTAATGAGGGGAGGCTTCGAAGAGGTTATAAACAAAAAGCTTTGGGCACAGATAGGAAGAGAATTGGGATACAAAGGAAAAATTATGACAAGTTTGAGTAGTTCTTTAAAGTCTTCTTACTTAAGAATTTTGTATCCATTTGAATTACACATGAGAGAAGTAAATACTGATATAAAAAATGAGCTTAATCCTCCTCAATCAAGTGAAATTAATAATCAGAATGGCAAGAGAGAATTAGAAACTTCATTTGATACATCAAAGAAAGTTAAATCTGAACCTCCTTTAATAATTGGTTCCTCAAAAGAATACAAAAGATCGATTAAAAGTAAGTCTTCTAAAGGATATTTATTAAATTCACCTCACTTAATAGATGTAAAGCAACCTAATAGTCTTATCATGAAGCCTGAAACTGATACTAAAATTGGAACTAAGAAATCGACAGATATAATTGAGTCTGCAATTTTACCTCAAACACAATTGAATCATGCCTTGCGGTCAATTTATGTGCGCCAGTCTATAATTCAAGATGATTCACGATTGAAATCTAACGGTAAATTTGCATCAATATATTCATTACGACAATTCATGGAAAAGGATCTAAAGTTTCAAGAATATATCATACTGAATAATAAAACACATTTCAATAAAATATCAACAACTTCAGCTAACTTTTTGCATTTCAATGAACTAAATGCTCCTTCCTCTGAAAGAAATGTTATAAAGTTTGATTCTTTTGAAGAATTATATTGGAACTACATCCAGAATCAAAACAACGTGGATATTGTGACTGATGGCATAGAATTGGAGAATGGAGTGGATATTCCGAATTCAATTAATGGCTCTGGCTTTGCTAAATTAGGTGATGAATTTGTCAATTACAAGAATACATTAAACAACATTAATATTAATTCATCAATTTGTAAAAATAACTCCATTCATTCTAATTCGTCTAATAATGGAAGTATTGAGACTTCTTATTTCAATTCTAAAGACTATTCGACGAAGCTACTTGAAGCTTCTTTAAATCCTTGGAATTTACACAACATTCCTATATTACCCAATAGTTTGCTAGGTGCTTTGTCAGATTCGGATTTGAATAATCAAGATTTAATTAACACTAGATTAAACATTGGAATGACATTCAGCACTGAGAATTGGTCTAAAGAGGATCATTTTACTCAACTATGTAACTATCAATTCTTTGGCGCCTATAAAAGGTGGTACTTTATACCGGAGCTGGAGTTTGAACGTTTCGAGAAGCTAATACTTGAGGTCAACGAAAAATACCGCAACAGAATCAACGTAAACAATCAGACGTGGGATATTGAAAATTTGTCTAAGAATATGATTGAAGATGGAATTGAGCATGACACTTTAATGAATTCGTTAGAAAATATGATTAACCCTATTTCTGATATTAGAATGAAGCATTCAAATGTTTACTTCCAGAAATTGATCGAAAGAAGATCATCTTCATTAAGATATAATCAAGAGTTCTTGATCACCCCGCAGATGCTTGATGACAAAGGGATAAAATATACTACAACAATACAAAAGCCTGGCGAGATGATCATTAAATACCCCAAAGCTTTTTCATCAACATTATCATTTGGTATGAATTTAAGTGAAGAGGTTAATTTTGCAACAAAGTTATGGTTGGATTATGCTTTAGAAGGAGAAAGATTATTGTCAAAAGAATCTATTATACCTAATTTCTCAACATTCAAATTGATTGTAAATTTAATTCAATTATATGATTCTGGTAAAAGTATTGGGTTCAATTCTGATATTTATTATAAAATTCGGATTATGTATGATGATTTCTATAAAAAGGAATTGGACATTAGGAAAAAAGTAAGAAAATTAATAAGCTTCAAAGAACTCATAATTGATGAAAAGTTTAATGGAGAATTGGATTTGATATCTGATGATGAATTAATTGATACATTTCCATCTAAAGTTGTTTTAATCGACACAAATAATAAACAGAGCTTCATATTAGGATTAGATAGCTTTTTGGAAAATTATAAAGATAAAACTATTCCATTTGATGAATTTAAGGTCGAGTTACACCTCGTATACTCTGATGACAAACTTAAATCCTTTGCAAAAATCTTACAGGGATATTCAATTAATTTTGATAATTGGATGAAAAATTATGAAAAGCTAATGAACGAAAATTCTGAGGTCACCTTAAAGTTATATAAATCTCTTTTACTCGAAGGTGAAAAAATATATTCGGCTATCTCTTCTTCTAATTTTTTAAGCAGACTGGGAAATAAGGATGATTATGAAGCTATAAAATTGAATACTTTTAAAAGTTATATAGAAAATTTGAAAATATTCCTTAACGAGTCAAATCAATTCATTGATTCTTGTCAAGGCATATTAGCATTGAAACATCAGCAGAGGATAAGGAATGGGAATGAATTCCAAAGTCTACCTGATGGTTTGGATAGATTATTGAATCTAATTAAAAAGATACCTACCTTAAACTTTTCTTGTCCAGAAATTGACCAGATTCTAGAACTTAAAACTGAAATAGAGAACTTTGAGAAAGCTTCAAGAATATTGCTTAATAAACAGAGCAAGAATATACTGGAATTTGATGATTTAATAAATCTTGGTGAAAGTTTTGGAATATCTTTACCATCATTGAATTTCTTAATTAGAATAAGAAATCGAATGAAATGGATATCTAGTTTTGAAATCATTGATAGTGGAGGGGATCCGTATTCAGATAAAAAGGAAATATTCTCATTGCAGAATTTAAGAGATTTTTTTCAAGAAGGAGTGAAGATTTTGGGGAGCAGAGATATTGAAAAGGTAACTAGAATAAAGTCTATATTAGAGACTAGTGAGAATTTTAACAATGAGGTTACAAAATTTTTAGATGTGAAATTTGATGACGAGCTTCAAGATGATCAATTGAATGAGATAATTGATAGATTAAAGGAAAATAATCTCTTCATTGATTTAAATGTATACAATAGGATTTTAGACTTGCAATCAAATCGTACTTTAATTGAATCATTCAAAGACTTCAAAAATTCGGATATAAAGTTTTCCTACAGTGATACTAAGCAATTGCAAAATTGGATATGTGATAGTAATTTGAATTTTCAAATCAGTATCTTGCAAGACCAATTATCTGAAACTGATTTATGGATATTCTCTGTCTGGAATCATTTTAAAGACATAAAATCAAATTCTTTATATCTTAAAAAGGTATACCCAGAGGAACTAAATTTAAAATTAACAATACATAATGAGCTAGTGGACAAAATCAGCCAGTTGATATACAATCTTGAATTCCTTGAATCAAACGACATATACGAAGGATCTTCTCCCTACTTGGCCAAATTCTGTAAGGACTCAGAAATGACACAAAAATTTTATTGCATTTGCAGAGATCTTGAATATGGAACTATGATTGGTTGTGATAGGTGTAATGAATGGTACCATATTCAATGCTTGCAAGATTACGTTCACACCAAAGATGAAGAGCATTATATTTGCCCAATTTGTAAGTTGGTTGAACCTTCATCAAAAGTTCAAGGAAACTTTAGACTGCAAGTGAACAATTCGGATCTAATGAACTTATTGGCTATTGGAAAGAATTTGAAAGTGGTTCCAACAAATGAATTACTGATATTAAGCATTCTAGTTGAAATGTTTAACCAACAAATACTTAAATTGTATAGTGAGGTTGAAAAAATTAAATTGGTTGAGATTCCAGAACAAAGACATTATCATTTAATGTTTTTACTTCGAAAACTTTACGGCGGACCTATAAGAAATAATGAAGCTATTGAAAAGATATTGAAATTGTTGTCAGAAACTAAAATTGAAACTGTAGAAACTTCGAACAACAACTCAAGTACTACTTCAGAAACCGTTCTTCAAGGTAATATGCATAGTGAAATCGAAAATATTGAAAATTTCATTAATGGCGATGATAATACAACTCGTGACGATTTATTAGTAGATCAGAATAAAGAGCTTAATGTAAATGATTTAGGGAGTTAAATTAATCTAATTCTCTTTCAAGAAGAAACGATAAAAAATAAGAAATAAATAATATAATAAATGTATTGATATAAGTACTACTTATAGGAGATAATAAATTCTTATCTTGTAGAATTTTTCTAGTTGAAATTAAGCACTCTAAAAATAAAATATTACGCGAAAATAAAAATATTTGATAATCATATATTTTATTCGATTATCTAAGAATGGTGCTCAATGATGATATAGATGAGTTAATAAACCTTTGTTGGGAAAGAATAAATGTGCATTCGAATCATAATGGATTCATTTTCGTTGAGAAAATCTTGGATCTAATAATTGAAATGGAGAATATACTAAAGTTCAAAGGGTTATTTACAACAGATGAAGTAAAATTATTAAGGCTTATGATCAATGAAAAGCCACTATTAAAATTATATAAAGTTGACATATTAAGGTTCTTACTCCGTTTGGTCCAGTACCCTGATTTTGAGTTGTATTTGAAGGAAAGGGCTAATCTTTCATTATCAGACCTAAGAAGATTATTGAGATCTGAAAGATTAAAAACATACAATATAATGCTGACAAGTAGAAATAATAATCTTGGTATAAATTTGGATAAACATTCGAGGATAACACCACCTACTTCTCCGATTCAAAAAGATACGTACGGCTTTACAAGAAAACTACCAAATCCTAAAGATAAGGTATCTGATACATCATACATACACGAAGATCGTGGGCGTTTTAACAATGTTGGAACTTTAGAAACTGAAATAAAAAGACTTAATAACTATATAAAAACACTAGAAAATAGATTGACTGAAAGGAGCACCGATAGAAATATCAGGGACCTTTTAAAAGATCTGAAGAATAAGGATAGAAAAATAGTGGAATTGGAAAATCTTTGTAAAATGTATCAAAAAGAAATATTAGACTACCAAGTTAATGAAGAAAGGAAAAGACCTGCGATTAACAATTTAATTTTAAGTCTTCAACGTCAGAATGAATTGATAGGTAATCTCAAGTCAAAGATTGACTTAGACCTGCAAGATGAATATAAAGGAACTAAAAAAAAATTTATTAGTGTTATACGAAATTTTCCGATATTGAAACAATACTATATTTATTTTAAATACAAGAATCAACAAAAGAACTTGGGTATGTTGATCGTTAACATTATTACATTAATCTTAAGTGTGATTATACTTATCAATATTTTTCAATTTGCATTATATATATTTATCTGGATCATTAATGTCATAATGAAAAGTAATGGAAACATAGTTAATGAAGATATCAATATTGCATCTACATTTTCTTGGTGGAAGGAAATTACTTGGTTAGATTATCTTGTTTATCGTTTAAGTGCATAATTCATACGAAATAAACTCCTTATATTATATAATACACAAAATTGAAAGATTAAGTAGATATTTATTTACATAAATAATCCATATATCCAAAACAAAATTAAAACATTATTAAAAAAAATGCTATTTAATTTAGTTCATTTGCTTTACTAAAGCGTTGATGAATTCTTCTCTGTTACCAGTGTCACCACCTTGGATAAAGTGTTGGAACTTTCTGGTTCTGAAACCACCGTTTGGATTGGATAACTTGAATGGCCATAAGAAGTTGTTGACTTGCTTGAAGTTTGGACCAACAGTGTAAATTTCGTGGATTAAATCTTCAACAGATAAGATACCGTACTTACCTAAGTTAGCTTCAACAATAGCATTTTCAGATAAAGCAATTCTTTGCTTGTTAATCTTACCGTAACCTCTCTTGTAGATTAACTTTCTGATGGTAGCTAATGATGGGTAACCGTAAGCAATGTATGGTTCAGCTAATTTGATTAATTCAGCAGTAGCCTTAGTTAATCTAACAAAGACACCAGCGTTAATTTGGGTTAATCTTAATAATTGTAAGACCTTTCTTGGCTTTGGTGGAATCTTCATGATACCCTTGATTCTGACAATGAAGACTAATTTAGATTGAGCATCAACATAGTAAGAACCAGCAGCCTTAGCATCTCTCTTAGCCTTGACAACAGCACGTTCAGCTTCAGCGTATTCCTTAGTGTAAGAAGCAGCTCTATCGTAGATAATTTGACGCTTTTCCTTGTTAGCCTAAATTAGTTAGTATTAGATTCAGATAAAAAATATTCTGTCAAAAAAATATTCTCAGTCCCGAAAGATGGTTAACTGAACGACAACATTGCAATTAGCTAGTCATTTCAAGGTGGTTGTTTTCATCTTCAAAAATTAATGACAGAAAAATCTAAGTATACATACAGCCTTTCTAACGGCCTTTTGAGCGGCACGTTCTTCGTTAGTCTTTTGTTGAGACTTAGACTTCTTGACTAAAGTTTCTGGTTTTAAAGTGCTAAATATGTTAGTAAAAGCTCACCGCTATTAACGTCCTTCCCTCTGTTACTATTAAATAGGTTGTCGATCATGTCATATGAATCGGAAAGATTCATATACGAAGATAGAACTGAACAGCCAAGTTCATTCTATTTCACATGCGACATACCTAGAGAATACTCAGAGGAAAGCAGATTTATCAGGCATTGGCAATTGAGTTTTATTGAATAAAAATTCAGCTGCAAGATAATCTAACTTTCCCTTGGTATGAAAGCAAATCTTTCTCTTCCACGAGAATACTGATACAACACATATTCTTTTAAATAGAATAATATATCAATACGTTTAATACCATCTAATAAATCCTTTGTGCGTATTATATATTGTATAAACATACGTAGCCATTTTGTTCAGATAAGTAATATGTGAAAATTAAAAAACTTCAAGAAATTTTTGAAGACTTTTATACACTATTCCGAAGATGAGAACTATGAAAATTTTAAAATTACACAAAATATTTTTTTTCGAAATTTAGTGTCACATGATTTTTTATTTTTTTAGGGCTTCAAATTTCTGTTCAGTTTTACACGGGTTTTTTTGGGGGCTACAATTTTTTGCAACCGAACACAACTTGACAGAGTTCACGACAGATGAATAAATATAAGTTTCAAACACATGTAGTTGTAAATAGTTAACATGGACCACAAATATTTCTAAAGTACTTTAGACTAAATATTACTAGCATCGTCAATATCAAAAGGCAAAATTTAGCTCTTAAATGAATAGTCTCCATGAATCCATCTATTTACCATATCCAAAGAATTTTCAGGTTGGTCAAAAGGAACCATATGACCAGCATCATAAACACGCAAGAAGGTAAATATTCCATAATTTTTTACTTCACCAGCTATTTTTTGATCTTTGGTAATCCAGGGCTTCAACGGAGCATTTGCAAATTCATCATGTTGAAAATAATCTAATGCATCAGACCATGCATGGTTTCCTAACCAATTACAAATAAAATCTTTATCGCCAGCGTATAATAAGACCGGTATTCCCTTTTCTAATAACTCAGAAACGTATTGTTGAAATGGTTTCATCTCATCTCCACTTAATATGAAATTGTTAAAAACTTTATCATCACAACTTGTAAATATATCAATGTTTTCGGCTCCAACGGCTTCCTTGACATACTCTAGGTTTAAGTATTCGTCAAGATAATCCATCTCTTTGTAGCAATTACCCCCTTGGTCTTCACATTTCATTCTAATATCATAAACGTTTAAACCCGTTTCTTCAAATGGTTCCATCATTTTCTTTTCACAATAGACAGTAGATGGTATGCATGTGAAAGCATTAGGAGCATGATAACATAATTTAATCAATGCCTCACATTTCCGGAAATCCTTATCCATCTGTTGGCATTTTTCTTCTGTGATGATTGGTTTATACCCCCCTTCACCGCATGCCATTGGCCTATAGTACCCATACTGAATAAGAGAATCGGTTATACCATTTCCTATTAATACTGAACTCAAATCAAAAGATCTATCAGCATTACTAATAATCTCACTTGCAAAACTAGGAATGTAGTGGCCAGCATATGATTCACCTGCGATATGAAATTTGTTTTTCAAGAGCTGTGGGAACTTTTGAAAGAATAACTCCAAGAAGATGTACACATCTTTCGCGGCAGAAGCAGTACTTTTGACTTCTTCTCCTTCAGTGTACGAATAACCAACACCCACTGGTTGGTCTAAAAATATAATTGAAGCATTAGAATTCCATGAATAAGGATTATAAACAGGTTGAAGCGTTGCATTAATCAGTGATGGACCTAACTCAAAAAATAAACCTGTTGCAGAAGAGCAACCAGGACCACCATTCAACCATAAAATTATGGGGTCATTTAAAGGATCATTCCTAGATTCAAAAAACCAATAGAAAAAATGCTTACCTAGTTCATTGACATCCAAATAACCGGTATATTGGTTGACGGAGTCTAATCCGAGTGCTTCTGGATGTGTTTTCTTTATTCTAAGAGAGTGATTTTCAAATCTAGACGAAGTAAACACTTCAAATGGTGACTCTTTTCTAAATGTTGATTCCACTCCCATCCTTCCTGATTTTAGTTTGTTATGCAACTCATTTTTATTAACAGAGTAATCATTGTACAATTTAATCTTCTCCTTCAACTTTTCTGTGCCCATTACTTTCTCCATTTCTTCCCAAACAGAGATAACTTCAGGCAAATGGCTCTCTTTCAAGTCTCCTGAAATATATCTTTGTTCTGCAAGCAAATTAATTGGAGAGCTATCCAATACTTGCTGATTTGAGAGACCAGTGCCCAGTTTACCGTAGCGCAAGAAAGGTATTTCCAATGCATTGACCAAAACTGTTGCAAATAATACCTTTACGAGGATAAGTATATTCATGATAAATAAAGAAAGTAGTATCTACTTTTTTGTTTAAAATGAAATGTAATTTTAATCCAATAACTTATGTTGAGATAAGGGCCCCTTACCGAAAGGTATTATGTCGATCGCGACATTGTATAAGAATAGTGCGACATTGGCGTGTTTGGTTGTTGTGACAAAAAAAAAAGCTTAGATACCCAGTTAAGGAACGAAAAATAAATATAGATTAAGCAATGAGTATCCCTACTCCTACCCCTGTCTCTGTTGTTAATCTGAAAAAGATATTGCAGTTATCTTCAAATGCGACTAATGGCTATTTACAGCAAAACTTGATAGGAAGTGGACATCAAGGACCTGAAATAATGTCTAGAGTAATGATGTCCTTGAAGTCAGGAATTTCAAGCGAGATTGAATGGGCTTTGGGTTATCTAACTCATCTTTCGTGTTCAGACTCCCATTTAATTGATTTCGAAAAGACTCCATATTTGGGAGAAGAATTGATAAAATATTTCATAAGGCCATTTCAACGCATTTTAGAGAAAGGTGAAGTTGACCTGGGTGACTTAAGTTTGAGTTTGAATTCTCTATTAAGTTTAAGAAATCTTGCACAAGATCTTTCTAATCAACAATGGTTATCACAAGTTAAATCATTAAAAAAGAATCTTGTAGAGGTCTTAAAATTTTTTATAAACTGGTTCTATAAAGGAGGATGTAACACATATAAATTACAGAAGTACAATGATTTATTCAAAGAAGGTTTTACTTACTTAGTTGATTTAATAGAACCATTAAGCTGTTATTACATTGATAACACAAAATCGGATCCTTTGTTTACTCAGTTACTAGGTGCTTCGGTGTTGACAAATGATAAGAATTTACTTATCAATATTCTAACAAGCTTGTCTCATTTATTGATCATTAAGGATAGAAGCAAAAGTCGAGATGATGATAATGAACCAGGCATACAGGAAGAGGAAGAAATTAAATTAGCGCCGAATAATTGTATTGATGCTATTTCTGATTCACATCTTCAACATTTTGTAAATTTCCTTCTTATAAATGATAATGACCTAGTATATGCTGTGCTTGATTTCTTAAAGCAGTATTTGAATTCTGAAGCATTACATTCACAGTTTCCAAATTCAATTAGAGACTCAAAATTATTTAGATTAAGAAAATTATTACAACTTAAAGATTCTAAGGAAAATTTCCATACCTTAATGAAACAATTACCTATATTAATTGTTTCAGGCTTACCATTAAATGATCCTACAAAAATTCCAGCGGTTCCAGCATTGAACCTTACAAGAAGATCGCAGTTTTCAGGAGTCCCTTCAACTTTACCAGAGTTACCCAAGCAATTATATGATATCATAGTTAAATTCCCGGAGCCTCTTAGAGCTACCACTTGGTTACGCTGTTGTTATGAGCCATACCATAGCAACTATGGTGGAGAAGTTTCGGGTGTTGTACCAGGTGAAGTTACTCAAATCTCATTATGGAAAGCATATGAAAAACAATTTGAAGAAATTTGGCAAACTTCCAAGACACAGCCAAATCCAGAATGGCCACAATTACTACCAGCTGTTGATTTCATTAAAAATGTTAATGCTGCATTTCCTAATTCTGAAGCTATGGTAGTTAATTTGGAATCAGATTCAACTGATCAGGCTCCAAAAAAGAAATTTATTATCAGAGGAATTCAGCCAAGACAATTTGTAGTGAGTATTGATGAAGGAAATTATCAAGCATTAAAACAACAAAATTCAAATGAACTGTCAGAGAATCACCAAAGTTTACCTATTGAACATATTGATTCTGAAAAATTTAATCACTTTCTTAAAAATTTATCTAATAGTTTGCTAATTCAAGGAAGACAAGTAAGTAAAGGTCTGAAAGAAATAAATCCTATTAATACAATCAGTTCGGAATTGTTAGATTACATTATTATAGAAATATTTGAAAGTTTTGATGAATCCGACGAATTAAAGGGCATATTCAAAGTTTACAATGGAAATTGGTTGTCTGAATTGGTGTACACGAACCCAGGTTTGCTTGAAAGTAATTTAATTCGTGAGTATTGGTTAAGATACTTTATTTGAGTATTTGTAATATATATTGATTATGTAATAATGATTCGCATCATGAAATTAAGTAATTTTAAATTCAAATAAATATAATATCACTCAACTCAAAATGCTGGCATCAAAACTCCCATTTAGCGTTCGTGCTACTGATTTGTTACATAGGGCTACAGTCCTTGGTTTATTTGGTATATGTGTTGTTGGTCTTGGAAGTATTTCCTTTAATATTTATGCAAATTCCGATTTTGCCAAAATGAATAAGAACAAATTAACATTCAGCAAATCTGAATACGAAAACGCCCGTCAAAAAGAAGAGAAATGATTGAGACTTAAGCTGACTTAAACTTATCCTGTGTTAGAAGTATATACAAGGCTATACATGAACTAAACGGGAATTTTCTATAAAAAATCATGTACATAGTTCAATAATATAACATTAACAATTAGATTTACTTTTCTTCGAAGCAATAGTATCCTGCTCATAATCTTCTTTATTTTCTTCTTGACGTTTTCTTTTTGACTTCGTTGAACTACTTTTCTTCTGTTTTTTGGAGTGTGTCATTTTTAATACCTCACTCAAGTAGTCTTTGTTTCTTTGGTTGTATAAAGAATATGCTTCATTATTCATTGGATTAATAATGACAATATCATAGTCAAAATGCATTTCCTTGTGACAATAGGGACATTCACTCTTAACAGGGATTTCAGATGTTTTGAAATGCTTTGATAGACCATCTAATAGCTTGAATGATAGCACACAACCACATGGCCTAAGGTATGCAAAAGTGGCCAGCTTTTCTCCTTGTAAATTAGTTACCGGGCATTCTAATATAGGACGACCTCCATCAATTTTCCAAAATGGCTTAATATCGAGTAAGTCACTAAGTGATCGTATATGATTGAATTTACTGTCATGCCTTCTGCTATTCTTATTTTTAATTATATATTCTAATACTTTGTCCTTTAAAAACAAATTTCCCTTATAATCACTAGAAATATGCAGAACACCACTGTTGTAAAGTGGTAGAGATGTTAAGGCACAAGTCATTAATTTTGAGTTATCTGAATCTTCTAAAGATTCCTTTGAAATCTTTGATCTATTCTTCGAATGTAAGGAGAGTAAATCCAGTCTTTTGGCGATTGTTCCACCGTCATTTCCCATTTTTCAAACTAACGACAAAAAATAATGATATAATAGAAGTATGAAGAAAATTGCGAAATGATATTTTTCTTTAGATTAGATATAGAAAAAATGAAAAAAAAAGTACTAAAAATAGTCTATTGGGGACGCTTATATTTAACAAAACCAGAGTTCACCCCAACTTTAGTGTATAGCAATTGTGCTCTATGGTTGTCAGATTGTGTAGTCCAGTAACAACCTGCGCATTTCATTCTATCACCTTCACTATAAGCAAATTCAATTAACTTTCTTCCAGCACCCTTTAATCTTGCATCATCCTTTACAAATAGGTCATTTAAATAAAGTGTGTCACCAATTGACCATGTACTTCTGTGTGTTAGGTAATTTATAAACCCAAAAACCTCATCAGTTTCCTCATTCACAGCTACGGCTGAGTACACTGGCTCATTTTCATCAAAAAACCTTAAGAATGTTGTATCTATAACTTCTTGGGGAAGCGAAGCTTTGTAAAATACCAAGTAGCCTTGTGGTCCTGCAAAAAGCTCTTTCCAAGCCTGCTCGTCTTTCTTTTCAATTCTTCTAATAACCACACTCATTAAGATAATAGTATTAATCCTTGTTGCAATTAATCTCCTCTATATGTCTCTATTTATATACTTCTGTTTTAATACTTGAGTTATTTCTATTCTGGACTGAGTTCTATTTTATTATATTTCTCTCCGCATTGTGGAGGACGAGGTCCGAAAATCCTTATCTCGTGTTTACGGGGTAGGCACTAAGCGATTACTTATTCTCATTAAAGTATCCGCTAATGTCTGTTACATCAAAAGAAAAAAAAAATGGTCTCACTCCTTTCAGGGAGAATTTATATAGGAGAACTATAAACTAGATAATAAGAAATATTCTGAGTTAGAATCTTTAATTCTATTTAATTTCGGTATGAATTTATAAAAACCACTTTTGGCAATCTAATCCTATTAATTCTAAATAATTAACTTAATTTAATACTAAAGAACTAGTTCGTTCCAAGTTTAAAAAGATGTAAATGAACTCCAAAAAATATTAAAAAAATAATTGGACGAGACAGGAATCGAACCAGTGACCTTTTGCTTGCAAGGCAAACGCGCTACCAACTACGCCACACGCCCTTATTTTTTAATTTACAATGATTAAACCTTGGTACCTTCTTTGACAACTTCTGATAAATGGAAGCATGAACATCAGTTCCAAACTGTTGGTATTCCAGCTTAGGATAAGATACCCGGGAATAAGACAAGATGTAACAATTGACATAAGTTAAGTGTTAGAGTACTGTATATATAGTCGGAATTGTATATAAGTATCAATATAATAGAAGCAGAGTGGATATATATGAACTAGTAATAATCTATGGATAGTATCTATGTAGATTTAGTTGAGGGAACTGATAAGGGAGGGTAACTTGTTTTCTTCGTTTAAGCTAATAGATAACTTCGTTAACTACTCTAATCTTTATTACACTAACATAACTATATTGATGCAAAATAAATGAAGCCCTGAAGCCTTTGAAAAGTATACAACGATAATTATGAAGCATCGGCTAGTAAGGTGCTGTGAAGCTGAACTGACCAATGGAATAGCTAACCTGTGAGTAGGCTTATCGCCTAAACCGCCTCCGATGATGAAATTAGATGGAAATTTATATAATTTCGAACTATAAATAGAGCTACATTTCATGAACATATAGCATAGTTGGGCAAATCACACTACAAGTGTGCCCATAATTTAATATAAATACTATATTAAATACCAGATCTCTATCACAAACTTTAATATTTGCACTTCTTAAATAAGGTATTCAGCAATGCCAAATGGAACAACAGTATGGTAAAAATAAATTTAACAAAATTGGACCAATGATATATCCTTTAAACATTTCAACTTTCTAAAGACAAATTTGTTGCAAAATTCCAATAGCCGTATAAGTTGAGGTGTACAGTCATATCGATGTAGCTCATCATCTAGGGGAGGAACGATTCATGAGACAGCACGTGTAAGTTTACTTGCACAAAAATTTTAATTTAGGGCTTATTCGTATTCTAGGAGTACTATTGTTATAGATTGGCTTAGTTGAGCTAATGATTTTACACTGTCCCCGATACTCAAAATAAGAAATCATTATTTAAGCAGGTTTCTAATATACATATTTTCATTCATGCAAATAACTTTCTTATATACTAAGATCAATACCTATCAATATTATTTTATGTATTATAATTTGTGGAGAGATAGTGTCAAAGGCGGTTAGTTTATTTAATTCATGAAAGCAGTATTCGTGGTATTTTATATTACATATATTGCACTTCTTTTTGTGTTGTTCCAATTAAGAATTTTGATAATAAAAGTTATTGCCATCATTATATATGTTGATATTACAATTTAAGATTTTATTTAATTTCATAATAGCACTTCATATGGTCTAGAGCCTTGATTTATGTCAAGAAGACGCGAAATTAATATCACGTGCTCGAAGTATAATACATTGACTTTTGATATCCTTCAAATCAAACTTTTAGATTATCGATAATTTACAATAATAATAAGAGTGTGATATCACTTAATATGGATTTTTCTCGTATACAGAAAGATAAAATTGAACATGATTTGGAAAAATCGAGTCTGTTAATTCTGGATGATTCAAAATACCAAAATTCAACAATAAATTTAATTAGAAGAAAAGTTGCACTTTACATTATCCTAGAGGGTTTTACAACTTTGTTCATTTATTATTACTATAGTCTGTTATTAGAAATACATCCATTATTTGCACCTACTCTTTTGGGATCCTCGACAGCAGCTCTAGCTCAAACAATTAATCAATATTCTAAAGTTAAATTCAGTTTGGACAAAATTTGTAAATTTTTGGTTTGGGGAGGTATAAATGGCTGTTTTACTGATCTTTGGATAAATTTACTTCTTTCAAACTTTGATAATTTATTCTATAGGATTATACTAGACCAATTATTGGGTGCACCTACTTTTCAATTGATATTCAACATTTTAAGTACATTATGGGATCATGGTGAAGTTGTACCTAGTACTAGAGCCACATATTTCAAGTCTTTGAAATACAGCTATTGCTTTTGGCCGTTTTTTTCCATATGTGAATTTACACTAGTACCAGAAAATATGATGTTTCCTCTAAATTGCTTAGCTACATTGTTATGGAATGTTATTTTAAGTAAATTAAATTGAAATATCCGTGTACATATTATATAAACCTAACTGAGTCATACAATTAATTCTATCTGGAATTCTTTACTGTAGCTTCTTATAGGCGATTATCTCTTGAATGACTTTAAAGGATCAGACTTCTTTCCGGAGCTTTTTCTTTTTCTATTCTTGTGGACCTTATTTTTATGAAAAGGGACGAATCCGAGCTTCTTCGTATCAGTCCTTGCACTTTCAGGTAATAAGTATTCTGGAACCCTCTTTAAATGTGGTTGGACTCTAGTTGGGTGTAACTCCTTGTCATGCTTTAAGGTAGCTAAATCTTGTGGATTCTCATCAAAAAATCTCTTTAATTTATCAGAATTCAATAATTCATTTTTCAATTCCTTTATACGAGCTTCTCTGACAGCTACCGCTGTTACAGATCTAAAAGCATCCTCTGCTCTATATCTGAAACCTTCTACTTGCTTCATATCAAATTGATAAGGCTTTATTTCAAAGCCATTTCGGGTCTGTTGTTTAACTATACGGTGCAATACTTTCTCATCTCTCTTAGCTGATGGTAAGCTTGCTGTTTTGTGTTTTCCAAATTCTTCTATAGGCAACACAAACGACAAGGCCATACCTGCTTTACCGGCCCTAGCTGTTCTTCCAATACGATGGATGTATGCCTTAGATGTAGTGGGTAAATCAAAATTCAATACGCATGCTACATTTTGGAAATCAACACCTCTCGAAACACCGTATTCTTTGTCCTTCTTTGCTTTAGATTTTTTAGATTTCTTATTCCCCGCCTTATTTTCACTTACTCCATCCGCTATTGACCCATTTTCAGGTTCATCATCCTCAAGTCCATCGTCATCTTTTTCTACTGTAAAATCATTTGTTTCATCAGTAGCAATTAATAAACTGTAAACATTTTTATTAAACTCCTCCACGATATGTAATCTTGAATTAATAGGTAATTCACTATTGAGCACACAACATCTTATACCGAATTGTTCTAAGAATAGTTTTAATCTGTATCCTCTATCAATACTATTCACGAATACTAGTTTTTTACCTTTAATTAAATTCAACTTAAAAATGATATATGCTAACAAAAATTTATCAAACTCAGTTGTCTTAGCATAGTACTGAACAAGCTTGTTTTGATTAATGCTTTCATCATTTAATTTTAAAATTGCCGGCTTAGAACAAAATCTAGACTTCAATTCGTTTAAATCATCATTAACTGTTGCTGACATCAAAAATGTTTGCAAATTTTTTTTAATGGGTAAATATGTTTCAAGTCTTTGTAAATCCTCCAAATACCCATAAGACAAGATAAGATCCACTTCATCTATAGTAAGAATTTCTACGTGTGATAGATCTACCAACCCGGAATTACTGTTTTTTTCAAGAGTATTAATTAATCTAGACGGAGTTGACACAAGAATCTCCGGCTTATTGATCAATAAGGAGTTTAAAACTTGATCACTCATATTGCTGGATAAGTTTAAAAGATTTATACCACTGTTACAATGTGCAACTAGTTTCTCCAAGAATTGTGCAACTTGATTTGATAACTCCCTTGTAGGTACTAATACAATGCTTCTTATTTCATGTCTGTCTTCATTAGAAAGTAGATTCTGTATAATTGGAATACAGTAAGCAGCAGTTTTACCTGAACCTGTTGAAGCTTTCGCAATAATATCTCTTTTCTCTTCCAAAGCTAGTGGTATAGCACTTGATTGAATTAAGGTAGGGTTTTCAAAACCAAGATGATCAATAGCTTGTAATATTCTGGCGTCCAAGTTCAAGGATTCCCAAGAAGTGCTGTCATCTAGGTAAGCCTGAGAAGCTGAAGTACTGTTGACTTCTACCATTTCCAATACTTTATTATATTTCAAAAACTTTCAGAATGATTTTTTATTTAATCTCATCTTAAGTTTTTCAATATAAAGGATGAGCCGCAAATAATGAGGCTCAGCGACGAAAGCTGGAAGTCGCAAAATAATTTCGAGTAAATCACTAAAGATATTCTGAAGTATAAATAAAGAGTTGACTACAATTATATTCTTCGTTATATTTATAATTCCTCTTCTTCTTGTACATACAATTTTTTGTTTTTTTTTTTCTTTTAATTTTTTAATTTTTGTCTTTTTTTTATATTTTATGAACTTTTTACTTGTTGCATAAAACTTTAGAGAAGAATAAAAGATCTTTTTTTGTTAATTCAACAGGACGATATTCATATTTTAGTTCAAATACTGGAACATAGTCGTGCTATGACGTTGCATGTGATTAGATCCCTAATGAAAAAGTTGTGAATAATATGAAAGTCATAGTTGAGTGAAGTTGAGTGATATTGACGCATTATCAAAGATTGGAGTATTGCTTTTGGCGTAGTATTTAACAATTCATATCTAGGAAATGATTTTGAGGAGAGAAGACATCACATATGTATCAAAGTAGTGAATAATAAATAGCACGTCTTTTAATTGTTAGGAAAAATATAGAGTAGAATATGTGTGAACATGGTATTACAATTATATGCTAAATATTGTAAGAATATTAAGCTGGAATAAATAAACTTCATACGAAGCCACAAAACTACTAAATAACCATATCCAAACAATAAGAACCAACATCTATTCATATCATTAATAGATGAACTACGATTGGTTCTAGATCGTAGTGTCATTCCACCTAGGGAAAGAACCAATAGATTTTAAGAAACTTATATCAATAACAATAGCTGAAGTTCCGAGTATCTGAAATGCTGTCCTGATACTCCTATTAGAAAAGTTATATAAAGACCTTATATATCTCTTAACTTGTAGCTCATTCTACAAGGGAGTTAGATGATTACCTTATTAAGGCTGCTGACTTCCTTTCAAAAATATATAATAGGGCGTGTGGCGTAGTTGGTAGCGCGTTTGCCTTGCAAGCAAAAGGTCACTGGTTCGATTCCTGTCTCGTCCAATTATTTTTTAATTTATCTTGAATGAGAAATTAATATTGTAAACTAATGAAATTAATTATTCTAAATTAATTATATTAATAAAATGCTATATAGTGATCTGCTCTAATGGTTTTTATTATCCAAGGTATTATATGTAGAGCTGCTTTCACTTTTTTCTGATAAAACACCCATGTCATTGATTGCATTAGAAGTTTCATCAGTTATGCCTCTATAAGAACTTAAGTTCTGGTCCACATCAGTTGATGAATGTGTGATTTTTTGTTTAGGGTCTAGCTCAGTGTCTTTAATCTCAGGATTTATTGTGTTGGTAGAGAAAGTAAAAGCTTGAGAACCAAGTATCCTATTATTTCCTCTAGCTGTTGGCTTACGAGGAAACATAGATCTATTGTTTTGTGCTTCAATATCATTCTTTTTATTACTTACCAAGTAAGAAGTTCCTCTATTGATTGCTTTTCTAATGTGCGAAGATAAATATTCAGCGCCTTTGTCTTCCACATTCAGATCATCATCATCATCATCATCATCATCATCTAGTCGGATCTGTGTGCCAGATGCAATTGATCTTTCTCTACGCATGGCAGGACCCATGCCATAAACTGGAAAAACATTTCTAGGTGACCGCGTATTGTAACTTGATCTGGAACTCAACCTTGACATCCTTGAATGTCTAGATGTACTTGTATGCATTCGACATAGAGAAGGTGAATTATTTACAATTCCTTCTGGGGCATACCTGTTCTCGCTTTCATCTAATTTTTCATCAATATTTTCCATGGGCAGTTCTACCGACTGTCTGACAACTCTAGAATCCATATTTAAATCTGGCTGTTCATCACGTAATTCGTATTCCGGTAAATTTAACTTTCTTCTATCTCTTTCAACAACTACAACATGGGCATACCATGCAAAATAAATACCAAAAAATGAACCGCCTACAATGTTTCCAAGGGCACCAGGCAAGAAAGTCTTCCATACAACCTTTCCTACAGATTCTGGGGCTCCATTAATCAAGCCCATTGTTAATAAATACATGTCAGCTACTGAATGTGTAAAACCAAGCAGAACAAATGTAAATACAGGTAAACTCATTAATATAAGTTTAACATGTAAAGGTTTAGCCATTATTTGTAAGTATATCGCAAGTGAAACGTAGAAATTACCAACTACTCCTTTTAAGAATGTTTCAATGAAAGAACATGCCACTTTTTGCTTTACAACAAGAAGGGTAGATTCTACGAATAACGCCTCTTGACTTATGCTCGTATACTTACAAAAGACATAACAAACAAATATATTTCCCACCAAGTTGAACCACCAACTTACTAACCAATTAATGCACAAATCTATAATCGACACTCCACCTCTTATTAATGCCGCACTGAAAAATAGCACATTTGAATTAAATAGTTCCATTCCCAAAACTACTACGTAAAATAAACCTATTGGGTAGACAAGTCCTTGAAGAAGATGCAATAAACCGACATTTGTTTCAGAAAGACCTTGGTTACCTGTGACTTGGATGTAGAGCATACCACCAGATGAAAATAGTATTCCTCCTAAAATTGAATTTAATACTAGGGTATCAATTCTGAGTCGAGATTTTTTCATGGCAGTAGCAATAACTGCTAGGGCAGCCTCATGTGTATTCAAATATAACGAATCATATCCCATATTATTACAAATGCAGTGCTCAAGTCTAACCTAAGCATAAACTAAAAAAACAATACTCGTAATTTACTTGCGAATTTATTTTTCAAAATATTGCGTTACCAGAAAATATATATTATGATACGATATAAATTACTTATTTTCGTTGAAAAATAATGGACTGGTTGCTATTGCAGATTTGATATCAAATTCAATATTATCAGTTTCCTTTTTAGCATGTAGATCTTCAGTATGAATATTATTAGGACTTTCTTCTGACTTCACATTATCATCCTTTATATCATCATCCTTCATATCATCATCCTTCATATAATCATCCTTCACATCATCAGTCGCTTTTATTTCCGTACCTTTGGCTAGTGAATCTTTTTCTAATTTAGTGTCATGATTGTTCAATTCAATTTGTGTCTTTTTGGCTTGCTTTATTAGCTGCTTATATTCCTTACGATATATTTTCAGCCATTCTTTCGCAGAAAAATCGTTATCAGTAATCGACTTAAAGCTTAGTTGACTTTTGGAGGAAAATAAATCATTGGTTGGAGAGTTGAACGCCAGATGCGAATGCTCCCATTGACTTAATTTTTGCTTCAAAATTTTTTCTGGGGCAGGATGATTACTATCCAAATTGGAATTGAATAGAACATAATAATGATTATATCTTAATTCTAGTTGTTGTCGAGTACCTTGCAAGGGCAATTTTAAAGTTGCCATTTTTTCTTTAAGTTTAGGAGTAGTTAATGATGCATAATCCAATTTGGGTAGTTTCTTAGCATCTAATATATTTCTTGGTACCTCATCAAAATAGAATTTACATTGCTCAAGTTTAGGAGTAGATATAGGTGATGATTTTTCTGATGGTCTCTGGAAAAAAGAATCAATACCAGATTTGGTATTTTTCTTCTTCGTAGTTTTGAATTTATTCCCAGTAGTAAGTTGTGTCTTTTTGCCACTTAGGCAATCGTCTATATGTTTTATTTGTAAAATATCAGCAGCCATTATTTCAGAACAAATTGGACATTCTACCATTTCATTCCTTTTAGGTAATGACTCAACGTTTTTTTTTGGATTGTCCTTCTTCATTTTTTTTGGAACATGATTTGATTTCTTTAAATCTGGCTCATCAGATGATATTTCTATGATATCCAAAGATGCCTCTCTCTTTAGAGTTTTTTCTTCATCACTTTTCAGGGATAACTTGAAGGATGGCTTAGGATTATCCACCAGGGAATTTTTAAGTACATCTAATATTAACGGTCTAAGGCTCGCGTAGCAAGATATTATTTCTTCTAGTAATACCTCTCTTTTAAGGTTACTCTCAAATTGTTCTGTTTTACATAATGGACAATAGTTTTTGGATATGAGATATTCCCTGATACAATGTGAACAAAAAGTATGATTACAGCTAGTTGAAACTGGGGCCTTCATAAACTCTTTACAAATATAACATCGTTGTAGTGTATCCAAAGTAGACAAAGCAGGTACTTTGGTAGCATGCCATTCAGATGGATCTGTAACATTCTGGAGACTATTACTAAATGTATTAATTAAACTCATCTCCCAAACTCTTCTTTTATTAATAAACCAAAGAAGGTATTAAGACCTTCAACAGAAACAAATGAGATGACTAAGATGACAAAATTGATCTTGATAGTTAAATTACGCGCATATGCGATTTTTTAATACATATATTATAACTCTAAAAAAGTATTCTATAATTCATCATGATAATCTTTTTTGGACTCTTTTGATGGCTTAGATGACCTACTATTTACATTAGATTCTGTTGGTACATTCTTGGATTTATTATTCAAAAGTTTTTTATTATCTTCTCCTGATGTTTCTTTAGCAGCATTAGTTTCGAGATGAATTGATTTGTCAACTCCAACGATATTGTCAACAAATTCATTAAGGTTATGATTATATATTACCGCATTTTCATCAGCATTTTCATCGCCTTCTACTGTACCTTTATTCACCGAACCAGTCAACTTAGTACCAGTTTCAATAGGCAATTCCGAAACAAAATCATTAACGTGATCTATAGAAGGTGAGGAAAAACTCAGAACTCGAGGAGACTTCGTACGTGACTTCTTATTCTTATTTTTCTGCATTTGGGTCATTTTGACAGACTCTTTCTTAAATTTAGATTCGTCACTTAATTTTGAATCGGACTGAGTGGAAAATCTACCTGATACTTGGGGACTTTCAGGTTTATCATTTCCAACTCCTAATTGATCAGCATCAACTTGAACGTCTTCAGATTGTTTGTCTTGATGTTGAGCACCTTCAAATTGGGAATCCAGAGGTTGAGAAACTTCAGCTTCACCTTCATGATCTACTTTTAATTGGGCATCTTCAAGTGGAATGTCTTCGGATTGAATGTCTTCGGATTGAACCTCTTCAGGTTGAATCTCTTCGAGTTGATCCTCTACAAGTTGAACCACTTCAGGTTGTGCGTTTTCAGGCTCTACATCTTCAGATTGAGTCTCTTCAGGTTGAGTCTCTTCAGGTTGATCGTCTTCAGGTTGATCGTCTTCAGGTTGATCGTCTTCAGGTTGATCGTCTTCAGGTTGATCGTCTTCAGGTTGAGTCTCTTCAGGTTGATCGTCTTCAGGTTGATCGTCTTCGAGTTGAGTCTCTTCAGGTTGATCGTCTTCAGGTTGAACCACTTCAGGTTGTGCGTTTTCAGGCTCTACATCTTCAGATTGTACGTCTTCAGGTTGATCGTCTTCAGGTTGAGTCTCTTCAGGTTGAGTCTCTTCAGGTTGAGTCTCTTCGAGTTGATCGTCTTCAGGTTGATCGTCTTCAGGTTGATCGTCTTCGAGTTGATCGTCTTCAGGTTGATCGTCTTCAATTTGAGTATCTTCGAGTTGATCGTCTTCAGGTTGAGTATCTTCAAGTTGAGTCTCTTCAAGTTGAGTCTCTTCAGGGCGAGTATCTTCAAGTTGAGGCTCTTCAGATTGGATATCTTCAATTTCATCCTTATCTTCTACTTCTAATGCATCATCATCTTTTTTTAATTGACCAATTTCAGATTGAACAACATTTGCTCGATCTTCATTAGGCTGAACAGTTTGATGACCTTCGATTTTCTTTTCAGCCACTTCATCTTGTGTTTCATTATTTTGGAATTTGTCTACATCCTGACCATCGTCAACTTCGATATCATTCACAATACTTTCAACCTCAGAGGCATCAGGGATATCAGAAGATGGTACTTCTTTAAGAATCTCCTCCTGTGTATCGTTAGGAAATACTGCATTATCTATGAATTCATGATTATCCTTAATTACACCTTCTTCCATATTATGATTAATACGAGGTTTTTCAACTATGTTTTCAACTATGTTTTCAATGTAACTTTCGTTATTAGAATTTCCTTCTTCTGTTGCATTAATTTGACCATTGATTTCTATTGGTTCATTTATATCACCATACATGACATTATGCAACGCTTCATCGTGAACAGGATCTTCCTTGGTTTTCTCGCCAGTACGGACCTTTGATGAGAGAGTGTCTATTTCAGGAGAAATAATAGATTCAACAACATTCAAGGTTGTTGTCGCTTGAGCTGTTGTTGATTGAATCCCCTCTTTAGAATGCTTATTCGAATGCTTTTTTTTAACATTCTTAGATTTGTTCGACTTCACCTTATTGTTAATTGATGTTTTGCGAGGAATAAAGGTGCTAGTTACAGAACTAGCTGTAACATCTTTCGTTAAATCCTTGTTAGTATTAACTTCACTACTTCCTCCCTTCTTGGTGCTGAGAAGCCTTGTTGAAGAAGTGTTTTCCGCTCCTTCTTTCTTAGTTCTGTCATCTTTATCTTCATGATTCAAATGAACTTTAGATTTTATATCATCTTGATATTGTGAACTAATTGGTGCTTGCTTCTTTTCACTTTCCGTCAGTATTGTACCCGTTTCTACGTTTGCTCCATTCTCTGGTGTTGTCACATCCCATTCTGTTACTTGAAAATACTGCCTTGACTCCTCTGTACCTTCAATATTTTCGCGTTGTAATTTCTCTCTCATCATGGAAATTCCAATCTGACCATATTTGCTTGTAAAGTCAAACCCAACTTTCCCATAATATTTACTCATTTCGTATACTTCAAATAGTTGACCATTTTCATAACCCTTCTGAATAAGAACAGATAGCACACCAACGAAGAATATAGTGATCAAATATTGGAAGATAGTTCCGATAGTTGATTTGCTCTTGCTATAATTTACAGGAACTTTAAATACCTTGAGTGTCTTAGCAGCACTACATGTAGCCAATTTGGAGCCATTAGGTGAGAATGCAACACTAGTTATGGCAAATGAATGCAACTTTTTGAAGACTTTGATTGTTTTCAAATTAGATAACCTTATTAGAGAAACAGAAAAATCATTCCCAGCAATACAGATTAAATCTTGATGTTTCGAAAAATCTAAAGCAACTACAGCATTGAATTTTTTGGAAATAACTTGTTGCTTAACTAATTTCATATCTGTAATGGAGTACTGAAATATTGATATTGATTTATCCTTACGAGAGGTAGCGGTAATCAAAACATTTTCATTATCAATGAATTTGACCTTAGAAAGATAAAAACTGGACAACTGTTTCTTATTGCCATTCTCATTATTGGATGATGAGATACTATTACCAGTAACTGTTGAAACAGTCTCAATTGAATTTGCAGTAATATAACAGAGGACCTTTCCATCATCGTCAGGACTCAAGCAAAAATCTTTAATCTCTACGTCGACCGATGGCTTATACCTGAAATTCAAATCTAGTGTATCTGGGTTAAAAATGTAAATCATGGAAGGAAAGGCCGCAGTCATAAAACAACCTTTAGTATTATTTTGGGACAAACGAATAACTTTAGGATAGTCATCAGGATCTCCACTTTGGTTTTGATCTAGTTGAGCTGCATCGAGAAACCTTAAATGTTCATCGTTCGTGAATACATATTTTCTTAAATTATTATTAATATTCATGGACTTGATCAATTGAGATGATTGGTTACAACCAATAAACACAGAAAACTTATTTTCTTCATCACCAGATATATTAGCAATATCAAGACATTGTGGTGAATCTTCGTTTGATGGTAAGGTTATTTCACGAAATTTTTGTAATCTTCTGTTGGGATCCTTGGCTTTGAAACTACACCTTACAGCAGTAATCTTATTTGGCACACCATTGTTTCCTTCTCCACCGCCTCCGACGGTTAAGACAGTTTTATTATCAATGAATTTAGCATCCTGAATTGGATAATCTAATCCTATAACTGCTGACTCTTTTAACGACATGGTCAATTGGTTAGTATGTTTTAACAGTTTTTGGATCTTCACTTCTTAGTATATTCCGCGACGTGTTCAAGATCAAAATGTCCCAATGTCGTCATAAACGACATACTGTAACGCTATCTCTATCGGGAGGTAAACTATACATAAAATAGTACCTCTAACAATGACGAAGTCAATACTATCTATTCTGTCACATGTAAGCCATGGATATGTTGGAAACAGGGCAATTGTTTTTCCACTACAGTTTTGTGGATGGGATGTGGATGCTGTAAATACTACGAATCTTTCAAACCACCCAGGCTACGGAAAGTTTTCTGGAAGTCCATTTTCTGCTGAAGATATAGAACTGGTAATTAAGGGACTCAAGGATATAATTGATTTTAACACCGAGTATGAAGTTATTTTAACAGGTTATATGCCTAATAAAGATATTATGTTAGCCATTTTCGAACAAATTAAGGATGTATTTAAGAGTTCTTTACGTCCAGTATGGATATTAGATCCAGTAATGGGTGATAATGGTAAACTATATGTTCTGGACTCAGTTGTACCAATTTACAAGCAGTTCTTTTCAAGTGGATTTATTACACTAGCTACACCAAATCAATTCGAGTTTGAGTTATTAAGTGGTGTGAAAATAACTGATTGGACCACATTGAAGGAAGCGGTTGACAGCTTCAGCAAAATGTATAAAGTTCCTTACTTAGCATTATCGTCAGTGATAATAGATAATCGTATGTTTGGAGTTGGATACTCTGCAAATACCCAGAGAAAAATATTCTGTATCCCTATTGATCAGATAGACTGCAGTTTTAGTGGATGTGGAGATTTATTTACAGCCTTAATTACTCATGGTTTTTGCGAAAATGGGCAGGTATTGACACCAGCTGTACTAGGTAATGTACTATTAAAATTAAATAGGATATTGAAAATTAGCTTAGACGATGAAATTAAGAAGTGTGGAAATAAACTTGTGAAATCAGTCAAAGATATTAGAGTAGTTTTACTGAGGGATGTACTTTTAGAAGATTATACAGATGAGATAAAAGAGGTTGAATATATTTGACCGTAGAATAGATTACTTATATATAGTTAGTTGTTTGAGCAATACACGACTTAATTTATTGATAAGAGATTTACTGATCATTACTAACCCCAAGATCAGAATCTATCTATATATATATTTTTTAAACTCATTATATATATATAATGTCAAAGAATAATGATAGCACATATAATTCAAGAATAGTTAGGATATGGAGAATAATAAAAGTGGTAGTTATTTTAATGGTAGTGTTGGCAAGCTTATGGCATAAATATTACAACTCAATGCGCCATTATTTCCAAAACAAAGTATATCCAGACAGCAAATCAAATGATTCGATTGATATACAAAGATATAACAGCGCTGACATGAATGTAATGAGCGACAGACACTTTTCCATCAAACACGTTTTTCACCATGGCACAGGTCCAAACAACTACAGAATACATAGAAGATTAGACATACCATCAGATTTTGTCCAAGATACATACAAAGACTATTATATAAACTCACAAGAAATATCAGGGGATCTGAACCTTGAAGATATATATAGTTCTATGGACTGGCCAAAGGTTCATAAAGGTAAAAATCCATGGACTATGAAATTGATAATCAAAAAGAATCAAGCTAAAGGAAAAACTACTAGATTGAAGGAACGCCACACACCAGACTTTTTGGACTCATATTTAAAATTCGCCAGACAAGTTAAGGGAAATCCAAAAATTCTAAGTGGAATTAATTTGGAATGGGAAAAGGATATCGAGATCTCAATCCCTGATATAAAAGACCAAGAGACTCTTATGTCATTAGCAACAATATCTTCAAATGCGTATGTACGTTTTCCACAGTCAGAAAAAGAGAAAGAAAAGCTGGACTGGATTGACGTAGGTAATTGGACTCCGAATGAAGATGATGAGAATATTGAGTTTGGATGGAGTGACACAGGGCTAAGAGGCCATGTGTTTGTAAGTGACGATAATAAAACTGTAGTAATTGGAATAAAGGGTACTTCTGGAGCAGCAATTCCTGGGGGAGGCAACGAAGAGACCTCTTCTAATGACAAAATAAATGATAATCTTTTATTTTCTTGTTGTTGCGCCAGAGTCAGTTATTTGTGGACTACAGTATGCGACTGTTATGAGAAAACTTATACATGCAATCAAGATTGCTTAGAAAAAGAGTTATTACGAAAAGATAGATATTACCAGGCAGCGTTGGATATTTACCGTAATGTCACTGCCTTATATCCACCAGAGACAACTAATATCTGGGTGACAGGTCATTCACTTGGTGGGGCATTAGCCTCACTACTAGGAAGAACCTATGGATTACCTGTAGTCGCATTTGAGGCGCCCGGAGAAATGTTAGCAACCAAAAGATTGCATTTACCCCAACCTCCAGGTATTCCAAGCATCTGGGAAAATATTTGGCACATAGGCAACACTGCTGATCCTATTTATATGGGAGTGTGTAATGGGGCCTCCAGCTCGTGCAATGTCGCCGGATATGCCATGGAAACTGCTTGCCATACAGGAAAGCAATGTGTGTACGATGTGGTCACTGATAAAGGTTGGAAGGTCAATTTACTAAATCATAGGATACATACGATTATTGATGACATAATTCTTGCTTACAACAAAACACCAGAATGTATTCCACAACCACCTTGTCGAGATTGTTTTAATTGGCGGTTTACTTCCCATGATGACGAAGAAGACGATGAGCCTTTCTTGCCAAATCCCCTTCGGCCATCTAAATCACGTACTACACACAACCCAACGACTTCTGTGCAGACTTCTACTTTAACACTGACTGTATCCAGCCGTCCATCACATACCGACTTACCGAAAAAATGTCTTAAACGGACATGGTACGGTTGGTGCACAAAATGGGGTTACGGTGATGATGACGACGATGACAGCGACGACGAAGAGGGGGATGACAATAATGGCAAAGATGACAATAAAGAAAGAAGTTCTAAGGTCATATGGCAATAATAACATGTCCTGAAATAGCGTAATATTATAGCATAATACTTAGAATATAATATTGGGTTATTCCTTGCATAGCAACCTTGTGTAATTTGAAATTGCGAACAAAGTGATGTTTACTTAATATCTGGTCATGGCTGACCAAATTGGGAAAATCAAAATATCATCCTGTATATAGGTCACTAGTTTAGCCTCTCTATTAATGTTTGTGGCCGTTCTAGGAATGAGTGATGTTTTTTTCAGGAAAGTCTTATAGGAATGACTATTTTAGATGTTTACTTTTTTCTATATGCACTCATTGAAAATTTGGTTGGTGTAGAGCAAAATCCCTTATATGAAGCTAATTTATATTAAGCTCAAAGTATACTTTTCTGTTTTTACTAGTTTTAGGCCAATTAGGCAAATAATTGAATATATTATAGAAACTTAGAATGAAGCTTGTTCAAACCTTGATTAACATATTCTTCCTAGCCGGAACTACGTTGTTGTTGATTTTCACAGTATTATCAGGTTCGACTAACTCATTTCCTTTTAAAGACTTTTACTTTTTAAAAGCAGACACTTCCCAAATAGCAGGTGCTTCATCTGAATCAGTCTGGTCATTCTGGGGTGTTTGCAATGCTGGTAACCTTACTGATTGCAGATTGGGACCAGCTTATCCAATTTCCCCTGTTGATAATTTCGGAACTTCTGCAAACATTCCAACAGATTTTGTCAACAACAGAGATACTTACTACTATTTGACCAGATTCTCTTTTGCTTTCCTTATCATTGCTCTTTGTTTCACAGCATTTGCGTTGATTCTCGATATCTTTGGATTGATATTTTCTGCTGTTGATAAGGTTGTTGTTGGTTTAATTGGTGTTGGTCTTTTCTTTTTAGCTGGTACTGCAGCCTTCGAAACTGCTGTTGTAGTTTTGGCTAGAAATGCATTCCATAGCTCTAATTTGAGTGCAAGTATTGGTGTTAAATTGATAGCTTTTCTCTGGGCCTCACTTGTTGCATTATTTATTGCATTTATGAATGCCACTTTCTTCACAATCCTCGGCTCTTATAATAAGCACTTAACTAGGGTTAGAGCAGAACAGCAAAATGGTGCATATGATGCAACTGCAGCTGACAATTCTTCTTTCACAAGATCTGCGCCTGTTGACCCAGCAATTAAGCATGAAGATAACGGTGGAATTAGATTCTTTAAGATTAAGAGAAACCAAAAGACTTCTGATGAAGAAAGTGTTTAATCCCTTTAAAATAATATCCAATAGGTGATACTAGTTTTTTTTTTTATTTATTAGGGGTGAAAGTGCTCAAATTTGAACAAAAATCAACCTATTGATTCTTGTGTTCTATTCTCAACGTATAATTTTAATATTTCGTTTATACCATTGCCTAGAAAAATTACGGCATTTTATTTTTTGTACTATAATAATATACATAATTTATACTATATATCGATCTAGTAGAAGAAAATTTTCAAATATATAAATGTATTAAGGTTACATTGCTAAATGATTTACTCTATATTTAGGGGATAATTTCGGTGATAAACATTATTACTCCGTTAAAGTGCTGAACATTTCTGTTGAGTTTTATACAGGATAGAACAATTCGAGAACCCCCTAAATACAAAGCAAATTAATTATTAAGATTTCTATTAATGGCTTAAATATAAGTTTTATAAGAAATTTGAAGATACAATTACTTTAAACAATTTAACGTTATTTCTTACTAGATTTTGTATCAATTAATAGTTAGACACTACTTTCGAAAAAAATTGTTCAGTGAAAATAGGGGTCCACTTCAGATACAAATTGCATTTGGTATAACTATATTAAAATCACAATGCCTTTAAAAAGTGATTCAGAAAAAGAACACCACCACCATCATCACCATGGTTTAAAGAAATTTTTTAAAAAGGAGCAATCACCAGTTTCCGATTCTAACCTGAGCAGTTCTCACCATGCATTGTCAAAGATGTTTCATCATAAAAACGACTATAGGTCGGATGGAGAAGCTTCTAGTATAAACTCCTCTATGGAAAAATCAGGATCTGGAAATATCAAGAGAACAAATACTTTGGGTAGGCACTCAGTGAATAACAGCAGTGCAAACATTGCTAAAGATAAAGACCATTTAGTTATGAATAAAGCACAAACATTTGCTCATATACAACAAATAAACAACAAGAATGCTGCACAGGCAGCAAGAAACCAAAATATTAGCCGTGTTCCACATCCTCCGCAAGAAAAAATTGTTTATGATCCTTTTGGATTGAATAAAACAGTGAGTCAAAATCTTCCTAGGAATACCAGCTTTTATCTTGGAAGTAATGACAGTGAAAGGATATTATCGAACCCAGTTGCTGACCCGAACGATTATTTACCTGATGATATGAAACAAGATCACATCAATTTATTAGATGATTATGATATAGATCCTAAGAAGCTTGGTTCGGGAGGATCATCAGATGTAAGATTAATCCATTCTAATAAAAACAAAAAAAAATGTTATGCTCTAAAGAAATTTACATTAATTGGAAGTGAAACAGATGAAGAATTTTACAAAAGGGCAACCAAGGAATATGTATTGACAAAGAGACTGAGTAAGTCAAGACATGTAGTAGACGTTTTAGCGATGGTCAGAATTCAATCCCAGGGAGGTATGACAAGAGGATGGGGATTTGTATTGGAATTCTGTGATGGTGGTGATTTGTTTAACACAATTATAAAACCTGGATGGAAAAGGACAAGTCTAAATGAGAGATTTTGCTTGTTTAAACAAATTGCATATGGCCTCAAGTTCTTGCATGATTCAGGTATTGTTCATCGTGATATAAAACCTGAAAATGTGTTGATAGATTCAAATGGTATAGCAAAACTTTGTGATTTTGGTGTAAGTACCCATGGTCATGAAATTGAAGATGATTTACTGTCTCCAGTAAAATTGTCTACTGCTTACGTAGGCTCACCACCATACTCACCTCCAGAAGTTATGAAATTAAAAGAATTGAGCCACACAGAGGTGAAAAAACATCCTTACAACCCATTTCAGATGGATCATTGGAGTTTAGGAATGCTTTTATTTTGTATCGTATACGCTAATGTTCCATTCCAAACCGCTTTACCGAGCGACCCTGGCTATAGAGAGTATAAGTTCAATCACGAACGTTATTCTTCTAGTAATTCTTCATTTAAGCACAATACTGATTTTTTTAAAGGTCCAGGAAGTGAATTTAAATGGGCAGCTAAATTTGCATCTCAGAGTGCAGCTAGAGTTGCATGGAAACTATGCGACCCAAACCCCCTGACAAGGTATGATTTAGATATATTATTTAATGACCCTTGGTTTATAGGTTTGGAGATGTGCTTATACGAATTTGAAGATCAAGAGTTATACCCATTCCCCACATTCGAAAGAAATTCCTCTAGTTCTTCTGTCGTAAATTCAAGAACACCATCTAGAAGAAATACTATTAAAAATGATGGGGATAATTATGAAATACATACTCCTGTAAGAAGTATGCTAGACTTGGGGAAGGCTGCGGATGATGCGTCATCTATCCATTCTTCTTCCTCTTTAACTTATACTCCTTTGGAACTTCAAAGACATGATATTCCTCGCAGTTCATCTGATAAAAAGAATCCAAAGAGTCCTATAATTGACCATGGTAATTCAATACCTAGAATTAAATCTATGTTAGAAGTTAGTGATGATAAAGCAGAAAGGACTTTACCCTCCTTAATAGAAAATGAGAAGGAGCATGTCGTTGCTGATTCATCCATAAATGATAAACAAATAAATGAGAATGAAGATAATAATAAGGCATCATCTAGTGACTCTTCAGCAAAGTCTATTGAAGTAGTCAAGAAAGTTCAATCCCCAGGTATGAATCCTCCTATAGAGAATTCTCAACAGGAATCGCAAGAAGCTACCACTGGTAATGCTCATACTACCAATGCCAAGAAAGAATTGTCGTCTTTGAATACAGACTTAAATCGGGCAGTATCTTCTATTCTGTTAGATCAAAACGGTGTTTGTGACTTGGGTTATAAAATTAAAAAGCATCATCATCTAGAAATCAGTACTATCGCAGTGTCTGGTAGTCTTTCAAGAAACCGTTAAATTACATAAACTATGTTAAAGTCCAAAACGGAAATATATGTAAAACTATAATAAAAATTACTCTTTAATATCAGCGCATGTATTACAAATCAAATTAAATACGTATGAATGTACATTTTTGGTTCAAATTTCAAACCGTTTAGAAGTATGAAGTCATATTTAAGCTTCTAAAGCAACTCTACCCTTTGGATTGGTAACCTTAACACCGATCTTCTTAGCCTTAGCAACGATTTCAACTCTGTTTCTAGCAGAAACATTGTGAGCGATTTCAGCAGCGTAAGTCTTGGTGTGCATTAATAAAACATCTAAATCCTTGATGTTCTTAACTAAGAAAGACTTGTGGCCGGATGGCATCAAGTGTCTGGTCTTCTTGTTGGAACCGTAACCAATGTTTGGTTGTGGAATAGTACCTCTGAATCTTCTTCTGACACAAGAGTCAATACCCTTTTGCTTTCTCCAGTTTTCGGCAACACGGTGGTATCTGTCAGAGTGGTGTCTCTTGAACTTCTTAGTGTGCTTTTTAACAATCTTTGGGTGTGGTAATGAAGCAGCCACTATATAAATGTTAGTATATTACACCTAGGATGAGTGGATACTTATAGCAATGAACTATCTTAACCTAAGAATGAAATGTATTATTATGTTTAACAATACGATGATCTTTCAATAAGTTACAAATTTTAAATAAATTTCTCTGATATAATCTTCCCTTCAAAAAGGGCTCCTCATGTAATCTCAACTCAACGAATCATATTCCAATTTAAGGTGTCTTCTCATCGCAATTATCTAGATAAATTCTATAGTTCACTTCTATCATATCCTCTTACAAAATTCATTCAAACATACTTTTAATTATGTGTCGATTAAGCAGTACAAGAAACAAAATTATTACCTCTTAAAAATTTTCACTTTTTCCCGTAGAGTAGTGAGAATAGAGCGCAGGAGGATGGTGATAGAAAATAATAAGTAAGCACACTACCCATGTAAGGATATACTTAATATGCAGTATAATATATTAAATCGTGAGATTATTCTTCAAGCCCTAACCCTACGTGTATTCACGTGATATATCTTTCGATAAAAGATGCTGGTAGCGTCATCGAAAGTTGACTTAATGCTTTACGGGCTTACTCTATTGCATTATAACTATAGCAGCTAAATATACCATATAGTTTTAACCTAATCTCTTGTGCAAAATTGTAGAAAATTTAAATATATAAGGTCACTTGAATATATTTTACTTTTCATTATAAGTATATCTAATATATACATAGCAATTTATGGGCTATTTCGATTATCTATGTTGGTATCTACCCTCATGATTTAGATGAGGACAATTGGAGAGGCTCAAAAGCATAGACTAATTATTTTGTGTAATTACTTTATCTACAGGATATATGTTTTTGGCAACATCCCAAATAGTACTATTAGCAAGAATAAAGAAATGGAGCAAGATGAAATTGTAACAACACCAACATTTTTATCGCTACAATTTGCAAATAGAAGTATTTTATAAACCCTTCAATGAATTGGGTATCTAGTGATACGATACTCTTTTACGTCGCAGCGTGTTTTCTAGGATGGAAGCTTTTCTGGAATATAATTCATCTATTCTTAGGTGTATATGTGAGCAGCGTAGGATTTAGCAATGGGTTGGTACTTCTGGGGATCATGATATCTACTAAAAATGTAAATATTAGCCTACACAAGTTTCGTGTACGTCTATGGGGCTCTAGTAAGATTATCTTAGAAGATTTTGAAATTGAGGTGAAAGATCTAGACACAAATATACCTAGAACGAAGAATTCGTCTAAAGCAAACACAGACAATGATATTGATTTAAATATATCTAAGATCCCAGTGTCTAAATTTTTGTTAAAATTCCTTTTAAAACATATTCCAAGAATAAATGTTGAATTAAGAAATACTACTTTAAACTACCAAAAATTCGCTAGCAAAATTGACACTTTAACATTTCTTTTAAATTCAAGATACAATAAACTCGACAACTCTGTAAAAATAAATGTGGATGTTAGAAGTCTAAACATAACACAATCAATAAGTGAAGTGGGTGGTAACCTGTTAGATCTTATACGCCTATCTAATACTAATATGAAATATAATTTCTTGATTGACTTAACTTCAGGTGAACTTCAGGATTCTAGTTTTCAATTGTTTATTAGTGGAATTAGATTACTGGTGTTGAATGTAATCAAGATATTATTGGAGAAGAAGAAATATTCCCAAGAGGAAATTATTGAGACCACGAGTAAAAAGAAGAAATTTAGTGAAAGATTACAAAGTTTAGCGAAAGCAACTAGCTATATTAAAGAAATTTCCGTTCATTTGGAAGATGCTGATCTTATTGATATCCCTTTTGCGGCTTCTTCGGACAATGTTGATTTTAGTACTTACATGAAAAAAGAGAAGCTTAATACTTGTTTAAATTTAAATTTTAAAGCTGCAACAATTAATTTTCAGAAGTTAATACAATCTTCTGCTGGATACTCTATAATGTTTGATACAAAGAAAGATATCCCATTCCAATTCACTTCGTCAATTCAACTTTTAAACTTAAATTATGTCGTTCTACACCATGATGGTCATGAAACTTATATCAAATCAACAGATGAAATTTTAAACATCCCCAATTGTTCTTTTACATTTAAAGCTAACTTTCTCCATCAATTATTAGACGGATATGGATTTAAGGGTATTCTTGTTGAATTTTATTCATCAGCAAGTAGCCCAATATTAGATTTAGATACTTTGCAATTAAGTGAATTGATTTATAACGTTGTCTTGCTAAAAGAACTTCTCAAACTTAAGGAAATAAAAAGCATTCATGAAGGTGCTAATCTTCAGGAAGTTACAAAGAAACTGGATTCTAAAAATGCTATATACTCACAGAAAAAAGAAAACGATCCTAAATCATTTTGGAATCTATTAAGTGAGTATTATCCTCATCTAGATATGAAAGTTGTTTTTGAGCAACCAAGAGCCATTATCAGGCATGTATCGAAAACAAACACAGAAATATTGAACTTTTCTTACTCGCTTTTAAATTTACAGATTTCAACTTCAGAAGCAGGTATCTATAATACTAATTGTCATATTTTACATCCTTCAATATCATTTGAGGTTTTTGAAAATGCAAATTTTGATACTAGAAGTAAGGAGGAGATATTTGGAATTGAAGCAATAACCCTTGATGTTTTAGTAATGAAAAATCTAAGGCTTGAAACTAATCTTGAAATAAAAAGGCCTCTGTTATTAGTTTCGAATCTCGACAACATGAGAGGTATTTATAATATACTATCAGCAATAACTAATTTTTCAATTGATCATTTGAGTCGCGGGGTCATTTACCTGGCTTTAACTGCTGAAATAATTGAGAAGCTGAAAGAATGCAAAAATGGACATGTCCAGAATAGTGAAGTTTCGAAAAGTATATTCACAGGTCTCCCGCACTGGATATTGAAGGCAAGCATCAAAATAAGCAATTTGACAATATTATTTGGATCTATATCTGTATTGATACCAACAGAATTCATTCATAATGAAAACCTTCTGGAACTCAACAACCTTAAGCTGAACACCAAACTCTCTTTCGACTCATTCTTAATAAGCTTGGTAAACAAGGAGTATGATTCGGGGTTTGAAAATTCTTCTAATAGCTCGCAAGAGACCTTAACAACTGTCAATCAGGAAATTTTCTGGAACTTAGATTGCAGCCTTTCTAAATTAAATTTGAGCGTCAAAACAAATAGAACTACCAATCTCCAATCCATATTTACCATCCCTTCTATTAACATTTCCACAAGTGCTCTTTGTGTTGATTCGACGAATTGTTTAAATACAGATTTACATATTGATCAAGTCCATGGAAGCATAGATAAATTTAAAATATTTACTTTAATGGGTACTGTTTATTTGATGAAAGAATATGTTATATTTCCTGGTATTTTAATTAGGCAAAAGATCGACAATGACTTAAGGCATCCTTCAAGGCACAAAAACCCTGCTAGTAGGAATTCAATCTATAATTTTTTTCATTTGAATTGTGTTCTAGACGATCTCCAATTCATTTTCCATTTAAGCGAAGACTTCAAGGCTAAATTACAAGTATTTAATACTATGCTTGTTTTCTTTGAAAATAAATTAATGATAACATCTAACTTTGTTCGATTAATAACAGATTCATCAACAATAAAAGGAAAATGGGATAGGATAGCTTGTGTGGATTCCTTAAATTTTAATATGAATGATCCTAATCATAACGAACTAATTCATCTAAGTTTTGGTAATATTAGATTTATTCACCCTCATAAACTTGTTGTTTATAAATTATTTGACAATTTATCTATTATGCTCAAAATAGTGAAGCATCTAGTAAAATGTTTAAAAAGTGAAAATAAAACACATATAGTATTGCCTTCAGAGGCAAATCCAGTTAAACTTCCTGCTATTAAATTGAATGTGAAGAAATTAAGCTTTACCATGGAAGATGATCCTTTTGAAAGTGAGTTGAACATGATATTCCAATTGGGATTAATCGAACAAAAGAAGCGGATTGAATTATATTCGTTATGGGAGTCAAAAGCCGCTACTTCGGATTTTAAATACGATGATGTGGTTGCTTTGCAGAAAGCGATAGTCAGATCATGGATTAGAAAAGTAAAATCGTATAAACACGAACTAACACAAGAATTACATAAGAGCAAGGACTATCTTTATGGGAATGAAGTATATATTGAACGAAAAAATAACAAAAGAGTTGTACCATATAACATACACCCACCTTTATTATCAGTTATAATGTCAGATGTTGTGTTGAATATTACGACAACGCAATTCAATATATCCGACGTACCAAATTTTATCCATAAGATGGGACAAGGTGTTCCCATTGATACCAAATATAATTTGTTAGTTCCTATGTTCATTGATTTAATGGTAAGTGAACTTCGGATGCATTTACGTGATTATCCTTTGCCATTACTTTACATTCCAAAGAACAAAAATTCAAACTCGCTATTATTGTCAGGTCACTTAGTTATTTCGGAAGCATTTGGGGTTCAAAAGGAAAACCTAAGAGAATTGTCTGTCAATTTACTAAATTTGCAGTCGCATAATCTAAATAAAAATTATTACACATTAAAAATCCAGAAGTCATTAGCTCCAGTGAAAATGTTTTTCGATTTATCAGCAAATTTTAATTCTAACGTTGCAAATAGATTTGTGTGGGGGCAATCATATCAATTTGGTTTACAGCAGGTTCTCCTCAATTTAGATCAATTCTCGAAGCCTCCAGTAGACCCGTCTTTGAAGCTAGGAATATGGGATAAAATTAGAGTAATTATGCATGGAAAGTTTTCTATTCATTCAGACTCAAAGTTAGAAATCGCCTTCAAAGGTTCTAGAAGCCCTTACGGTCTATTTGATACTTCAAGTGGTTTTGTTTTATCTTTTAGCGAAAATGTCCATTGGCAAATCAATAGTAATGACGATTCTAGAAGCTTTTTTGATGCAAGTTCAGAGTCTGTTTTTTGGTATATTCCAAATTATTTGGCAGCACCGATGTTGACTTGGTCCAGGCCAAGCTCATCTTTAATTTATTTACCCAATTCAAAGAAATTCATTTCTTCCTGTTTTGCATATTACCTTGATACATCTGCTGTGGATACAGAAATGAAGTATCAAGATGTTTTGATTGAAAAAAACATAATCAAGTTGCATGGAGGCGTTAATTTTAAAGTAGGTTTTGTACTACAAAGATACACAGACAAGAGTAAGAATACGGTTACTACTGACTGTAAGCCCCATTATCTCATAAATTTATTTAACCCAGAATACACGAAGGCTGATCATGATTCTTACTATGGGTTTAGGAGCAATTTTATCCATATGGCAATAACTTTAGTTGCTGGTGATGAATCGTCCTATAATTCAATACACTTATCAGCAAATGCATTTTTACACTTCTTTAATTGGTGGAAGCTTTTTACTGGTAATATGCAATTACCTATTAGAAATGGTAATTTATTTGGTGATAAGAAACAAACCACTAAATTTTCTCAACATTTAATTTCAAATACATTCCAATTCAAAATAAAGTCTTTGTTTATTTCTCATATATATCGTGGTGAAGATGAGAATAACAAGATAGAATGTATAGGGGTAAGAGGTAAGATGGATAATTTCATGGTGGATTTGCATCAGAAGAAGGAACCTCGAATTGAAATTCATGAAGAATTGTCAAGAAATAAACAGATTAAAAAAATGAATTTTGGGTTGGGTGAGGTGCATTTATCAGGCATTGACTTAAGGTCAGTTAATGTCTCCTTTGATAAAGAAGAATATACTTCTCATAATTCTGCTAGGACAGAATCTAGCTCTAATGTTCATAATAACGATAAGAAGTGGTTCGATATAGAAGATTATGAAGATGTGGCACTGGCTACATTATCTAACAGTAGAAGAAAGGTGTCAATTAACCCATTATTATTTTCGGAGCAATTTTCATATTTAAGGGAATTTGTAATAGATCCCAAAAATTTGAATATGTCTTCTGTCATCAGGTTATTTGAAGATGCACATGTTCATGATTGCTCTTTACAGTCTAAGAATGTTTTTGCTCCACAAATTGAGCTATATGAGAGTCGAATCTCAAACTTGAGGGATCAGGTAGATTCTAATAATAAAAAAGGAAAGGATACCACTCAATTAAATGAAAGAATATCGTCGCTAGAAAAAGACATATTAGATACTCAAGCAAAGTGGGAAAAAATGATACGAAGAAAGTCGCTGATTGGTTCTGAAAGTGCCTTAAAAGACCATTTCCATAATAGATTTATATTGATAGGAATGCTTCTAAAATGGAATGCTCGTAATAGAAATGCAATATTGAAATATATTCATTTTATTCAACTAATAAGGACATTAAGACAGTATATGTCCCATGAATCCATCGCAACTATTGAGGAATTGATTTCTTCTGCAGAAAACTTTGACTTGGATGACGTCTCTTCTATTAAAAGGAAATCTGTCAAGGATTCTACGGTAATAAGTAATCCTAGTTATTTTTCTTCTGAAGATAGATTGCAAAATTTTGATGAAATAATTCATAAAGTGAAGTCAAATGAAAAGATTAGAGAAGATTACAGGGTGGAAATCATTTCACCACAAATTCAACTACAGAGTGAACTTGCCCCCAATTCTGTAGTTTTAATTTCAGCGCCAACTATTGACATGAAAATAATGTCAGTCGTAGAAAAAAATAAAAATGACCATTTATTCATTGACGCAAAGGAATTAGAGGTAAGGTTTGGAGTAATTTTAAAAGACGCAAGTATTTTTATTTTGAAAAAAGAAGAAGTCATAAATTCCGATAATTTACTCTTGAGTTCTTCAACATACGGAGCAAAGAAGAACTGGCCACCATGGTTAGGAATAGAAATTTGTAAGAATGGTGCACTTGCTGGGGATCGACAACTATTGGTAGATAAAACTTCCACTATGGTAACTTACGATATCGTTAAGCCCCTAGCACATAAATTAGCAAGCTATAATGATTCGGAGCTTGTAGAGGAAGAAACTGATTTCAATCAAGCTGAAGATAAAGTTGAGAATATAATGCAAAAATTGCAAGTAGATATCCCAAAGTTGATTATTAAATCTACTTCAGAACAATATTTTGCGTTGTATTTGATAATTGTAGATCTACTTTTCTACACTGAGCCTACCAGTAAGCTATTAGTAGAAAAATTGGAAAAGTTAAGACTTTCACTAGATTTACAAGATTTGATATCTTTGCATGAAAGAGTGGCTTTTTTGCGTAGGTATCATTATTTGCTTAAAAATTTGTTGTGTAATTATAACTTCAGAAAGGATTTCTTAGATAATGAGCAGTTTAATGACTATTCAATGCTTGTTTCCGAGAGCAAAAGCAATGATATTGATATCTACTTATTAATGCAATCAATTTTGACTGGCAATTTATATTTAGAAAATAATAATTCCTCTTCTAAGAGCTTGTGGTTCATACGAGCAGATGAAATTATTCTTCATATGCTTGAGGATGATAGAAAACCAATTCTTGATCTTGCGATTGCAAATGGAACCTTTAAGAGAATAATCAGCGATGATGGGTCAAATGAAAATAGAATCGACGTACATATGATGCAGGGCTTTAATCTCATCCCGGGCTCGTATTATCAGAGTATTATTGAGCCACATTGTGAAAAAGAAGCCATGGATGCGAAGGAAAGTTTAATTATAGTTGATTGGACAATGAAAAGGTCAATTGGAGGCATAAAAATAATGGAGAATTTTGAAATTCAATCGAAACCGTTAAATATCAGAATTGATGAAATAACTGGTGAGAAATTAATGAAATTTATATTTAGGACAGATTCTTTTGATGAAGTTAACGATAGTCCAGTAGCTAAAATTGTCAAATCACAAAAAAATGAATCTGATGAATCTGGCGAGTCTGAAAAATCTGCTGACTCTAGTGGAACTAGACTTTTCCTGGATGAGCACTCAAGTAAACTGAGTCTATCTACAAGCCAGGATGTAATAATATCGGGTGGTAGTGCCAATAAGGATTCAAACCACTCTGACTATAATAGCAATGGAAAATTAAAAACTAAGAATTCACAGTCGTTTTATTCGGACTTCTCTGGGAGTGAGTACGAAGAAAATATCGAATTAATGTTGGACAGAGCAAATAAATATATGACTATTATCGCTTTGAAGATTAGGAAGATTTCATTAAAAATTTCTATCAAATTAAACAAGGGCATTAAAAGATTAATGAATGTGCAAGATTTCTTGGTCCATTTACCGGAAGTTAATATTGAGAATAGATTTATGTCTTTCCTTGATATTGCTATGATACTTAAGAAAATGATTATTAAGAGTTTACTAAATCATTCTGGAAGATTGTTACAGAATAAATTAACAAATCACAAACATAGACGTAATTTTAGATCCATTAAACCTTTGGAGAAATACGATAAGTTTATTAATGCAACTGATCTAGAATCAGTACAAAATTAACTAATTAATTAATATATATAAGTCTAAGTAATAACAAATTGTAAAATATCGACATTATATATGCTGTCTTTTAACATCGCCAAAGGTCTGAGTTTTCTTCTTACGTTTTGCCTTTTTAGATGAACCAAATTCATCATTTTCAGACATGTCATCACCTCTCATCAAAGTTTGTTGATCATTAATAGCTAAACTAGCAGTGCTAAAGCCAGGGATTCCATTGATTGGTGTTTTATCAAATTTCAAAGCTTGGTTCAATAAGTTTGAATCTATCTCTTTAATAATATCGGGCGCTTGGGCTATCATAGGATCTAAAAGATTCCCTGGTATTTGCTTAGGTGGTGGTATTTGATGTTTTCCTGGCAAATCCAGTATATGATTTTTGTATGATTTTCTTAATTTAACCCCTTTAGAGCCATCGGGGTTTGTCCTTGCAAGTGATTTTTCGATGGATTCAAGGCCATACATGCTTAGCAAATTATTCATTGGAGAAGGATTCAGTTTATTATAAATTACTGGAGAAGTTAGTAACTGGGTTTATCAAAAAATATTATCCTATTAGTTTAATTTTTGTTACGTACCATCTTTATTTATCAAGTAAAACTCTCCTTTACTCATTATATGAATGTCTATGCTTCTACTCTATTTATATTAGTTTCGAACGTTATCGCTTAGATTTTAACAAATTAATTTATCCTGCATTTAATCTCACTAAATTTGACTACGGAAACGAAATAATACTCTACAAATAAAAAATAAAAATAACTTCAAGTAAGTCATATATTAGTTAGGTTAAAATTAATGCTTCTCCAAGCTAGATTTATTTACCAACAACTTCCCAACCTTCACCTTCTTTTGAGTCGTCAATTTGCAACTTTGCTGTAGTTTTCTCTAACCCAGTTTCTTCTTTCTTTGATTCTTTCTTTTCTTCTTCTTCCTCTTCAGACTCGTCATCAACAGCTAAAACATCATACAATGACTTTTTTGGCTTAGCTTCGTCCTTTTGCTCTTCTTCTACAGTATTTTGCTTGTTTGCTCTGGAACGTGGTTCCAAAGCTTGGCCTCTTTTCCAATCCAATTCTGGTTCTTGCCTTCTTGGTTTTCTATCAATGCCTTGACTTGGGCCTAATCCTGAACCTCTAGCAGAGGTCCAGTCAAAATCGTCCTTTTTTGGTCTGTCACTTCTGGCACTTCTTTGTCTTGGTGGTAAAGTGGCAACAGAACCTCTAGCGGAACCCCAATCTAATTCAGGTTCTTCTCTTCTTGGTCTGTCACTTCTGTTACTTCTTTCACGAGGTGGCAAACTTCCAACAGAACCTCTAGCAGAACTCCAGTCTAAATCTGGTTCTTCTCTTCTTGGTCTATCACTTCTATTAGATCTTTCACGAGGAGGTAAAGTTCCTGAGCCTCTAGCAGAGCCCCAGTCTAAATCTGGCTCTTCGCTTCTGCCTGAAGCATTAGAACCTCTAGCAGATCTCCAATCCATGTCAAATACATCTTGTCTTTGTGGAGCAGCTACATTAACAAAAATCTTTCTGCCGTTGAATTCGGTCATACTTAAGTTCAAAGCTTCTTCTAAGATTTCTCTTTCGCTGAATGTAACAAAACCAAAACCCTTTAATCTACCAGTTGCACTATCTACTGGTAATTTTAAGTCTGATATAATATCTTTAGCTTGCATTCTGTCTTCAAAAAATCTTGTTAAAGATGATTCAGTTACTTCCCATGGTAAGTTACCAATTCTAGCTCTGAATGGAGGATGGTCTGGAATTGGGAATTCCTTTCTTTCTCTTCTCATTTCGTCATCTCTAGCATATCCTTGATATTGGGAAGTTTCCTCACTTCTGTGTGAAGGAGCAGGGGCAGAACCAGTATTAAGGGAAACACCAATGGATGACATGTCAACTTCTTCATCAGCCCATGATCCGCCACCAAGGGAATCATCGGCCAAGAAAGAGCCTAAATCCATTTTAACACTTTTCTTCGGAGGAGCTGTTGACCCGTTAGTACTTGTTTTTATTAACTAAAGAACCAATGTGTTTCCAGTAGATTATTATAACATACCCATTTTCAATGTTGTTTAGTATTTCTAATACTAATATTGTGAATTTAAATACAACTGAAATATCCTAGAATAATTTTTCAATTTTCCTTTTTTTTTTTCAGGAATGCGAAGTCTCTACTTGTGTAACTTATTCAATACATATGCTGATAATTATTATATCTATTCAATAGTATAAATATATTAATATACAATTAAGAAGTAGAATTATACCCTTTGTTCAACTATAGATCTGCGCGTATCATCTGATACAGATATTGATCCAGTCATATTCTGAGTACCAGTATTCAGATTATGAGAAGATGCTGATGATGCTGAAGATGACGATGGCGATGGAATTGAATTTTGAACCGATTCAGTAGGAACGTTTAAGTTTGCATCTCTGTCCATATTAGAATCTTGGCCGGACTGAGCAACGAGTTCGTTAGAACTCTCGTTATCAATATTATTTTCTGATTCAGCTTCTACTAATCTAGCACGTGTTGCAAGGTTAATGACTTCCATATATAAAATATCCGATTTTCTTATTCCCATTAGTCTCCACCAAAAACGTTTAAGCATTTTTCCATATCTCAAGTTTGCAGCTTCAGTTGCTCTCTCTTCAATATTTAAATGACTCAAACTAGAATCATTTAGAATCATTCTTGCTCTTTCTGAAGGTGGAATTAATTCTTGAATTATTGCTCTTAAAGCTGGATCACTTCTAAAGGCTTCATAGTCTATACTTAAATCATCCCTTAAAGTATCTTCTTGTGGGTTTTCTCTAGCATTTTCACCTTCGCCCAAGTCTGCTTCCACATTGTCTGCACTCTCACTAGAAGTATTATTATTTATATTACCTTTATAGAAGTAATCCCGCTTACACATAGGACAGCAAGCTCTACGCTTGGTAAGCCAAGGATCCAAACATTCTGCATGGAATACATGTCCACATAGCAACCCTCTTACTTCATCTTCGTCTTCTATGGTGTCAAGACAAATGGCACACATACCCGATGAGAAATGTAATCCATCTCCATTTGCAAGATTGTTCAACTCGATGTTTTCTGTTGTGCTAGAAGGGTTTGATTCCAGCTCATTAGTCTCTGTGAGGGTCCTATCTATTATTTCAGTAATATCTTTCTCAGTGACATTCGATATTTCAGCCTGATTATCACTATCGGTTTCAGCGGCCTCAGTATCGATATCTATTCCAGCCTCATGTAACACACCATCTCTTCGTTCTACGTCCCTTTCTTTCCCACCGTTTAACCAGTCATAATACGACTTCTTAGGGAATAATATTTCCACCTCCTCTTCTGAGAGCTTCCTCATCTTAGAATAATGATTTCTAAGGCGTCTTATCCTTCCCATACCATTTGGCATCATACTTCCTCTTATAAATTGATGTTCCCTGATATAGAGAAGTAAATCGTGCAATTCATCATTCGTAGTTTCATCATTATTCAGTTCACCTACGTTCCTTCTGTATATTGGATACACGTGTAGTCCAAACTTTGACCTGACGAAATACCTGACAGTAAAAAACATGAATAAAAATGCAATCAATACACCAATACCCAAGGCTAGGAAGAATAACGCAGTCGACGGTGCATTTCCAACAAACGATGTATAGTCCAAATCTGGATCCGCTGATACTGACGTTGATGATGATGCTGTTGATGCAATACTAGATATAGTAGCAGATGGTGATAATATATCCCTTTTCTTAAGCATAACTATGTAATATAATTACTTGCTACCATATGAATTAAATCAGACTTCTGCTCCAAGTCACTGTGCAGATTATTTAACTATAATATAATTTCTTGATAAATGCTATTTATATACAACTATTTTGACAATAATCAGCCTTGTCTTTGAATATCTTATTTCAAGATATTAACTGGGTCATTAGCAATGAAATTTCGCCTTTTTAATTTCAGCTGATCCCCTGATTTTCCTCGGTCAGCCCCCCACTTAATTAAACTTTCCGGGATCACTGACATATAGAATGTCATAGCCGGTGGGTAACCTTATACGAAAGAAAATCAATAGATAGTCTTTAAATTAATGAGTCTCTAAATTAATGAGTCTTTAAATTAATGTCTTAAATTAATGAGTCTTTAAATTAATGACTTATTGATAAAAAGTAGTATTTTTATTGTAATAAAGCTTCTTTTTTATAATAAAATGTCACTCACTCAGCCTTATATTAAATTAAATTAATTTCGGCTATCATGTTAGTGCAAGTGGAATAGAATACTTCACTAATTTACCGTTGTTAAAAGACATCTACAGAAGAAATTATTAATTATACAAAACCTATCAGATTATTTGAATTAAATTAAGACTATAAATAGTATATCACAAATATATAAGTCAAACTTAATTCTTTGGAGCTTCCTTGAAAGAAATAGCAGCTTCTTCATTCATGGCAGAGATGATAGTAACTAATAAGTCCTTACCATCGTCGAATTCAGATTGGATCTTTTCACCAAGTTCACCTTCTGGAAGTCTGACATCAGCCTTGATATCACCATCGGCGTTCATTAAGTTTAAGAAGTCATCATCAATGTCAATTAATTGGTATTCTTGTCTTCTGACATTTGGAACTTCCATATTGTGGGTAGATGGAGACAAATCTTCTAACTTCTTACCGGTGAAGATATCAATGGCAACCAAGTGGACCTTAGCGTGACCGTGCTTACCAGTCTTAGAGGTAGACATATCAACAATCTTACATGGTCTACTCTTGATAACAACGTGACCGTTCTTTCTTAAGGAGGAACATTGGATTGGGAAAGTTAAAGCGGCACCAGCATCAGCGGTCTCGAATGTGTGCTAGAGAATATTAGTATCAAAATATATGAATAGTTAGAGAACTAATTGGCATCATTAAAGCTGAATCCTCTATTCCGCTATTTCAACGTAAATATAAATAGAATTTATTCAATTGATGCGCTACAGAAGCAACTAATGATTCTAGCCCTGAAAAATTAGCATTCTAAGAATCCTTCGAAGAATTGTTCCTCTCTAAAAGAGGTATTGTAGCGGTCAAAGTCAACTTCAGATCAATCCCAATCAGTAATGAGTAAATTACTTACATCTTCTTCAGCCATTTTTTATCAATAAATCTAATAAATCAATTTCAAAGAAGAAAAGATTTTTACGGTTTTATATTTTAATAGATGTTGAGATTCGACCAGCGAGGGATGTCCCAATAAGAAAAAAAATTCATCAATCACCAAAACTCCTCAACACCAATGGTATATTTCATACCATATTATTAGAAAGCTTATCGTAAATTACAGTATACTCAAAGTTACCCGGCCTTGAGTTGTTTGGGCATAGGTCGTGTGGATAGGTCTATTGACAACAATACCTCTTTGAATTACCTATTTACGAATCTTGATTGGCAGGTCACATGAGCAATTTAGATTATTTAAGTCGTGTCTATCAAAAATCTATTCTTGTGCGATCCCGCCTTTAAAAATTAAATTAAAATGATATAGAGAAGTGTATCAATTTTAGTAATTTTAGTCTTTAGTCTTTAATAGTACTGTTTTTGATTTATTACAGGTAGAGCATTCAGATTCTTTCTTTGTAGAAAATAGTATTTAAAAACTTAACTTATTACATTATCTTTTACTTCATCAGCTTAGTAGTAGAGATAATGGTGTACTCAAAATAATAATAATAATTTTGTGAGATTTTTCTTTTAAACCACTTCATTCTTCAATATGATCAATCTACATTTTGCACAATTAGTATTTTATTGACTGCAAAAAAAAAAAAAAAAAAAAAAAAAGAACTCGGATTGATATTTAAACGTCTATTGCGAAATTTGTATTTATCTGGCTAAATAAAAATAGTATAACCGAGTTTCATCGTAAATATTACACCTTTTCCAAAAAAAAAATAGTTATATATTTCGTATTAAATACAAGATAGTACAAGCAACTATTTCAGCTTTCCACCGATGTTTCTGATGGAATCTCTGCCTTTTGCTCTATATTAATTCTGGAAGATACGGAATCATTATTGTCGTTATTATTATTACTGTTTCCGATATTCTTACTGTTATTGTTACTTTCTATTGTCAGTACCTCAGATTCATCAGGAGGGTTACTGCTTAAACGCGAATCATCTTTAGAAATATCATTTTTACCGTTTGAGATGCTCTTGGACTTCGCCAGCTTTTCTAATTTTATTGCATCAATAAGAGGCTGCCATTTAGAAAGAAGCTCCTCACATTTTTCATGTAACTTGAAGCTATCTGAAAATTCAAGATCTTCATCCCTTAAAATACACTTCAATACTTTATGAATTTTCGTTTGCTTCAATAATTCTACTGAAACAGGAAAATCAACTAATCTATGCAAAATTAATCTTGAAACCAGTAGTTCATCTGCTGTTGGAGGTGGATATTGTTTTGGATCACTCGGTGTGACAGGCTGGTTTCTTTGAATTAATGAACGTTGAAGCTTTATTCTACAAAGCCACAATTGATGCTGTTTTTCTTCTTCTGTCTGTACCTTGGTAATACTTTCTTTGCTACTATTTTCTGAATTCTCACCCATGACCTTCTGGTCAGAATTTCCATTTTCAGTCTTAGCAATCTTTCTCTGGCCATTTGGACTTGATAATCCTTTACGCTTATTGGAATGGTTTCTTGTATGCCTACCACTTTCGTTTTCAACTTCTGACTCCACCCTAAACATTCCTGATTCGTCTTCCTTATCATCATCTGCTCCATCTTTTTGTCTATCTAGGATTTCACCCTCTTCCTCTATATTATCGTTTTCATCTTTCCCATCTTTTCCTTTTTTGCTAGTAATTACCTTGGAATCTTCGTCTGGCTCTACATCTTCTTCTACAAAATCAGAATCCTGTTCGTTTTCTTCATTGTTAACTTCATTTCCAAGATTCAAAGTTTTCATAAAATTGTCGAATGTTAGTCCTTTGGCAGCTAGTAGCGCGTCATTAACATTTAAGGTCCTGCCTTTTTTTTGCTTCGGTTTATTGGGAATTTTCTCTAATTTTTTAGCCAATAATACATCTGATAATGGATCTAGGTTTTTCTCTGTCATCCAATAAAAATCGCCATCGGGAATAAAAATAACACAGTAGTCGGTAGTTTTCTTTTTTGCCTTCAAAACAGATGGAGGAATTAAATCCTTTGGCATAACAAATGATGGCCAAGCAGACCATCCAGACATCTTTGCCAACACTAGATCTTTAGGCTGAAGCTTCACCTTTATAGACTTTTTTGGAGGCATGTTATGAATATATCAAAAATATTAACTGACGTGTCTTTGAATCAAATATTTATAACGAAGCTGATAGATAATGTTTCTATTTATTATAATGTCAACCTCAATATATGAACCAACCAGTGCTTAGTGACCGCTTCCTTAAGGTTAAGAACTGGCGCTTAAACTAGATGGATAAAACTTGAATTTAATACTCAACTAAACCGAAAAAATAGAACGAATTGAGAGCACTATTTGAAGCACGTATATTCCTCAACTCAACGTTTAATTAGATTCAACTTATCTTCTTGAAAAGTCCCAATAATGTATTTAACTTAATTATAAATTTTATACACGCTTATGATATAAACATGACATGGACGATTGTACGGAGTCTGGATGTTTGGTTCGGGGACGACTTTATTGTTTGCTTTTAAATAGCTGCAAAGGAAATAATACATTATAAAAATAATATAGGGAGCTTATTATTGTACCTGGAAAATTTAAACTTACTCTATCTTATGTATTCTGTATTAACAGCATATGTATATATGTAGATGGAAAATATTCTTTTCTAATAAATAATTTTTCTATGTTCAGATAAAATTGTGAAATTTTATATTATTCACGTTAATCTACAAATCATGTAAAAATTATATTTATAGCTTGAAGAATGGAAAATTAATAATTAAATACATACGATTAGGTTTATCCATTATTATTATTATATATATATATATACGAATTCTAAGATACTGATATCTATTTGGTTTAGAAGAAAATCAATTAATAGGTCGGTTAATAATATACCTGGATATGAAGGAGTTATGCCTGATACCAATATAAATATAATCCACATATCAATTTATTTATTGAAGCTGTTATTTATATTATTATTTTAAAAAATGTAATTCGTCACATGTACTGTAGTACGTGATCATTATCTTTTGATACGGAACATGCACATAAACATCTTTGTTGATTGATTACATAATAATAGAAAAAAGCTGCGACCTAAAATCTTCATCCTCTAATTTACGTTAAAAACCACAAGTGCCAGGCGGGCTAATTTGCAGTAAAGCTAATCTTAGTCTGTTATTAGTTTGAGATCAGCCGTTAGAGTTATATAAACTCCTCTGAAATTTATAGAGAAGAAATCGTGTGGGTTAGTTATTCTTAAGCAAATTACATAAAAGAATAGACCACTAGACCGCAATCTGTGACATTGAAATACTCTATATTTACCCCGAATTATAGGTTTGAAACAAGCAATATCTGTGCAATAGTCTGTATATTAATAGGGTCTGTTGTTAATAATTTTCAAATCCAAGTAAACATTCTGATTAAAGCAAGGGTTTTTTGCTCCAAAAAAATTGCATGAATATGGATTCAACTGAAATACAACCTCGAAAAAGGAGCTACAGCTCTAAGGACCTTCCAGGGTCTGATAACTTATCTCATATATTAGAAGGAATACATAAGAAACAAAAACCTTCCAATATTCCTCGTTTTGTGGATGATTTTAAAGCTGCACCATTACTTCATTCGGTTCCTTCCAATATAGTTCCTATAATTCAGCCACCACTAACTCTGAAGGAATTCTTCAGTGATTTAGATATTGACTCTAAGGATGATTTGACGAAGCAACAAATTGATGGAATCTTGAAGAAATTCCCCCCTCCAATCCCACCATATCTCCCAGAGGAAGTCAAATCTACTAATGGTGGAATCATGATTCCATTCATTTACCCACCTCCACCTGTGATTGATCATAGGAAATTGCCTTTTGCTTTACATACTATCAATGATAATACAATGAATTCTTATCTTCAAGTACCCCCACTTCCATTTCCACCACCGAACTATATGCCTTATCCTTTAGTTGCAGACAAAGCACCATTGACTCCCACAGAAGTATTTGATGTGTTTTTAAATGCCCTGGAAAATCTACCTCGCATTGATATGGTGGTCGCAAGTGCTGCAGGCTCATTGTTTGATATGAAGTCACAAGCAACAGAAGAAGGATTCACTGTTGAAAATCATGAAAATGAGAGAAGAATTGGCCATAATGAATCTGAATATTTTGACTCCGATGAAAATGATAGAGATTCTGAGCAGAATGAAATTGAAAAATATATTGAATATGCAAAAAATGTTGATACTACAGATGTATATGATTATTATGATCGCAATGCGTTAGAAACCAATACAATTATTGATCAATATAAATGCATTCCTGAGGGTTATTTAGATATTTCCCCTAATATTAGTGATATAAAAAACAAGGATATTGAACAAAAGAAATCAAATTATTGTGCTTGGGAGCTCTATAATGAAATAAAAGATGCCAATTTTAAGGAAATAGACACGTCTGAGCTCTATAGGAATAAGCCCAAAGAAATAATCATGGCTAATGGTAATAACAGGGAGAAGAGACGATCTGAGCTTAAGGATTCATTAGGAGAATTATCAGCTCTTGAATTTAAAGAAAGGGAATATATTTTCAAAGAACGGGAACAAGCAATTTTACAGAGGATAAAAAATATCAAGGAAAGCAAAATAGGCCTTGACAAGTTTGATATAAGAGATGGAGAATTACTAAAGTTTGCACATAGAATGCAGGAGTCTAGAGATCTTGAACTATTGAGGTTAAAATTGTCAAGGAATTATGAATTATTAAAATTATCTGAAACATTTTATCAAGAAACTAATAAAGTTTACAAAAATATGCAATTAATAGTTACAAATAAATTAAAAAAGTTGAAGAATTTCTTTGAATTCCAAAAGGAACTCTTCATTAAATTGTTACAAAGTAATGATAGTGACATTTTTGACATTAAAAGCAAAGAGGCATATAAGTTGTTTATTGGTATTTCTGACCGTGATTTTAATTCAGAAATCAAAGACATAATCAAAAGATCTCTTCATAATGATCTTGATGATAATATATCACTTCATTTAGGAGTGCCTAACCAGAATCAGAATCCAGCATTGGTCCACGATTTCATGCCATTAGTATCCTCCAGCGAATTTGAACTTATAACAGGAGATGTTCCTGGAAAAGGAAAGATTAATGGTAAGGATAAATCTCTGAAAAAGACAATTCAAGTAAAACACCAAATATTTCAGAATTCATTATATGACCCAATAACTTCTGGCTCAGATACTAACGGTTCAGAAAACTTGAGCTCAGCTCCTGGAAAACGTAGAGGTAGAAGAGGTGCAGGATCTCAGAATACTGGAGATAAACTTATTGACGATGAAAGTAGAAATTCTGAAGCGATTTTGTTAGCTAAAATTATGAAAAATTTTAGTGGTCCTCAAGCAATAAAACCTGAAGAATTATCGAATGATTTTGAGTTGCTAGGATTGAAATCCAGATTCTCTTTAAATAATCTTAAATAGTGTAGTATTTGTCATGAATAAAAAAAAAGGCATTGATGATCTAAATGTAGAACTATACATAATATTACATTATAAACAACTAAAAAAATCAGAAAAGAGCAGTATACAATGAGCAAATTCAATGCACATGATTCAAAATAAAATATAATATAACAACATAATTAACTAGAAATTCATTTAAGTTGAGTCATTTAATACAAAAAGTCAGTTAATACTCTTCAAATTGAGAGTAAATGGCAATAGCAACATTGGCCAATCCAAGTACAAATGGAAAGGTACCAAAACTATTGAGAAAAACACCATAATTACTTACTTGTTTGGCAATACAATTTATGATGCAAAAAGTGTATTCTTTGGAACTCAACGAAATAAGTGAATCAGATCCACTAATAAGGAAGTAGAGTATTAAAATTTTCGATAAAGCAAATGTAAATGGATCATACTTGAAAACTCTACCAATGAAACCTTCATCATCAATAAAAATCACTCTTTTTGAAAAGTTAATATAGTAAGAAAGTACTAATGGTAAAATAATTGAGGTTAACGCCCAGGTAAAGAAAATTGAAGCAGTCTCAAACTTAAACAACCTAGAAACATCTGGGAATGGCGTAGTAAACTTCGAAATTAAGCCTATGTTTCTAAACTCTGAAGGAATCAACGTATGTTCGAAAAGTGGCTTACATGAAACAAAAACATACAAGAAGTGGAAGACTTCTACAATAAGTTCTAAGTAGTTCAACGTTACACTAGTAGACAACTTTTCTCTTAATGTTTCATTAAATTCAACTGTAGTAATACCAACACTGTCAGTAAATTCGTACAATTTTGAAAGTAGTACCTCACCTTTTTCAATTACAGGATCAACTACCCATTCCTTTAAATTAATAGGTGGGCCATCTTCATAATCCTTATCATCATCTTCGCCATTATCTTCATCCTCATCCTGGGCATCAACTTCTTCACTTTCTTCACTGTTACTTGATTCTTCAGCTAAAGTGGCTTCATCACCATCTTCTTCTTCCTCCTCTTCTTCTTCCTCTTTAACTTCAATCAATGCTCTAACTGTAGATTCACCATCTTCAGGGTGGTCTTTGATATATTCTTCAATCTTTTCAATCAAAACCTTCTTAGTGTCTTTAGCAAGTGTTGAAATTTCAAGCTTCTTGCAAAAGTTAACTAAGTCAGCCTTTTTGTAACTTTGTAAATCAGCCATTTTTCTGGGGATATCTATAAGTTCAATTAAGTTCAATTAAGTAATCAATTCTTCCTTGAAATCACCAACTTTAATTAATCTGATGATTGTAATAAAAACTATCAAGAATTTGTTTATTTGTTTTATTTGTTTACTTTGATTGATACTAATATTATGATTTGTGCATGGGATGTAATGTTTGTTTTATTCCGTTTTAGGTATATTTGAGTCTGCGATAATTTAATCTGCGCACAGGAATTTTTATGTACTATTGGGTTAAATGGCAAAATGCACCAAAATCAAAACAATACAAATCAGTGGTTGTTTCTATTGGGTCATTGAAGCAATTAATTTGTTATTATTGAACAATTGAATAGTATTAAGCTATTAATTTTTAATTAAATTGAACTGATTCTATATCATTTATACATCAAAAATATAGCTAGCTGACAGGAAATAACTAGCAAGTTCAAAATAGAACTCCAATGCGGACTCTACGAACTACAGTACAAAAAGTAGGTCGATTGAAGTTAGAATTGGTATTCCCCAGGAGCTTTTGTTACTCTGTTCAGCTTCTACAATCAGTCGAAGAACCACCAAGGATAAACCAACTTGGAATTCAATATTTATCAGAAGGGCTTCATAGGAAAGTTTTTCCAAAAACATCTCCCAGAGATTATTTAGATTTGGGAAATAATGCATTATTAGAATTAGCAAAGAAGCATTTAGACCAGAATGGCTTATTGGGAAAGAAAACGCAAATAACGAAACCTATAAATATAGAACATTTTCCAGAATTAGTAGGCAGAAATACCCTCGATGAGCATTTTTATAAGATAGGGATACGAAGTTCGCAGCAATATTTACAGATGGCTGATTCATTTCTATCTCCAGAAGTGTCACTTCCACCTAAGCCTTCGAATTGGATTTTCAGGCTGGGTTGGACCAGATATGCTCCCGACGAAGACCCCAAGCCAGTGCCGTATCCTACAGAGGATTCACTAGTATTTGATGTTGAAGTTATTTATAAGAAATCCCCATATGCTGTAATCTGTACTTGTGCTTCTGAGAAAGCTTGGTATGGTTGGGTTTCACCATTTCTAGTGAATTATGCAAATGATAAATCCTATGATGATTGGGAGCATTTGATACCATTTAACTGTCTTATGAACCCAAAGTTATTAATAGGTTATAATGTCAGTTACGATAGAGCACGAGTTCTAGACGAGTATAATATAAAACAATCAAAAGGATTCTATCTAGATAGTATGGCCTTACATGTGGCCATAAGTGGAATATGCTCTCAACAGCGGCCAACTTGGCACAAACATAAGAAAAGCAAATCTCAATTAGAAGATGATATGGAAGAATTTGATTTGGATAAAAACGATGATATCGTTAGCTATTCAATAGCAGAGTTAGCACAAGAACTATCCGATGATCCTTGGTTAAGCAAAGGCTCTCCTAATTCGTTGGCAAATGTTGCAGAATTCCACTGTGGCATTCAAATGGATAAGACCGACCGAGATTATTTCTCTACAGAAGACCCAATGGAAATTATACACAATTTTAACAAACTAATGGATTATTGTTCTAAGGATGTAGAAGCTACCTTCATAGTCACAAAAAAATTGCTTCCAATATTCAAAAATAAGGTACCACATCCGGTTTCCTTTGCTGCACTTCGACATTTAGGTGCTCTTATGCTTCCTACTACTAAGAAGTGGGATTCCTATATTGAAACTGCAGAAAAAAAATATCAGGAGAATAGAGAGGAAGTCACTGAAATTTTGAAGAGTAGAGCTAACGAATTAGTTCGCTTCATTGAAGATAAAAATACCCCAGAACCTAATTGGATAGAAGATGAGTGGTTATCTCAATTGAATTGGTCATTAAAAGAAGTAAGATTAAGAAAAGATGGTACACCTGTTACAAAACAAGCATATTTGACTGGATACCCTGAATGGTATCGCGATCTTTTCAAAACTATAACAATTGATGGTGCTAAAAGGCGAGAGATGAATATATCTGTTCGAACCAGAATAACACCATTATTATTAAAATTGAAATGGGAAGGTTACCCATTGTTTTGGACAGATTCTATAGGCTGGTGTTTTAAAGTGCCATATAATGAGGAAGTTTTTGTAGATTTAGAAAGCAAGAATTATAAAAAAGTCCAATTAAATGAAGATGAATACATGAAGTACATTGACTCTCTACACAAAGAAGGGAAAATTTATCAATTATTCAAAATTCCACATCCAGATGGACCAGGAAAGAGATGTAGCAGTATAATGTCAAAAAATTATCTTAAATACTTTGAAAATGGCACATTAACGTCTGAATACAATTATGCACAGGAGATATTAAGCTTAAATTCAACAGCATCTTATTGGATGGGTAATAGGAATAGAATATCGGAGCAATTTGTTGTTTATTCAAACCCCAAAAAGAATTCTTTTTTTAATACCAAGAAGCAAAATTTGGAATATGGTGATATGGGTATTATTCTACCTAAATTATGCACCATGGGAACAATAACCAGAAGAGCTACGGAAAATACTTGGTTAACTGCTTCAAATGCAAAAAGTAATCGTATAGGATCAGAATTAAAAGCCATGATTGAGGCCCCAAAAGGTTATGTATTTGTTGGTGCTGATGTTGACTCCGAAGAATTATGGATCGCCTCATTGGTTGGTGACTCGATGTTTAAAATACATGGAGGGACTGCTTTAGGCTGGATGACTTTAGAGGGCGACAAAAACGAAAAGACAGATTTACATTCTAAAACTGCTGAAATTCTAGGAATCTCTAGAAATGATGCAAAGGTTTTTAATTATGGAAGAATTTATGGTGCTGGTGTTAAATTTGCAAGTAGGCTTTTAAAGCAATGCAATTCTAAACTTAGTGATGACGAAGCAGCAGCAATTGCTAAAAATCTTTATATTAAAACGAAGGGTCATTCAAGCTCATCAAAATTTTTAAAGGGAAGATTGTATCATGGTGGAAGCGAATCAGTTATGTTTAACGCCTTGGAAGCTATAGCATGCCAGGATGACCCTAGGACGCCAGTCTTAGGAGCGGCAATTACTGATGCTTTAACAATTGGTAATTTAAACAAGAACAATTATTTAACATCTAGAATTAACTGGGCTATCCAAAGTTCTGGAGTTGACTACTTACATTTGTTAATTATTTCAATGGAGTATTTAACTGGGAAATATCAAGTTGACGCAAGACTAATGATCACAGTTCATGATGAGGTTAGATATTTGGTGAAGGAACAAGATAAATATAAAGCTGCATTACTTCTACAAATAAGCAATTTATGGACTAGGGCAATGTTCTGTGAACAGCTTGGAATTAAGGAGGTCCCACAATCATGTGCTTTCTTTTCTGAAGTTGATATCGACTACGTATTAAGAAAAGAAGTCGACTTGAACTGCGTTACCCCTTCCCACCCTACATCATTAGCTCCTGGAGAATCATTAAGAATCGACAAGCTATTAGAAATCTGTGAAAATGGAAGGATACTTGATTCTTCAAGTTCCAAGAATCTTATGATGTCAAATATTAAATATAAAAAGAGAGAAACGGTTATCTCGAAGTTGGCTAAAGACAATGACGAAAGGATCAAGTTACAGAAGATCAGACTAGAAAACTCTGTTGATAAGCATGCTTGGAGAAAAAATATGAATGAATTAATTAAGATGAAAGAAGAAATCCTGAAGACTTCTTTAGGGTCATCATCAAGGAAGGATACGAAATTAAGTTTGACCAGAAGAAAAAAGAAAATTGAGGATATTGATATTAGTAGAAATGGAAACAAGGAATTAGCAAATGAGATATATTCTTCAACCTCTTCAACCAAACCAACGAAGACTGCCAAATCGAAAGAATATATACCTTTTTATGTCAGAGCTAATCAGATAAAAGACTCAAAAATTTATAACCAGGGAAAATCCTTAAAAACAAACGTCCTTCAACCATCTAAACTTAATATAACGAAATTCCGTAGTAATTTAATTTCAGACCATGGGTTTTACAACAAGATGCAATCTAAATCAAATCTAATAACAAACCAGCAACATCTTTCATATAAGACCTCAAATCAGACTGAAATTGACAAGGAAAAAAATACCCGGAAAAAAGTAGGGCCTCCTCCGAAGCGACGACGAGTCTTTTTACAAGATTAGTTTATTAAAAAGTTCCTCATTTATAACCAAATAACTCCTTAAAAAATTGATGAGATTGGTTTCTCATCATTGATCTTCTATTTATTACGTTATATCCCTCATAATTGATTAAGCTTCAAGGTTTGAAAAAGAATTCCTTGAATATCTCAATCATTAAATGTTTCAGATATTGGATTGAATCTATAAATACCCCACCAGTTCTTGGTTATAGCATGCTAGTATATTTAAACTAGTTTTTTTTCACGAATTTATGACTTAAATATAAAATATTTTAGAAAGTATACTTTGTAGAAGGATAAAGAACAGATCTAAAGGGCTTATCAAGAACATACTCCCAGGGCGATGTAGTGACATAAAAGCCGCGGAAATGCTTGATTTAGCCTGCATCATATAAACCGTTAGGCACTTAGAAATAATATACTGGTGTTTATCAGCCGGTTGAATCTTCGCATTTTAAAAAGAATTATCCGCATGGTCCTGGCCGATTGCAAAATCTTAAGTATATATTGAACCGGCCCTTCCGTCTCAATCGGCAATAGAACCACTTTTTCTGTTTTGGAGATTCCACAAATTGATTACAGTAGTATATTATAGGAGAATATACCAAAATTAACTACTTCATGAATTGTAAAAACCAACAAATCATTTATAAATGGAATATTCTCATTTCTCCGATATTTTGACCTGCATTTCTAATAAGATTAAATTGTTATTCCAATCCGGTAGCTTTTATTAGGGTCAATTTCGGTTCTATGGACCATTTTCGAACTCATTTCTCTTATATAAGTTCATTATGTCATAATATCCCCGACTATGAAATCGGTTAAATTTGACATTCACCTCTTAATTTCGGTTTTCTCTTTCCGAATACAGTAATATATATACTTAATTGGTAATATTACATGTTGTATGCCGATGAAACCGAGTGCGTTATTTTAAAGCTGGCCTATATTCTTCGCTTTTTTATTTGTGTACACACCATATCTTGCATTTATTAAGTTTATTATTGAATCTTCTACTTAACAATTAAAGGGTCACCTAATTAAGTAAGAATTCCAATAGATATGTTATTGTTTGTACCTACAATATTTTTGACATTCTTACTGATTAGAACTTCCTAAATTCTCGGCCAAGATTTCACTCTAAAGATCTTCAACTATGTGATAAGCTATAGAATGTAGAAAAACCAACTGTAAAACCTTTATATTAAATAGGGAATAGGGAATATTTTGAATAGTCGAAATCTTCAATTAACGAGCTTTCCTAGCCAGCTTAGCTGGCCGGTTTTGCCGATTACGACAAAACATTCTTTAGCCGCTCGAGAGAATTCCGTTTTGTACCACGGAGTGGTGGATGCACCACTATGCAAGAAAAAATTGCCATATAATTGACGATAATTCCCAAATATTTTATTCATCGATTTTTCTTTTTCTTCTTATTAGTTTTTCTTAAGAAATCTATTAAAGAGAATAACAAACTAAGATATAGAAAATGTTGCCAGCAGGTGTTATTTTAGTCTTCGTTTTAATTTTCTTAGCCTTCTGTGCTGTTTCTGGTGTTTTCATCCAAAAGCGTATTAAGGCTAAAAAATCCAACCAAAGATTCTAAGTTGATGGCTGAAGACCAAGTGAATATGTATTATTAGCAATTATATTGCTAATTTTCCGGTTGCTGATAGTTAATTATACGTTACCAATGAGAATTATCTTATTCACTAGATAAAACGTTGCTATAATACGAGAAATATTTTGTTTTAATTTACTATATAAAAACAAATATTATTATCTATTATCTTATTTTTGTTTATTTTGACAGGGAACTAATCATTTTTTTTATATTGATGGGAATCAAATTTTTTTATTTTAATGGGAATTAATTTTAGTACTTAAATATCTTTAATATAAACCATAAAAACTAAATTTAGAGTTGTAGGTAAAAGTTCAAATTTTGAGAGAGTAGCAAATTAAATTAACGATAATTTAAGATAATTTGAGGGAATTTTCGGGTTGACCAATAAAATTAAATTACGTCATTTTAATTTTCATCATCCGCATGAACTCTTAAAACTTATCATTATTATCCAATTTGATAAGTACTTTGTGCTTATTATGTTATGTGATATGAATAATAAATTCTTAATTCTAATGTAGCACATATGCCAGGTTAATTATATATTGACTATTTCTAAAGAGATGCTCTTCTCTATAATATATACTAATGCCTACGAAATTTTATTGAGCCTTTTATGTTTCTAAGAGTGGTGCTAAATTGAATCCTCGTCGGTTTCAAGTAACGTAGAATTATCGATACCCGTTTCATCTTCATCTTCCGAATCCTCCATGAAATAACCTTGTATGGTACCACATAATGCCAAAAGCCCTAAAGCCCACCAAGTGATCCATGCGCAAGAAAGTTTATCTCCTAAGGACATCAAGTATCCGAATATAATAGGACCCATACACCTAGCTAAAGCAATGAAACTCATGATAGCTGAATTAACAAAAGCTCTATATTCTTTCTTAGCTGCTCTATGATTTAGTAACATAATTTGTGGCAACCCTGTACCACTAGCTAAAGCTCTGAGTGAAGTCAAGAAGTAAAGGAAAACAAGAGTAAACCATTCTGGGAAAATAGGGTTATAGCTATGCAATGTAAAAACTGTCATAGGTAATAAGAAGTATACTATGGGGAATATTGAAATAGAAAATCTATAACCATTAATAGTCCCTAATTTCCTATCAAGGTATGGGAAAACAATCATAATAATAATCATTCCAATAATTCCCGTACTGGATATCAAATTACCAATGCTGTCAACTTCCCAACCAAGACCACCTTCAATTCTAAATGGAAATTTTAAAGTTTCTGGCTTAAATCTAGAAGCCAAGAAGACAGGTAAAAATTCACCAAATGTGACGTTATGTAAAGAAATTACAAAATTTCCTGTAGTAGAAAGAATAACTTTTCTAGTGAATGCCTTCTTATACATTGTAGTAGAGGAAACATATTCTTTTTTGGCTCCAGAATCAATATCTGTCACATCAGCATTACGATTTGCACTTATTAAGGGCGATTCTTCCGTTTGAGCAACAATTTTCTGGTTCCATGGGCGATCTTTTGTTTTAAAACCAAGCTTAAAGAGGATCCAATCACCTATCTCGAGACCACGATCTCTTTTATTTTTACAATTTTCTTGAGTTTCCTCAAGAAATAAATATCCCACAACCATACTTTGAAGTAAAAATATACCAACAACTATATTGGATAACGCATAAGGGTACTTTTGGATAAATCTATCGTAAAATGAGGTTGATGCTACCTTTAATATAGTTTTATCATCATAAACATTATTAGGTTGAGGATGGGTAAGATATTTATTACCACCTATCAATGGACCTATAAATGAACCAAAATTAAAGAGTAACGGAAGAGTTGAAAATGCCAATGCTTGATGTTTTCTATCAGTTGCAACTTCCCCAATCATTGTTCTCAAAACCGCAATATTACCGTTTAAGGCTCCAGCCAAACTTCTAGCAAAGAAAGCAAAATAATAGTTCTTACTAAACCCAAAAAGAGTTAATGAAATTGCAGTACCGAAGAGGCCCATCAATAGAACTGGTTTTCTTCCAATCCTGTCACTTAATGTACCCCATTTAACACAGAACAAAAATTGACAGAACGCAAAAGATGACGCCAAATACCCACTATATTTGGAAATATCTTCTTCAACAGGAGCGATTTTAAAATCTCTAATCATAAAATAAATGTAAGGGAAAAGTGATGTAAATGCTAAAGGCTCACTAAACCTGATGATACATATGATCAACATTTGCTGTATAGGGAAATCTTTCATTTCTTGTCTAAATGACGACTTTCCTTTTGACATCTTCAATCTATTAAGTTCCTAAAAAATAATCAACAATCATAACCGATCTCCGAAAAGATGTGGGAACAATTAAAATATATATTACTTGTGAGATTTATAATCTTTAACCGAACGGGTCGGAGTTATTGCAGTTTTGACGTAAAAACCGATTTATCGCATTTCTTTTTTTTTTAACTCTATAAACACTAGTGACCCTAAATTATATAAAGGTAGGTTTATTGTTCCCCTTATTCTTTCTGTATTCCTGTTCCCTCAATGTAAGTAGTATGCACGCTAATACCATTGAATTTTCACTCATGTCCGTTGAAGATGAATCAAATATTTTCATTGTACCATGTTTTACAATCTTACCCAGTAATTTTACGCTTCCATTATCAATAAAAGTTCCCACGGGAATATTTATCAATGGTTTACTCTGATCTACTAATGCTTTAACTTTACTTTTATCACCTTTACGAATGGCTTCACATAATTCATTTGTATCAGACATTTTAATTTTCATCCGTTTTAAGGTACTTTTCAGTTTGACTTCTAAATCATCACTTAAAAGTTTCGACTTTTCATTCATAGCGTAGACTTTGATCAAGCAGTTTCCAAAAGTAGACACAGCTCCCGTAACACCTACAACCCTACATTTTGTGTTTTCCCATATAAAATCTGTTGAAGGATGAATTCCATTGTTAAGAAGTATTACAGCTTTTGGGCCACCTTGTAAGTTTAGGATAAGGGTATAACATGAAACATGATTGGAAACAATTTTAAAGTAAACTTTACAAACTTCATACTTCTCAGTAGCATTCTTATATCTATTTATTGTCATGAAAGGTGAAGTTGGATTGAAAATACTAAGCATGGATGATGTTGTCTGCAATAATGGAACCCCTAAGCCTTGACTGTGATATAAGTCTAATTCTTCGGATGAAAGATTTTTGTTGCTGTAAATTTCTGCAGATTTCATTGAAGAAAACACATAAACTCCCTGTTGTAGAAATGATGATACTACAGGTAGCTCTCTTAAGACATTATAATTTCCAATGCTCTCATTAAAAATTTCTAAATTGTCTGTTAGAGTTGACTCCGAGCTTCTACTAAAATGAGATATTAATTCGGATACATCAGGAGTTTGTTCATCAAGACCAGCTAGTGAATTTACATATGTTGTCGAGCTGTCAAAGCTTTCAGTTCTCCTTATCCTTTCTGCCATTCAAGTTTGAATATTGCATTATTACTCCTATGTGTTGGTTAAAAATTTCAGACGCGGAACCTGCACATAATTATCTTCCAAAATTCATTTCAGCCATTTCAGCGGTTATTTCAGCGCTTTAGTTGAGACTCGTACATTTCTTATATTTACAGTATTTGCCATATCAACTTACAGTCAGTCCAAGAAAGTAAACTTCGACATAGAATATACCCCTTATACCTAAACATGAAATAAATAAGTATCCGGAGGAATTATGATTTAGATATATAGCTGAAATCTTGTTCTCTATTACCCCGGCGGTATGAATAATACGTACATACATATTGCGTGGTGGGGCAATACAGGAAAATAATTTCGCCCCATAAAAATTCTACGTAGAAATTGCGATTGTTTCAAAACTATAAAAATATGTGGGGGGCATCTGTTACCAAATTAACGCGGGGTATTGTTAGTATATTACTAAGGGAATAGTATTTTGTTAACTATATTCTTGAATAATATATACATACCATGGTGAATTCACAGAAAAGATATGTATGTGCCTTCTGTGCCAGGGCATTTACCAGGTCAGAACATAAGCAACGTCATGAAAGATCCCATACGAATGAGAAACCTTTTCACTGCTTACACTGCACCTCGGCGTTTGTTCGTCGAGACCTTCTTCAGCGTCACTGTAGAACAGTACATAACATAGAATTGAAAAGTTCTAATATAGTTGCAGATAAGACAGTTGTAGCTACTGAGGAGGTCAAGCAAACTGCCGGACCTAATAATGATACTATTCAATTATTATCAATCACAAAAAAACTTGACAGCCTTCTTGAGCAATTGGTATTAGAGGAAGATAATGATATAAGGAATGTTAACGACTATTTTTTAATGGGATATCAAGCATTGGTTAAAGTAGAAACTTACACATCTTTTAGAACTATTGCGAAGGATCTCATTCAATTTTTAAGTTCTAACTCGAGTAATAGTAGACAGATAGACTTTAAAAACTGTTTAGCATATTCAATTATTGCAATAGGATATGCAGTAAACAAGAAGTATGACAGTTGTATCAAATTTTTCAACAAAAGTTGGTCTGTTCTAATAATGAAGCTTGTTCCATCATACAATAACAATTACAACTTATCTGATCAAGTTGATATTTTAAACAATCTTTTTATTTTATCATATATTTGCATCGAATATGATTTAGATAGATTTCTTTCCCCAAGCTTCAATTCTGATGTCGTTTTCAATTATCTAAATGATACAAGCTATATCATAATGTCAAATTTGACGAACTATTCCGCTGAATTGATCCAAAATAATCTTGAGCTTTTTTGGAATATATATATTTTGCTATCAAAATATCTAATTAATTCGCCTCCCCCTAAGTTTTATGAATTCTTTTTGGATAAAAAGATCAATGACATGACTTTGCACGATACGATGTTGCTTTATACCAAATCAATCCGTTTATTGAATGGAAAATTTGAAAAGGAAATAGTGACTTTAACTTTATCAAACGAACTTAACAGCTTAATGTACTATGATAAATTTTTTATTTTTGATTCTAAGAATTCATTGCATAATTCAATTATCATTGTAAATAAGTTGGTCAATCAAGTTCGTCTGAAACATGAGATTTTTGAATTATTTAAAAAGAAATTGATTATCAATAGTCCTGCAAGTTTGCAAGATTTATTAAATAACTATATATTTAATCTTGATGATGTGTACAATTGGAATTTACTATCTATAACGTTGTCAGAATTTAACTATCCGTTCAATTTCAAAACTTTTTTTGCAAATTTTTTGACTGCAAACTCTAGTGATATAGAGTATGAATTGAGCCTGTTTTTTAATAACAAATTTGAAATCAACAATAACGTGATAATTGTGAGTTTTCCATTAATATTTAATTTGAGTTTCATTGATATAACTGTTAGTGACCTAATGAGTGTTAACCTCAAGAAGTTTTCGAAGAGAGATTTAAATGCAGCTGAAGGATTAATTATATCATGGTATTTAACTATGGTAAAAGTCTTAATTAAATTGTTTGAAGAAAGAGATTACAATCATATTTTTCAAAACTTGGTTTATCTTATGATACGGGATAAATTTAGAGAATTCGAATTAAATGACAAGTGGTTTTGGATACTCAAGTTCAAGATAGATTCTTACTTTGAAAAATGGTTAGAACATATCGATAGTCGATGGCCAAACTTTAACTCGTTCAAATTGAATCTTAATAATGCTCTATTAAATTTAATTAAATTAAACCTAAATTTCACAATAATCAACCCACATCAAAATACGGGCAGATCAAATTCTATATCGATTGGCCAGTTACAATCTGCTGCATCATTGCCTACACAACATTTTGGTAGGCAATCATTCACAGAACAATCAATTCTGCATTCTACGTCTAACGGCTATTATTCATCATACTCTAGTATATCACCAACAACCAGCTATAAGGTGCCTGTCCAGCATGTTGAACACGCAAGGAAAGAATTATTGTTACCGCCTATAAATTCAAAACCTATAATGAACCCTACAAAAACTAGTCCCAAGGTGGCGATGTCTGGACGATTTTATAGTGAATAATTTATTATAACCTTAAGTTACCTAAATCAGAGTTTTACTTGCCTAATGATGATATCCTTATGATAATTATTTAACAACCATAACTTTTCTATCTTAGGATTAAGTGGTTTAGACAATTTCTCTTTAATATACGTATAACATTCCTCAATAATATTAATGGGTAAACACATGGAAAAATCAGGTATTATTTCTAGTTCTTTAGGACTAAAACCAAGCTTTGGAACTTGAACAACAGCATTAGAACATATGAGGCCCACAAATCTACCAGAAGAATCAAAAATACCACCTCCTGATGATCCATTCCAGCATGAAGCTGAAGTCACCATCATGCATGGAATATTAACTTGTTCTAGTTCATTAAATGGAAGTGATAATATTGATGATATTACACCTTTAGATTCCAACGGAGTAGTAGAATCCTTATTAAAAAATAGGCCAAATGATTTGGACTTTACTGTATCGCCAGTACAAAAGCTTGTACAGAAATTTACTGGCCTCCGATTTTCAGATAATATTTTAACATTTATTTCACTTAATTCAATAAATGATAAATCTAAACTTTTATATCGGGTAAATATGATGTCTTTTGAATCTAATTTAATGTATTTATCAGAAGAAAGGTGAATAAAACAATGCGTATTTATCGGATCCTCTATAAATTCTTTTATGACATGATAATTTGTAATTATAGTTGTTGTGTTAAAATATACGCAAGATCCCCAAGTCTGTGATTTTCCTCCCCTTAGTGTGATAGGCAATACTGATTCGTTAAATCCATCACTTATGATTTGCTTTCCAAATTTCTGTGTATCGATATTGCCCCCAATATATTTACGAATTATATCCCATGAAATTACTACAGTTAAGTTACCTTGACCTTCACATTTCCTGAAGTTACCTAATATTAATCCCATAGACCCTTTTTTACAATTTGCAATACCTCCTAGCATGTTGTCCATGAACCTGATATCACTTAGGTAAATGATATGGGACTCCTCATCATAACATGTATAGCTAATGATTCCATTGGATATAAAATCACTAAAAAGGATGGAATTACTTTGATTAAATGGATACGTTCTTAATGATAAATGCTCTCCATTCATGCTTCTACATATTTCCAACGGCTCATAATTCTCCAAACCAATAAGCTCATGTAACGAATTATTACATGGCAGCGCAACTAATAATCGTATATCACTAAGGTTTCCACCGTGTATGTCATTTGGAAAAAACAGGAACTGCTCTTGCTTAAATGACTGAAGAACTTGATTCAATGGAACGGATTCATCAGAAAGTTTTACTTCTGAAATTAACTTACATTCATACCACTTGACTTCATCTTCTGAGTTTAGATATTTTGAATTTATAATTATTTCAATGTCTCCTTTCAAATGCTTCAAACTATGGCATATCGTGACAACATAACTTTTATTTATTACCTGTGGGGATTCATACTGTATTAAATGGACTCCTGATACGGCTTCATATTGCTTATTATCTGTATTTTGCCCCAGTATTAGATGGACAGAAATAGGGACGTAATACCACATAAACGAACTATATTAATTAGAATTCCATTCTAATAATGTAAATTTCATCTTAGGTAATAATAATCAATTATTATACTATAATCGGAAGATCCTGCATATACACGCGGCCTGCTATGCCAAATTTAACCGTAAACACCGTCGTTACATTGTTGATTTTATTTAATTAATACTCCCCTTTTACAAATAACTGTTAAATAACCATAAACTTTACATACATTACACCTGATTTGATGACAGAAGACGACATTAGCACTAACATTTCTGAGAACGAAAGAATCACCAAGTCTCCTTCACTTTCATCATTATCATCAAACAGCAGTAGCTCAACTAAGAATCTCATCCAGAGCTTATCGATGCATCAGATAAATAATCCTTTAGAAGAAAACAAGGAAAATGCAGTACCTCCCAGTGTAATATCGAATGGAGAAAACGCCAATACTTCAGTTGATTCGACTAATATGTCAAATTCTACAATATTAAATTCTACCGAAAAGTTCCCGCAGAATTTGACTGTTCAAAAGAGACCTATCAAATTCAAGGTCAGAAAAGTGTCACACGGACCAGTAGAGAACTCGTCCACCGGAAGGAAAGTTAGTACAGGGAAATCTCAAAGTGAAAACCCAAAATCCAAACCGAATCTCAAGGCATCTCAAGAAAAATATGATCAGTATGTTAATAGAATAGGCAAAATTAATAAGGAAATCGATTTCCTAGTAAATCTTTTACCCCCTTACAATGTTGAAATAGATTATGCCACTAGAACAAAGATTACAAGAGCTATTGAGAAATTGAAAATGAAACAAGATGAATTAGAGAAAAAGAAATACAGTTTGGGTATGACGATTAGCAGATTATGGAGGGATTATGATGATAGTGACGTTTGGATCAGAAGTTTCAGTAATCAATAATATAGAGTTCTTATCTTCGACCAAAACTAATTCTTGATTAGAATAATAACTCCACCACCACCCCTGCTCAAATCGCTCGAAATTATTGCCTCGTCGAGCTGAATTATGTGTAACCAACTATATGTAACCTTAATACAGCTATGAATGTGTTATTTCTATGTGAAGTAGTCAGTGTTTACTTCCTCGAGGATGCCGGTTTTAGAGACTGCATCCTGCGATATGTTGAATTTATGAATTCATGATTTTATAGACTTTGTCAGTGTTATCTGATATCAACTATATACAAGATACTTGTATACAAATGTGCTAAATGTATTTATATTCTTATGTATGGGATATAATAATCTACAAAAATAACTGCTAACAATTAGAGACCTATTCTTATCCTTAGCATATATAATTTTTATTCGTATTTACAAGCATAAATTTAAATATTTTTTTGCCTACCTGCATATAATATGATGTATTAGTGGGTGTACTTCTGTTACGGGCTCTGACAAAAATCTTCCACCAAACCTGCATATGTACGAAATATTGTGATCTTGAGGAAGGCTAAATCCCAAGTCAATGCAAAAAGTAACTATAGCAGAAGCAGGTTAACTACACATTAAATTCCTTTAAAGATAGGAATTTCGTTGGTATTCAGAGCATTATTTTCCTAGATTTTCCATTTAGTAAATCTAGAATTTAACTATGTCAAGCCACCTGGGTAAACCTGGTAGAAGTGAACATCACCCCTTATTTTTCATTTACGACGATGATTCAGGCAATAAGCAACAAGCAAGCATTGACCATAAAAATGCTATTAATATTCAAAAAAGAAGGAATTTAATCCTGAAAAATAGTCATACATCTGATAAAAAACCTCAAAAATTATCTATTCCAACAAAAGTAGAATCTAGAGTGAATAGTAATAACATTGAAGATATATTAAAATTTCCAACAGAATCATCTCATGCATATTCCTACGCTCATATGTCCCCAAACTCGTTGGCTTTAAGATTAAATGTTCTTAAACGTTCAATGGAAATATTGAAGGACCGTCCCAACTTATTCAAGTCTATTCAACAGATTAAACCACCAATTGACGAAAGTACTGTAAATAGAACACAAAGAATTTCTAGTATATCTCTGGAGAAGCTAGAAAGTGCTTCTCTGAAAATGTATAAAATTCCACAGGAGAATCATAGTTCAGAGAGTTTTAACGAGAAGTACCATTTGGAATCAAACGCATCTTCCGCTGCATTAAATGCATTTTTCAGGCCACAAATTAAAAGAAGCGATAGCATGCCTGTTAATCAATTATATGGTTCAAAACACACTGAGAAGGTCGAATCAATTGAGGAATTTATTCAAAATTCTGACTTGGAAGATGTCATCAAACTTTTAGGAAATGACTATAATGTTTTGTTTTCTAATTCAGAAGTTGCTTCTACACTTCATGACCTTTCCCTTTCATCAAGTGCCACTAATAACAGGAAAACTAAACAACACCTTTTAAAAAATAAGTTGCTCTATGCGTTGTCTATGCCATTTATAGAAAACAGCGCTATAACGTCATCATTGCTGGGTGGGCAAAACGACAGCTCTTTTCAATCCTCAGCAGCATTAAATTTATTAGCATCTCAAACACCACATAGTGCTGGTCCTATGAGTAATAGTAGCAGACCTTTTCATTCCATTACATCTGCAAAACACTCCACGCCTCAATCTATCTTTACTGTGGAGGTAGAAAATCCATGGCTGGTAAAGGCAGCAAATGATTTGGCATGCTTAATGTTCGGTGTACTGAAAGCAATGATCAAGTCATTGACTTTAATGGATTTAATTGCATCTCAATTCAGGAATTTTGTCACTGAAAAATTATTGGAAGCTACCAATACTGTAAAACCAAGAAGTAGAGATAAGCTTGTTAGTCTCACTGATAATTGCATTATCTTTGCTGGTGAAATTGTAGCAATATCTAGACCCGGGGATAAAGGCTATGCGTGGACTTCTATGTGGGCAAAGAGAAAGAATAATTTAATCATTTGCATGTTTGAGCAAATTCCTTGTGATGCCTTTGATGTTGTTATTACCTCAAATAGAACAAACTCTATTCAAGAAGAATATCAAATTGAATCCATTTCTGACATCGCTGGTTCCTTATCTCGCCATCTGAATTTCCAATCTTGTAAGAAGCTAAGTGATATTAGTATTACATTGAGTAAAGAGTTAGATGGAGAAAATACTGATAGCGATGTAGCTCATAAGGATATTATTGATAGTGAAACAATTAATCTGACAAGGTATTATACATTGGACTTTGAAAATCAAGAACACATACCATGTGCGATTACTTCAAATCCCTTAGAACTTGATAATACAAAAAATGAAATAAAACTCAAGATTCATAGTTTACCATATATTGCAGGTATTTTTGTCATCGATTCTGAAGATCATAGAATAATTTCATGCAACAATGCAATAGCGAAGAACTTATTTGGTAGAGCATCTTCAGAGTTGGAAAATCAATCTGTAGGTTCTATTATACCTGACTTTTCTGAAATATTAAATTTGGGTTTGAGTCTGTCTGGTGAATTAGATATCGTTCCTGGTTTGGTATTACCTGAGCATTTCTTTAGAAGATTTGATGCAGTGTTGAATTGCCAAAGAGGTACGGATTCAAATGAGGAAGAATTATTCTTAAATTCTTCTGGTATCATTGGTAAGCATAGGGACGGAAATCAAATTCTCATTGATGTTCAATTAAGAGTGAGCTCAAACGATATTTTCGTATTATGGATAACGTACTCAAGGAGTATTCCAGATAGGAAATATACAGAAAATATAGAAAGGAATTTAAAGCATTCCCGTTTCACAACTGATAGTTCAGAGGTTGAACCCAAAAAAGTAAGGTATGAAGACAATGACTATAAGTTGGGATTGTCTTTACCTTCACAATTAAAGTTGTTTGATAATATATCTAATCAAGATTTGGACCAAGATACTGGAGATTCCCTTAACAGAAAAAGTAGTACCAGACGGCCAAAATCGTCACTATTTACGAATTCAATAGCTGAAACAAATGAGGATTCTGAAGACTCTGGATCAAGTAGATCCTCATCTGAAGAAAAGGATTCAATGAGCCACCATCTGGCTGAAAGCTCAAAACCTAAAGAGGACATAGTTCCAAGTTACCGTATCATTAATTCCGTAAGTAATAAGTTTTCTGAGGATGAAATGCTTATAGCAGAAGATGAAGAGTTGAAATTAAAAGCTGAGAAGTCTCCATTTTGGCCAACAGTTGTAGGTGAAAAAAGAAGAACCAAGAAATTTTCGGAATTTACTGTCGTTAAGGATATGGGAACAGGAGCATATGGTAAGGTTGTATTGGCACAACATAAAGAAGATCCAGAATATACCATCATTATTAAATGTATTGATAAGGAAAGGATTTTAGTTGATACTTGGGTGCGGGATAGAAAGCTTGGTACCATCCCTTCAGAAATCCAAATTATGGCATTTCTTAATAGCGAACCGCATCCCAACATCATGAGAATATTGGATTTTTTTGAAGATCTGAAGTACTATTATCTAGAAACCCCCATATTTGGAGACCCACCAGCAATTGACTTGTTTGACTTCATTGAGGTTAAGAAGGGTATGAAGGAAATGGAATGTAAATTCATTTTTAAACAGGTGGTCATGGCAGTATACCATTTGCACAAAAACGGTATTGTGCATAGAGACATTAAGGATGAAAATGTAATTGTGGATGAAAATGGTATCATTAAGTTAATCGATTTTGGTAGTGCTGGATTCACAAGGCTGGGCCCCTTTGATGTTTTTGTAGGGACTATTGATTATGCTTCTCCAGAAGTATTAAGAGGTGAAAAATATGAAGGGAAGGCTCAAGACGTGTGGGCTCTAGGAATTTTGCTTTACACCATGCTTTATAAGGAGAATCCTTTCTATAATGTTGATGAGATAATGGAAGGTGACTTAAGAATTCCTTTTGTCATTAGTGATAGTTCACAAAACTTGATTAAGAAGATATTGGTAAGGGATGTTGATAAAAGAATCACCATTACTGATATTGTGGAGGATGAATGGTTGCGTATATAATTTGTATATAAGAGTATTAAGTAGTCTTCTTATATTGCGACTATCGAAAAAAAATATCTTTTATCTATGTTGTAAAACTCTATGATAGTTAATGATCGCTAGTAACTTCCCTTTAACAGAATGAATCGAGACGATGATATAATAAGGGGGAGTATACGCGTGCCACTTACTTTTGAAGTATATCCATTATCCTCAAATTCGAAGCTGTTAGATCCAGTTTCAATAACGATCACAAAAAGTCTACAAAATGTTGATACAAGTATATTGCTGGATGATATCCTCGTTAACTATCCTCTGATATTCAAGCTTCAAGATAATATTGCACAATTACTCTTGGCTCCTGAAAAAGGCTATTTTTTGGGCGAAGTTAAGGAAAAGCCTAATGATAAATACAAATATAATTGTTTAATATATCATGTGTTTGGTTCTCTATTTGCACTTTCACGATTGCCTAAAGATACGGATAGTAACGCAATAGAATCAAAAGTGACATTTACAGATCTTGATATGATCAATGAAGAAGATATTCTTAAAAAGCTCTCATTCATTCCCGATCTACAGGAAGTAACTGACGTGGGTACCAAAGAAGTCAAACACAACTTTTCAATGAAAGCCCCAACTTACTTAGACAACAATAAATCAAATTCTTCAATTCTTCTATCACCACATTCAAATGACGATCCTTGCAAGTTCTTGAAATCTAGATATTATAACTTACTTTATTCATTAAATACACCATTGACGTATTTTCCCAAAACAGGATTGAGTAGGTTCAGGGTACTATGTAATGATTCAGAGGAAAAGATCAAATCTGTTCTACAAAACTTATGCATTTCAATTGATACTTTGGACGAAAGATACAAAAGTAGACTTGGTGTGCTAAGGTTTTCACTCGAAACAGATGACAACAATGATTCTCTAACTATTGATGATATAGAAATCAATAACCAGATTGAGTTCCTTCAAAAGTACCCAGAAATTCAATTAAAGTTAAAAGATAATAAGGAAGATTCTAAAGAAGATTCTAAATTTATTGAAAAGTTAAATACAATAGTATTAGAGCTAAAAATCAGAGAGGCTCAACTTCAAATGATAATCATATTAGAATTGATTTATTCTTGGAATCTCAGCGAAAATGAAATCTTCGAATTAATTCAAAAACAAGAAATTAATGCTATGAAAAAAAAGTTGAAACAGAAAAAGCATTCTCTTATTAGGAAGAAATCATCTAAAAAAATTCGGAAAATTATCCCTACATTTCTTGGGATGGGAATGTCTGTTGAAAACCCAGACTCTGATTCTTTAGATTCAAACGAGATGGATCTTTTTGATCTTTTTAATAATTTGAATACCTATATTGATAGAATTAGACTTTGGGATACATTATTGGGCAGGAATTCAGAATCTAAAGATGATAATCTCTATGGGTTTTTAGGCTACGTTTTGCTTCCCTATTATAATAAAAAGCTACCAAAATTTTTAAAACATATTATCTCAAGGGTAAAGAGCATGAATGTCAAATCAGGAAATAAACAAAAGCCCAAAGAGGCAGTAGACTCGCCCAGCAACGCTAGCCAACACCCGAAAGAAAATAAGGGTACTTCTAATGAGAAAGTAGCCAAAAATAGACCATCATTGAAGCGTAAGGCTTTCTCAATTTCTAACAGCCAGGATTTACTTCCTGCGTTTACATTAAAGAGATCTAAGTCAAATATCTCCTCAAAGAACTTACAAAAGAGACAAGTAGATATGTCGATAAATTTAAAATCTTTCAGTGAGGGTCAGTTACAACCCGAGAAGGCATCCCTTAAACAAACGAGTGAACCTATCAAGGCACCAAAACAAAAATATTCTGAAATTCGACAAGAAAATCAAGAAAAATCAAGCATTTCAATCTCACAAGTAGAAGCCACACCAGTTAAGAAGAAAACAAGCTCAATTAAGAATGACTGGAATGATCCGTCTCAAGGAAACGAAAGGGTATTTTCTGAGAAGAGAACAGCTGGTGGATACGAACTAAGTAATAAAAACATATCCCTAAATGAAAAACTATTATCTGCATTACATGACCATCAAAGTGAAGTTATACTTTCGCCTACAAGGAACTCTGGCAATAATGCAAACGCCACTTATTTCCCTTTAAACAACATTCACAATCCAATATTAACTACCAGCGAAACTCCAAAGCAAAGCATACATTCTTCCCCTTTTTCTATAAGGTCATCAAGTAAGAGGGTTGATAGGAGGCCAGGAGCACATGGGAGTATTCAAGACTCCCCATGCTATTCAGCACGGCTACTTGAGGCTCAAGTTTTAATCGAAGGTAAACAGGACTTTCATAATAAACTCAAACAACTTAACAGTCCATTAGACATGACTGTTAATGAAAATGATGATGAAATTATTTACTCACCTACTCAGCTAAAAAAGAGAAAATAATACTAAAATAGCTTCAAAGATTAATTCATTAGACCCTTTTGTATAATAGTTCATTATTTATATATTTACTAAATACTAATTTCTCCAAAAAATATACCCCTTACAATATCAATCGCATCAGGTTCTTTCAATACAAGTTCAGCAAGTAGACCACCAATTCTATCCTTCAATTTTTCTTTTATATCCTCAGGAATAGTGGAATCTACATCCATCCCGTCATCACCATTATTTTTAGAAACTTTTAACTTCCTTAACGTATCTAGAATTGTTTTTAAAAGAATATCTTTTTCAAGTTCGGTTTTATCACCTTCTTCGATTACCAGCTTACTCCATACTTTTAGGTTTCCCACTAAGATTAATTTAATTACTTCACTGTCCATATTTTTTAAACCCAATAAAGCTCCATAATGGGTCCCAACTGGTTTTGTTGAATCTAATAATGCTCTTAATAGTGTTCTAGTCACTCTAGGTCTCAAAGTCGTATAAGAAGAACCATACACCTTGATTATATGTTCAAGTAAGATAGCTGCAAACTCTCTTACGGCTAGTTGACTCTTGAGCGATTCTTCTATGCTTTTTTCGTCATTATCTTTAACTACGGGTCCCATTCTCTTCGCTAACAACAAAGTTAAAATACAAGGCATCAACGCATGTACGTATGGATCCAAGAATATAGTTTTGTTATCAGCTAAGGCAGAGATAACTTCAAGCATTGTAGACAATATTTCAATATTACGCAATTGGTTGGTGATTTGCTCAGCAACAAATTGAATAAAATAGGGAACAAGTTGATGGAGACCTGGATCGGTCTTCAAAGAGTGTAAAGCAGCGTATTTCAAGTTCTCTTTTTCAATATCTGACGATACCAAAACTTCAACAACTTTATCAAAGTATAATTTAAGTTCTTTCGATAAAACATGCTTGACCAAAGGCTTAATTTCCATATCTTTATCTTGCTTTCTGTTTTTATCCGTCGTAGAGTTAGAAGCATCCTTAGGATCTCCACCTAATCCAGAGTTCAAAATATCGTTACCTAAAAGTGACGATGTAGCCCCTCTAACAATAGGTGGTAATGCTTTTATTTCGGAAGGTAATGGGTTTTGAGGAATCATTGGCTGTACACCTTCTATGGCTAACCAATGAGCAGTAAACGTGGTTTGTCTTGGAACTTTAGGAAGCTCTTGGTTTATCAATTTTTCAAGTTCTATTTCATTTTCGTCGATATAATACAATGTTTGCCCACCAGCGCCAACTAGGGCCTCTTTAAACACCAAAGGTTTGGAACTATCATACCCGTATAATGGCTCAATATTCAACATTTTTAAGGCGTGACTAATATCTCTAGTCATTAGCAATTTCCTCTTTGAATGTCTCATGAATTTTACAGCTGTCTCCAATATTTCATGAATTCTATATTCTACATCCATAGCAAGGTTTTTAGCAGCTTCTTCGGGCAAATTTATTCCCAAAGACTCGGCTGCATCTTTCACGGTATCATGTGGTGACCATAATGTATGCGAAAGTGGAACTTTCGAAGTTGGATCCATTATATCCACCTATATTATCTGTTGTTCCTATTGTTAATGATATTTTCGAAACTTTAAATTTATAAAATCTATTACTATATACAGGATCGACATGATTATCGTTTATTCTTCATTTTCAGTATCAATTGATGGTTCAATTCTAGCAATCTTTTGTTTTCTCTTTCTATAAAGTCAAATCTTTTCTGGATGGCCATTAATTCATTTTCTAATATTGCAATTTTTTCATCATTTTCGTGTTCCTTTAATTTCTTTAATTCTTGTGCAATGGATGAATTCTCATTTTCGCCGTCGCTTCCTTGCTCGATTGAGTAGCCTTTCATTGCACTGTCTACGTCAAAATCAGAATCTGCATATTTCTTCCTTTGTACTTCTTCAAAGCGCTCTTTACTCAACTTCATCTTAACTTCGATATCGTAAAACTCTTCTAACTTTAGCGTTTGGAGCATATTGGTTATTCTGCTATCAGCGGGTATTCTACGCATTTGTCTTTGGTGAATATCATAATCCCATACTTGAATATATTTTATGAGATCCTCATAGATTTCTGATACAACTAATCCATTCAATGTAAATATTTCAGGAGAATCTATAGGATTCTTTTTATATTTGTCAAAATTTTCTTTGAAAAGTTGCTTATTGAGCTTAATCGCAATAATTTCCCAGGCATCATCTCGTTCCTTCTTAGTAGCTTGTAGATGTGGTAGATGTTCAATAACCAACTCCAACAATGGTTCTTTAACAAGTTCTTTGACTTTATTCAACTCCTTTTTATAAAATGAAGACATACTTGAATCCCAAGCGATGATTGCTATAGTATAATTTCGCGTAAAACTGGTATGAAAGATTAATATTTCTCTTAAATAGATTTCTTAACGAAACTCATGTTCTTTATTGATCATCTCTCAAATACTAATACGAACTACAACTAGATAACAATATATACATATTAACATTCTATAAACCTTTTTCCTGTCTGGATAACTTTGATGCAGCATGTAATTTTTCTCTACTAGTTTCTAACTGCTGTTGCTTCAGATTATACCTACTTTCAGCTGCTTTTGCCGCAGCTTCCTTTACACTTAAAGAATTATCACCATTGCCACCAACTTGTCTAGCTGTATGGGAATCATTCCCTCCATTTGACAATTTTTTGCCGCCTATTGCATTCTCCTTTTCCTTTTCGCCAAGTTTCTTTTCAGATTTATCGAACCTATTTTTACTTGATCTAACATTTACGTTCAGGACCTCTTCAACACTACTTTTCGAAAAGCAATTTCCCATTTTTCAATGAGATCTCACCCAATTCTTTATATCGTTTTTCAGACTTCGTAATTCTTGTGCTAAAAATGAACTATTTGCGCTACTTATCTATCGGCTTAGTGCCACAAAATTACAGGTAAATTTTATTTGTTTCATTAGTATATATACAGGTTATTATTTAATATTATATTATATTAGCTTTATTATTATTATTATTAAGGTCAATAGGCTTGAAAATATTCAAGTTTAACGTTGGATTATTTTGCTTGACATTTCTTTATAGTTTATATTTGGCTTTAAATGAGAAAATTGGGGGACATCTATTTTATATGACTCATTCTGATCAGATTGGATAGACTCACTTAATTTAGCAATTTCTTTAAAATGCTCTGGCTTTCTCATCCAGTATCTAACAAAACGAATACAAGATCTTTGATCTTGAATATAATCCTTATACTTATCAAGAACACTCAAGTAAAAATTCTTTCTTTCATCTGAGAATGGGGACAATATAGTAGCATCACGTAATGCAGCCCAATCGGCTATTGGGATATAATTGAATTTAGTTTCATCTAAGTGTTTTAAAGCCTGATTCCATTTACTTAAAATATCTTCATTTGAATAAGATGATAATTCACCAGTCTTTTTTAAACAAATTCTATAAGAAACTGGGGTACGCTTAACACCGTAGATTTCGTAATTCTCCATCAATTGTTCTAATATTTCTTTATTACCCCAAGAGTAATTACCAATGATTGTATTTAAAAAAACTTCATCTACAGTCTTTATGTCGGAATATGATGAGATTATTTCTTTCAACTTGTCAATTGATTCTTCTGTCATTGTTGGGTACATTTTGAAAAAGATTTGGAAAAGAGTATTATTCAAAATTGAATAACGAGAGTTCAACAGTAAATTCTTCTTTTCATTATTGTAGTGTGAGACAGTCGATCTCCAGAAATATAAGATTTCATCAATACCTTCATTTAATTCATAACAATTCTCTAATAATGATTGAATATGTGGAACCTTTAATCTGACAAAATATGGTAAATCATACTGTATAACTTTGTCAAAAAAGTGTTTGGAAATTTTTATATCCTTACAAGCTCCAATAAAACTTAAATGAAGATCTCCCAAGGAACCTAATACCTTCTTTTTGTCTTTAGTATTAGATTCGTAAGCTTGTAATAATGCCTCTAACGAATCTAAACCACGAGAATAATCACCTGCACGAATTGCAATCTTACCCATCGATGATAACAATTCATGATGAATATTAGTATTTTCCTTAGTGTTTAACTCATAAATATGCAAAATTTCTTCATAATCAAATCTCTTACTGTTGTAAGCAATAGGCAAAATTACTGCTAAAATTTTTTCATCCAAATACAATTTTCCAATATTTGGATCATTTACACCATTCTCCCATAAATTAATCATTTCTGGGTATAACTGGAATTGTCCCATAGAAAAAAATAAGAACAGCAAAATGTTTGCATTTAAAATCTTATTGAATTCACCTTCAATTATTGTTTCACTAGCAATCAATACTGCGTTCTTAAGCAAAACTTCATCAATTAAATTTTCATTTTGATATTGATCTGAATCTCTATTTTTGGATCCAGATAAACGACTAGTTCTATTATGGTATACTGAAAAATTTAACATTTGCACAAAATGAAATAAATCCTTAGAGCTAAATGCTGAACGTAAATTGTCATCTTTGAACAAGTTGAAAATGTTTGCCATTGTGTCCACAAACGCCCTTTGGCCTTCACGATCCTTGTGAGTTCTATACTGACTGGCTAAGGAAAGTTGTTCCTGGAAATGGTTAATCTTCACCTTAGTTTCTTGATCTATAATGTCACGAAGTAAAGGGTCTTTCTGTGCCTTTGCAATGAATGAGTCTACCCTAGAATATTTAGTTGACAGGTTTGTATTAACTGATGACTGGGAATTACTTCTTGCAAATTGGGCTGGTAAGTATTGTGCTGCATTTTGAGAAGCCAAGTTATTTGAAGCCGATGAGATAGCTAAGGTTCCCGTATTGCTTCTTACTTTCAGCAATATTGCTGGTCTTATACCCAGTTGTGCACTGGTTGAGATTAATCTAAACATTTATCGTTTCTAATAATTAGCTTCACTATTTGTTCGCCACTAGTTTTTCTTATTTATATATATAAATTCGAAAATTTTTCGCGTCAGCTGACAGAATAAATTCAAAAGAAAGTTTAATCTCAAATATCAAATTTCAACGTCTCACTATAAATAGTATAGAAACTATATTTATTTAAATAAATGTTTGTTGGGTTATCCGATATTCTAATCATTTGAATAGTATGTTTAATTAACACCTGATTCAAATATCTCCTATTCTCAACAATTTTTGAGTAATCACGCGCTTAATAGAATATGTATATGAACGATCTAGAATAACTTACTTATTTGTCTATATAGGTGTTATGAGAACATTGCGCCTACTGCATGGCTTGTAAATAATTAAACGAGGAAATCACACAATTCTAAAAGTTGAAAGATTTCTAATCAATGGCGCCCCTGATACAAGCCTCTATCTCTGATGTAAATAGTATATTTGTCTCGAAACTTCACTTAAGCGATTGTATCACCATCGTTCCCATTACGTATGCTTCTATGCCCTGATTGGAATTATGTCAAGGGTTTGGAGGGGTATCGTGATGTTCCTGTATATAAAGTTACACTTTAGACTTGATCCATGATGGATTGTAAATTAAATTAAAGTTAAGGGAATAAGGCTCTAATGCAAAAATATCGACCATTGCATGATAGCATAAATGCATCAGAAAGGTCTACGCTTTTACCTTCCAGTACGGACGTAAATAATGGTAGTGGTGAAAACATACTGAATCTACAAGCTAGATCGAAAGGAAGTCCTAAAACTAAAAGTAAGGCAAGGAAACTCGAAACTTTCGAAGGGGTATTTCTTCCTACAGCCCTTAATGTGTTATCCATTTTAATGTTCTTGAGATTTGGGTTCATTATTGGACAAATGGGAATCCTAGGCACCCTTTTTCTCTTAGTTCTCTCATATACGATTGATATTCTTACAACTTTATCAATTAGTGCAATTTCCACAAATGGTACTGTTAAAGGAGGTGGTGCATACTACATGATTTCCAGGTCCTTGGGACCTGAATTTGGTGGTGCTATTGGAATAATTTTCTTCATTGGTCAAATTTTGAACTCTTCATTGAATGTTGTTGGTTTTACTGAACCCTTAATTGTTAATTTTGGTAACAAATATGGTGATATATACCCACTTCTACAAACAGGATATTGGTGGCAATTATTGTATTCTACAATTTTACTTGCTCTTTGTACTTGCGTTGCGATGGTTGGAGCTTCTTTAGTCTCTAAAACTGCATTCTGGCTATTTATTGCTCTTACTATTAGTACTATTTCCATTCCCATTTCTTCATTTCTTGTGAGTCCTTTCGATGTTAAAGTTGGTGATGGGAATTATATATGGTATTCTGGATTGTCCTTAGCGACTGCTTTGGAAAATCTATGGCCAAGATTTACTAGTGGGGCTGCCGGTTCTGTACTTCCTCCAGGACAAACTGAAACCTTTAGGAACTTATTTGGTATATTTTTCCCGAGTACTGCAGGTATATTTGCAGGGGCTTCGATGTCAGGTAGTTTGAAGAATCCGTCCAAATCAATCCCAACAGGAACTTTAAAGGGCCTATTAGTAACATTCATATTATATTCATTGGTTATTATTTCAATGGGGTGTTCCATACCAAGGGAATTGCTTCATTCAGATATTAAAGTTATACAAACAGTCAATATCCAAGGATTGATAATTATTATTGGTGAATTATCTACTTCCCTATTTTCTGTTATCATGGGTATTGTAGGTGCAGCATCGATGCTCTCTGCTATAGCTGGTGATAAGCTTATGCCTGGATTATCTGCTTTCAGCACTATAAAGAAAAACCAGAAAGAGAAGAGAAAAGCGGAAATTATCAGTATTGTTTTTACTTGGTTTCTTGCCCAGTTATTTCTTTTTGCTGATATAAATCAAATTGCAACTTTTATAACTATGGCATTTTTAATGACATTTATTGTTATGAATTTAGCTTGCTTCCTTTTAAGAGTAGGATCCGCTCCTAATTTTAGACCTTCCTTCAAATACTTTAGTAGAAAAACAGCTTTAACGGGTGTTATTTCTTGTCTTATTGCGATGTATATAGTGGATGGTATTTCCGCAACATTGGTGATATTTTTCTTGTTCTTTTTAATTTTGGCAATTCATTATTTGACACCTCCTCAGAAGTTTGGTGATATTTCTCAATTACTAATTTATCATCAAGTTAGGAAATATTTACTTCGTTTAAAATTGCAAGTCAATATTAAGTACTGGAGACCACAAATATTACTCTTGTGTGATGATCCAAAAACGTCCTGGAATCTTATTGGATTTTGTAATCATTTGAAGAAAGGTGGTCTTTATATACTAGGGCACGTTATTTTAGTAGATGAAAGCTCTATTAATACGTCATCAAACCAAAATCCTGAATTTAATGCACAAATTTACAAAGAAGTAAGAAAGCAGGAATCTGCATGGCAGAAATTAAGAGACCTTTCTAAAATTAAGGCATTTGTACAAGTATCCTTGGGCCCCACATTGTCATGGGGTGTTAGAAATATTTATATGGGATCAGGATTAGGGGGGATGAAACCAAACATAACAGTTATTGGGTTCTATGAATTGGATTTGAAAAGAAATGACTTACTGCAAGTCTCTTCATTTATGAATAGAAAGAAAGTGATCGACTTACCTACGGAAAGCTGTAGAAAAGAAAGGAAGGTAACATTAAATCAATGGGTGCAAATTGTAGAAGATTTGATTATCATGAGAGCCACAGTTGCAGTTGCCGCAAATTTCTATCGTATGGACTTACCTTTTCCATTGAAGAACGGTATATGGAAAAATATCAAAAATATCGAAGATAAGAACATCAGAGGTAAATATATTGATTTATATCCAATTCAAATGTCATCTATTAATGTGCTAGATAATGGTAAGTCCATACTTTCAACGAACTTCGATACTTATACCTTAATTCTACAGTTAGGGTCTATTTTATCTACTGTGAATGAATGGAAATACACTAACCATAAATTAAGAATTATTGTATTCGTTGAATCTAGCTCAGAGGTAGAAGAAGAGCATTCTAGATTGAAATCTCTTCTAGATAATTTAAGGATAGAAGCTGAATGTAAAATTATTTCGCTAGACAAAGAAGACTTGATGACTTATAATTTCTTAATTCGAGGTTATTCAACAACTATGGAAAATCAGAAAGAGTATGACCGTATAGATTCCGTACTAAAGCTGGATCAATGGTGGAAAAACTTGCAAAATGCAAGACAAGCATTAAAAGAGATTGAGAAACAGAGGCAAAAAAAGAGATTAGGAATCAATTTGAATTATAAGATGAATCAGACTTCTAATCCTTCCTTTTCGTTAAATGATCCAAAAATTTTTAGTCCATTAAATTTGACTTCGACAAGCCCTCAACAGTCTGGTGACCTTTCAAAAGGAGTAAAGAATAGAAGATATACATTGTCTAATTTACATGAGCAGGGACTCTCTCTTTCTTTCAATATGAGCACTCAGAATACTCAGAATTATCTTAACTATAATAATACCCTTGAGAGCACAGCTACTAGTAGTAGCAGTGATACTGATAGCGAAGATGAACTCGAAAATAACATCAAAACTGATAGGCGTAAAAATGAAAGGAATAACAAATATGAAGACAAATTATCAAAAAAAGGATCAGTAAAAAGAATTGTAGATAAGATGAAAAATGTTCATAAGAAAAAGTCGGTTCCAAAATTTAATCTCTCTGAACAATTGAGATTAAAGCCAAGTTTGTCTACGGATCAGCTTTCAATAAGGTCTGTTAGATCAAATTTAAAGCCAAACTTTTTATCATATAAAATACCACAATCCAAGGTAAACTCAGATGAAGAAGGAGATGATAATATCGATGGGGATGAGGATGACCAAATGACGTCTTCAATTAGATTTGTGAATGATGATATGAATACAGCACAAGATCATAACTCAGATGAGTTTACCAATGAGAAATCATCTAAACGGAGTTATCATACGGCTAATGAAAAAGCTGATTTCAGGCCCAAGGGTCACAAGTCCAATGATTATTTTTCATACAAAAGTATTTCTACAGACGAGAAAAACGAAGATGATCCTTTGTTAACTCCATCCATCCTTACTCAAGACGATAGATTAACGGAGCAACTTAAATCGCCAGCACTCTTAGCATTGGATGATGAAGATAGTGATTCTGGACCAGAAAGCTCAATACACACTAGTAGACTCAGAAATATCGCTGGCGATGAAAAAAAGTCTTCAGCGAAGCATACTGACACTGACGATGGCCTCACCCAAAAACAATTGATAAAAGAATTGAATAGCTTAACTTTTAATAATTTACCAGCTAAAGGGCAGCATTTAATTCTCAATGAGCTCATGAAAGTGAATTCTCCCAAATCAGAAACTTCGGTTATATTTACAACATTACCAGCACCTGTTATTGGAACTCATTTAAGTTATGATGAATCTCTTGATTATATTAAGACTCTAGAAATATGGCTAGAGGGTTTGCCTCCTACTATGCTCATAAATTCGCAAACAGTGACAGTGACAACCGACTTATAATTTTATAGTTCTATTTTTCGCATTTTTCGCATTTTTTTAAATGATGTATATTAATTAATAATATAAACTCATAAAGCCAATACTATTCATATATAAGTATGACAAAATGAAGGATATCAGTGATACTAACAATTTTACGGATAAGCATTCAAATCTGACGGAAGTCAAAGACGCAGAAAAGAGAGAAGAGAAACTTAGAAAAAGACAGGAACAAATAGCTGCTTGGAGAAAGAAAAAAGAAGATGAGAGAAAGGCTCAAGAGGTGTCGAAAGATGAAAATAGCATAGAAGTAGACAATTTAGAGAAGAAAAGGATAAGGCAGAAAAGAATTGAAGACTGGAAAAGAAAGCGGCAACAAGATGGCTCTTCTACAGATGTTCAAGAGTCTGACACACTGGTAACAACAAATCATAAAACCTCTATTAATATCAAAAGTCGTATAGCCAATAAAGCTGGCGGATCAGTTCGCTTAATGAAAAGATCTGTTTTTAGTGATAATGACGATAACAGCGATTATAGACCTAAATTTAAAAAACCAACCTTTGAAGAATATAAGGAGTATAAATACAAAGCTAATGAAGAAAATGACAAGAATCATGATAATGATGATGATGAATTAGATTTATTAATTCAAAACCTTGAAAATAAAGATTTAAAGAAAAAAATGGATATTTCTGTTTCTATACTGCAGAATAATAAATCAGGAGAGGAATCAGGCTCTGATGAAGAATTACAAGCATCTGAAGAAGAAGAAAAGCAAAATAAACTTCTTTCTATTAAGTTACAAAAGCTTCAAAATAAAGAAAAGGAGTTAGATCAATTAAATCATGGAATGATTCAGTATGAAAAGTTCAGAAAGAATTTTTATACAGAACCATCTGAATTATCAAAATTGAGCGCTGAAGACGTTGAATTATTACGGATTGAACTTGATGGCATAAAAGTTAGAGGTATTGATTGTCCTAAGCCTATTTTGAAGTGGTCTCATTTAGGTTTACCTTCATCTATAATTTCAATTATAGAAGATGATCTTGAATTCAGTAAACCTTCATCTATTCAATCACAAGCATTACCTACCATTATGTCAGGGAGGGATATGATTGGAGTGGCTAAAACCGGTTCTGGAAAAACATTGTCCTTTGTTCTTCCGATGGTTAGGCACATAAAAGACCAGCCACCATTGAAAAAAGGAGATGGGCCCATTGGTTTAATAATGACACCTACAAGAGAATTAGCTTTACAAATTAATAAAGAACTAAGCAATTTTTCAAAAGTATTAGATTTCTCAGTTGCATGCTGTTATGGTGGGTCACTGATTGAAAATCAGATTGCGCAATTGAAGAAAGGAGCAACCGTCATAGTTGGAACCCCAGGTAGAATTATAGATTTACTTACTGCAAATGGTGGTCGTGTTACTAATTTAAAGAGAGTGACATATTTAGTACTTGACGAAGCTGATAGAATGTTTGATATGGGCTTTGAACCGCAAGTTACGAAAATTTTTACACAAGTAAGACCTGACCGACAAACTGTTTTATTTTCCGCTACTTTCCCAAGAAAAATGGAACATCTAGCTAGGAAAGTTTTAACTAACCCTATTGAAATTATTGTTGGAGGAATAAGTGTAGTAGCATCAGAAATCACACAAAAAGTAGAAATATTTGAAGATGAGGGTACAGAAAAGGATTTAGAAGATGCAAAGTTCGATCGTTTGATAAAGATATTAGAAGAGTTCCATAGTAGCAAAGAGGCAAAAATTTTAATATTCGTAGAAAAACAAGTGGCAGCTGATAACTTATTGGTTAGACTACTTTCGAAGAACTATGCTACGCTAACTATACATGGTGGAAAGGATCAGATTGACAGAAAGCATGCTATAAAGGAGTTTTCGTCACCAAATAGTGGAATCAATATCCTAGTTGCAACCTCTATTGCAGCTAGGGGCTTGGATGTTAAAGGTTTACATCTTGTTATTAATTTTGAAGCTGCTAATCATATGGAAGATTATGTGCATAGAGTTGGAAGAACTGGGAGAGCTGGTATGAAAGGAACTGCTATCACTTTTGTCAGTTCAAAACAAGAAAGACAAATCACAGATTTAGTAAAAGCATTGAAGTTGAGTAAAGTTCCAGAAAGTGAAATACCTACTCGACTAATAGAAATTAGTGATAAATTTCTCAGTAATCTTAGAAATGGTAAAGTTAAGTACAATTCTGGCTTTGGTGGAAAAGGTTTGGAGAACTTACAAGAAATAAGAGAAAATGCAAAATCTCTACAACGTAAAGTCTTCAATATCAATAATGACACTAATAATCTTGGAGAATTAGCGACAAAGGCTTCTAATTCAAAACAACAAGATGATTTGTTGACACAATTACCAGATTTTCAAATTATTGAAGGGAGAGCTCCAGAGACATCAGGGCCCGATAAATGCAAATTTCATTCTAGAATTACTATTAATGACTTACCTCAAAAAGCTAGATGGGTAGTAGTACAATTTGAAAATTTATCTAAGATTATTGAAAGTACATCTACCTCCATTACTAATAAAGGACAATACTATCCTCCTAATACTAAGATTCCGGATACTATTAAGAAGAATGGTAAGGAAAGTGCAGCTCCTGCCAAACTTTATTTATTAGTAGAAGGCTTGACAGAGGGTTCTGTTAGAGAAGCCAATAGTCTTATTCGCCAAAAGATGATAGAAGGTCTTGAGTTAGCTTCTAAAGAAGAATCTATGGCACCGATTGGTAAGTACACAGTTTAATATTTATATGCATGAGGAGATTACCCCATACTTTTTACCTCGGTCTTCTAAATATAATAATATATATATACATATATTGCGTGCATTTTTCTTTAAATATTATAAGATTATTTTCTTTTTAGGTACTGATATAGAAATAAAGAAAACTTAAAAGAACAAGATGGTATCTTTCAGTGCTGATGCGTTTAAAAAATATGATCTGTTCATTGTAAGTGAGATCGAGGAAGGGTTTGTTCATGTTCAGCTCAATAGCCCAAAAAACTTGAATGCCTTTTCTGAAAAAACCTGGAGAAATTACAACGAAATTATAACAGAATTGGATAAATGTGAAGAAACAAACGTGATTTTAATTTCTTCAAATGTTCCCAAAGCCTTTAGTAGTGGACTTGATTTGAAGGAAGCAATGTCTCTGGGGGCTGCAGATCAGAATTTGACCCCGCAAGAAAGACAGAAGAAATTGAAGAAACATATCATTGATTTCCAATACTGTATTGGTGCTCCAGCAAGAATAGATACACCTACAATTTGTTTGCTTAATGGTATCAACTACGGCTTAGCATTAGATATTGCTGCTTGTTGTTCAATTAGAGTTGCTACTAGTGATTGCAGGTTTTCCATTAGAGAAATTAAAATAGGAATTGCAGCAGATATTGGCTCATTGCAGAGATTGCCAAAGCTAATTAACAACAAATCGTTACTCTATCAATATGCATTAACTGGGTGCATTTTTGGCAGTGAAGATGCATTGAAGCTAGGTTTCATAAGCAATGTAGTTAGTGACTTGAACCTGGGTTTGGACTATTGTAAAAAATTGGGATTAGATATAAATGGCAATACCCAATGGGCAATCAAAGGCACTAAAAAATGTATTCAAGATATTTTGGATGGTACTACTACTGAGCAAGGTCTTGCTTATATTGCAGAATATAATTCTATCCATATTGGAGGTGGCTTTTTGGATTCTATGGGGAAAGTTAAGTTATAGTTTAGTATATACAAAATCATAGTAATAAATATTTTTCAAATGCGGGTAATTTTTTAAGATATTCGAACTCGATTTTTTTCATTGATTTAGAAGATATAGTGTAAGTGATCCATACCTAAAGACTAGAATATGGTAGGCGTCTTGAAGAGAAAGCCTATATATATTACAATCCTCCATTCAAGGAGGCTACTATATTCACTGGCTTTAACACCTAATGCTGAAATCTTAGATATGCCAGAAGGCAGCATTAGAGTTAATGAAATTAGCGACTCTTTAAGAATAAAACATAGGATGAAAGTGAAACCTTCAGTGACTTTCCTAAACTCACTTTCTGAATTACATTTCATGTCGTCGTTTAAACTACAAGATGAGAAGATACCCACAGAAAGATTAATAAAAAAGAAAATCTATAACCTCATTGAACTGAGAGATTTTGAATCTTTACTGAAATTATTTATGAAACTAACGTCAACTTCTAGTCAGGAAAATTCTAGTTGGCAAGCTTTTATTACTCCTACAGAAATGTCATTTTACTTGAGATGTATGATAGAATTTCAGGTGAATTTAATTAAACAGTACGCAAATCAAAAATACATATCAGGAAACTCTAATGAACTGAAAAAGATTGCAGTAAATGCAAAATACTTTAAAGATATAATCAGAAGATGTTATAGTAACTTAATTTATTCGAATCCATCTGAACATATTTATCACCATTCAAAAAGAGTCAATTTGTACAATTCCAATCATCTAACAGGATATCAACTTCAAAAAGCAGATTATGAAAATCTAATCTACTTTGAGTTGCATAATGCTAAGGTGGATTTAGCTTCAAAATGGTTCCAACGATTTGAGACACAATTTACTAATGCTCAAGAATCGATGACAAAAAATATGTGGATTTTAAAGTTGCAAGTATATAGCGGTGGTTTGCCGTATTTGTGGAAGATCAATAATATGGAATTGTCTGATTTCTATCATAATCCAACAAAGTCAAAGTTTAAATCAGAGCAATCTTTTATATCCATATTTAATGATTTTCTTAAGCATCAGTCCAAAGATAATAACGCTTATGCAATAGATACCAAATTTAGTGAAACTTTGATTTATTCAATTGGTTATTCTAAGAACCTTGAGTATTTAACGAAGTATATTGAGTTAACTTGGGGCATAGGCTCAAATGGGAAACAAATAAGTGGATTTCAAATACCTTCTAATAACAGTGTTAATTTCCCTACTACTGAAATATTGAAAGCTATCGTGGTTGCTTACTCATATAATGGAGAATTCTTCAGAGCAATGACATACATCAATGGGTTTCAAAACCTATATCTCTCGGATATATCTTCAATGGATTCAAAGAATTTATGGGAAAATATATTCAAATGGTGCGATATTTCTACCAAATATAATGAGGAAAAAGCCCTTGGCTTTTTTTTGAAGAATTCTTCATTGGGAAGAGACTTTTCTAAAATATCATTGAATGAAGCACAAAAGAATGCTGAATTTGATTATGAAGGTTTTTTACAATTTATTGATGAGTTAAAGAATAAAAGAAATAACACTTTCACCAAATTATGGAATCTTTATAATGATTCTAATAGCTTCTTCTCACTTCAAATCCATAAGAGATATTTAAATTATTTGAAAGATAATTTGGAATCTCCTGATCAAACTGAAGCTAAATTTTATGACTTGCTTACTAGTTTATTGAAAAACTATCATCTTTTCCATACTTCGGGTTCTTCATTTAACCGTATAACGTCTCATAGAGTTAATAACATCGATGAATCCATATATGCATTATATGGAGAAGCATTAAAGCTGCTTATTGACTTAAAGTGGAACTCTGTCCGTTTAGGTCAGTGCAAACCGTTGATTGAAAAATGGAGTATAGATCAACAAATGGCAAATAGTTTAATGGAATGGTACAATAATGAAGTTATTCCAAATTACAGGGAAATGGTAGAGAAAAAGAGAGAAGAATTTATGATTTCGTTACGAACTGAAGAAAAGGATTCCTTATTAGACTTAATATAGATCAGCAATAAATAGATAAATTAAATCAGTAGGGTATACTTTGTATATTATTCGTCGTGTGTATCTCAATATTAGCAGTCAATCGCGATAAATAAAATGTGAACACTTCATTGAAAAAATTCAACGTATCACTAGAATCATAAAGTATTAATATATTGAAATGGCTGCTGAAGGTTTAGAAAAGATTACAGAAGTTCCAGTTGAATTTTTTAAAGATGGAAGTGCATTCATCAAGAAGTGCCAAAAGCCAGACAAAAAGGGTATGTGTTTTTTTTTTTTAGAAGTACACTCAATGTGTTTTCTTAAAGTATACGTTTACATTTTGGAGTTTCTTTTTACTAACATGGTGTAGAATATCTCAAGATTATTAGAGCTGTAGGTGTTGGTTTTATAATGATGGGAGTTGTTGGTTATATTGTTAAGTTGTTACATATTCCAATTAGATACTTAATTGTCTAAACATAATTAATTTAATAATTGAAGGCATGAGTTGTACTTCCTAAACTTATGCTCTCTGCGTTGTTGATTGCTGACTTATTTCGTTTTCATTTTTCAAGTTCAGGTAGCTGTATAACTACGAATAATTAGAAATCATTACTTAGGTGAGGTAGTTGAGATTACATAATTTTATAATTATTTTACGATAAGTCTTTGAATATTCTTGTAAGTTACCCTTATTCTTGTAAGTTACCCTTATTCTATAATAACCAGTTCGGTCCCATATTGTCATAAATAAATAAGTTGCTGGTAATTTACCATAATCTAAATAAGATCTAGTATGAAAGAAATTAATCTTTTCTCGTATACTTTTTCTAAACACTAAACATATGTTTAAGTATCATATTATACCTATTACACGTATTTCTGATATATGAACATTCCTCTGTCAAGATGACAATAGGGTTAGATTGAATTAATCTGTCTATTGCTTCTACTTTTGAAATTATGACAATTATGATGGTAATCGCTATCTTTCGTAAAATTTACTGCAGTTTATGCAAACTACCATAAAACTCATCAATCTTGGTAGACTACATTTTGATGGTAGTTAGAATGGATTTTTTAAATCTTAGGAATTTACTCTTAACCAACGAGGCAAAATAGATAATGTTGGAGTATGCAAAAAATTTACGACAGTTAAAAAATGCGCAAACCCGGAATCGAACCGGGGGCCCAACGATGGCAACGTTGGATTTTACCACTAAACCATTTGCGCAAATAATGTTTATTATAATTCAAATGTCTATCCTAATCAAAGTTCAGGAAAATATAACTCTTTCGTTTGACTGGGACTTCGCCTTCTTTATCCAAGTATCTAAGTTATTATAATTTGAGTTCAATTTTTCATTCATAATTGCGGCACATTTTGGAAAAATGTTAGCGCTCATTCTTTCTCCAATGGTTTTTAAAAACTAATTATTGTTCTATGTATCATTCACGTGATTTAGGCTCTTCTCAAAAACTATTTTTTTTTCACCTTGTCTAAAGCTTTAGATAGTAATATATACTGCGTAGTAATTATTGTTATAAGAATGTCACAAACCTCTACGTTTGTAAAGAAATTGGCAGCAAATGACCGTCCAACAAGAGAAGCTGCATTGGAAGCTTTGAGGAAATTCTTAGTTTCACGTTCGTCATCAAAGTTACCTTTGTTAGAGATGGAGAAGCTATGGAAAGGTTTATATTACTCTATGTGGTTCTGTGATCGTCCAAGACCACAAGAAAGATTGGCAGAGAATTTAGGAAAGTTGTATAGTGAAACAATTCCTGTGAAATTGCATGGAAAATTTTTGGAAGCATTCTGGACTGTTATGATTAAAGAATGGCCAAGCATAGACCAATGGAGAATAGATAAGTTTTATTTATTAATTAGAAGAGTATTAAGACACAATTTCAAGCAATTAAAGAGCCAAAGTTGGGATAAGAAATACGTTGACGAATTTTTAGATGTTTTAGTCAGATTGCCATTAAGTGGGGATAAATCTATTAGTGTTGCATTACCATATCACTTGTGCGATATATATATGGATGAATTAGAGCTTGTTATTTTTGAAGAGCTTTCAGATTTACAAGAAGAATTAGATGAACAGGACGAGAGAGATATGGAATTATACAAGACCTTATTCAAAAAGAAGCTTGACATCGTAAATGCTACTCCAATTGTTGACCTCATCTCTCCATTTGAAAAGTTGAATAAAAATGCTCCATTGAAGACTTTAAGAGAAAAATGTAAGGAAGATGTATTGGATGATAAAAGATTGAAGGAATGGGGTGTAGTCGGAGGAAATGACTCTGATAGCGATGAAGATGATGAAGAAAAAGATGAAGACAGCGAAGACGAGTGGAAAGGATTTTAAATTTATAGACCGTATTCAGCACATAGTTGTGTTCATATGTAGCATTCCAATAAATTGTACTATAGTTAATTCGAGATAGATTTCAGTTCGAGAAATATTTTATTCCCCAGTAAAAAGATGTCAAAGGATGCCAAAGACAAAGTATCTAACCCATATATACCGAAGTTCATATCTACTAAGCCGTGGTATAGAGCACAGGAAGGTGATAATAAAGAAGATTTGCTATCACATCAAAGAAATGGTAAAGAAATAATTGATTTTAGTGAGGCAAAACCAGGTGAAGGTATTCACGATGACCTTGAAATAACAGAAACATCCCGTGTAAAGAACTCCACTGGATATGATTCTAAAAGAGATAGATGGTTTGGATACAACTCTAGTGATTGGGATGCGATACTAAAACATTGGAATGATAATAAAAGCAAGAGATTCTACTTAAAAGAAACCGATGATTCTGATGATTCTGACTTTGAATTGGAATTAATTGAATTAGGATTATCACACAATGATTATAAAAATAATTCGAAGGAAGATGGTTTAGAAGGTGCTATGAGAGACAGAAAAGATGTACCGTCTTATTTACTTAATATATCTCTGAATGATAGTAAGATAAAATACGATCCACAATCTAATTCCGAGAAAGATTTATCAGAAATTATGAATAAAAATGACCAATTCGTGAAGTCAAATAGTGATGTTGTATCCTTGACCGAGCTTCAGCGATTTGCATGGGAGGAAAATGAAAAAGATCAAGAAGTAAGACAGAGGAATAATTTTGCAAAGAAGCTTGAAAACCTTGCAAGGGCCAATGATAATAATGAAGAAAGTGATTCTATAAATTTAGATTTTAATATTGAAGGTAATCCCACTTATATGGAGTACAAGTTAAGAGAGAAAAGGAAAGAGGTTCAATTAAGCAAGCAACAAAAGAAGCAAAGATTGATGTCTTTATATGGCGATAAAGCTTCAACTAATGAGGGGAGTAATAATAAAGTTTTAAACAAAGCAATAATTGACAAACTTTATAGTGAAAGTACTACAGCCGTACCTTCACATAAGGAGGGAAGCTCCACGAGTTCTACGCAATTATTTGATGAAAAGTCAACATTAGCAGAAAAGTCCGAGAATTCTACATGTGACACTAACGCTAATAACAAGTCTACCGCACATAGTCTGGTATTTGGAAGCTATTATAGTCAAGGAAGCTGGGGATATAAATGCTGCCGTCAAGTTGGAAGGAATGTATCATGTAAATGATATATATATATATATATATATTCTTGTCGTGAGATCTTGTTTCAACCTTTGAGAGCACTTAATGAGTATTTAAAAAATTGTAACATCATATAAGATGGTCTAGTAACTACTCATCATTCCGAGTAATTGTGCCTATGTTCAGTATACGAGATTTTAAATTATTGCGAAGAGTTGCAAAATGTTACCTACTTAAAATGTCGCGACTTTATCAGCTCACTAATTGCTTTGAGAAGACTAGCTACATACTAGGATGAGCCCTATCACGTATCAGGTTCAGGCTTAGATTCTGCCCCGGAGAAACGGTCCCTTGCTAATCTATCATAAATGTACGACATAATAAATGATATTTCATCGTGTGTGCCAATTTTCACACATGGGGGAATTACCCACGTGTTGCTCCAACTTGACAGTATGCCCAATATAGAATATTAATCGAAAAGAACGAAAGAACGTTTAAGATAAACGTGCATCAAATACTAAACGTGGCGCATAGATTTAACATATCTATATAGTATAAATGAACTAGTGTCGGAAGATCTGTTGGCATTATCATAGTAATTAGAAACAGTAGTAGAACCCTAGAAGACTACTTTAAAAGTTAGACGATTAAGTCAGGGAGATAATTGGAAGTAAGACAGCACGCGGGATACAACGAAGTAAAGTTATTTGTTTAGTATTGTCAGTAACATAAGTGAAGACAAAACTATATTATTGAACAATTCTTGTATATCCTACGTTTAAAAGATATTTAAGATAATTACTTCTTTAAAAGTCATACGATGAATAAATTACCTAAACCACCAGTATTGAAAACCACCATTATTCAACTAAATACGGATTTGGATGCTACTAATAAGAATTTTGAAATATTAACTAATGAATATACTACAAATGGAGTAGGAGAAAATACCTCCGAAATAACTGAAAATCCCCAGCAAGAATTGATAACTCCAAATATGAAAAAAAAACGCCGCAGGTTATCATCTAATATAGATTCTGAAGAAATAATCAAGAGAAGAAATGAAACTAAACAACTACATTCCATAATAGAGAAGAGAAGACGGATGAAAATAAATAGAGAATTTGAAGCATTAAAGTATCTTATTCCTGCTTGCCGTTCGACAAATAATATTACAGGCTCTGGAAAAGCTAAAGCAGGTGTTAATAATAATAGTAATAAAATCGATGGTATGCATAAACTCACAATTCTTCAATCTTCAGTTGAATATATAATGTATTTGCACCACATTATTCAAGAGCAACATAAACTATTGCAATCTAACCCTTGCTATGACTTTGATATAAAATTTTCAAAAATACCTCTTGATGTTAATTCATATAGAGATATTGGAAAGGAATTCAATTTTAATGATTTGTCTACAGACTACTCTACTAATTCAAGAAAGGTAGAAACGTCCTTAAACTCTAGTGACAAAGAATCATCCACGGAGTATGTAAAAGAACAACTCCCATCCCCAGATATTACACCGGATATTGCACCAGTTTTGACAGCATTGAATGATTACAGATCTACAAAACAATTATCAAGACACCACTCTCTACCATCAATACCATACAGAGATAACTTCTCTGATTCGAACATACAATATACAAATTTCTATTTGCCTGACCCAGCTCTCACTCTGGCAGTGGTTCCAAGAGACCAGGTTGAAGGATTATCACTTCCAGAGAGGAAGTTTTTTAAGAAGAAAGTACCACTGAATAACAAACTTGTGTATCAAGAAGCAGGGGATAATGCTGTCTTAGAGCAAGACGCTTCTAAAACCTTACTAGCCTTAAGAAAAGCCAATATTAATAATTTATTGAATTAGTACATATATTTATATCTAGAATTTCAGAGAAATGTCTATTCTAAAAGCGAGTTTTCCTTAAGATATTCAACGTAGCCATCTATGAAACTTGGCCATGCTGACATCTCATCATAATCACCAAAAGATTTTGGATCTTTTACTAATATTGTCACAAAAAATATATAAAACATTTCCCAACTATCTTTAGATATATTTCTTTTATGCTCTTCATTTATAAACGTATACCACTGGTGTAATCTTTCTTTAATTGACTCGTAATCGTTATAAGTCTCATTTATGTTACTCTCTAGAAGCAATTTCCAATATTCAATCGCTATATCGTAACCTAGTAATTTCTGATTCTGATTTTCCATTAAAAAGTCAAAAGCAAATCCGTATATTTGTTTGAATCTGTCGCTTTCTAATGTCAATTGGCTGTGATAATTATCAATAAAGATCTTCATCTTCGAAATTGTATTGATTCCTTCACTTGACCATCTGCTTAAGAAGTCTTCTTTTGTGAACACACCCATTGAAGGACTATTTAAAAAAAATGCTAATGTTAAACTTTTAGGATCCTCTGGTGATATATCTAAATCCTGAAGATATTGGAGAGTACCTTGAATATCAATAATTGATTCATCATCTGAATCTTTGTATTTATTATATAACTCTTTGACCTTGTCATCTATCTTATTAACAGCTTTATTGGAGTTTTTTGTATTATAATAGGTTTCAATCGCCTTGGATAAGTCATAATTTGCTTGTTCTAAGAATAAAGTAGCAACTGAAACATCAGATCCTGTTACTTCAGAAAACTGAGACCTTAAAGATGATTTAGAAGTACGCTTGATATGTTAGTTTCTTTATTATCCATTCACATTCTTTGTGTATACTTACCATTATTTATTAACAACAACTTAATGGATAGTTTCACAAATACAAGAGGATTTTTTAGATCGCAAAATATTACGTTTTACATGTTTTCCTAATAACAACTGCTAAATATGGCCAGTGTTCCACTCTCAAAAGATATAATACAGCAAATATTGCCCATATCTACCCTTGATAATTTAGATACGAATACCAATGATATCCAAAATGATATAGACTATCTTTTATTTTGGTTACAACCTTATTTCCCCAAGGAAGGTGCAAAGTTTGAGGAACCTACTCCTAGAGTTAGATCAGCAATACGAAGTTGTCTTAAAGATGAGTCTAGTCAGAATGAATTTATAAGGCTCTATGTGAATTCGGTAAATGATGCCTTCAAAAATTATTTCAGCGTTAATGATCACCATATAGCAGCTTCTATTCAAAAGATAGTTGATATACAAAACTACTATAATAGCTATATTTCATACTTAGGGCTATATCCTTTGCCTAAACAACTATTCTACAGAAGCTTGAATACATTATTTCGAAACTATATAGTACTGGAAAGTGGCATGTTGGAAAAGTTGAGCCTATTTCTTTCTGGATATGTCTTTCAATCCAATGATAAACATACAAAGGGGATACTCAGATTATTACTCTCTTTAAACTTAGATGACTATGTTCACTCGATAATAGTGGAGTGTTCAATTGAGAAAATAAAGAGCTTTGTTAATGATTTTTGTGCTTTAAAGTGGAATCTCCCCGTTTTGTCTGATATTGATGGATTTATTGAACGAGAGTTACAACCAACCTTTGCCATCTTGTTGAAAATGGCGAATGATAAATCTTATGGTCTAGAAGATTTGAGAAAAATTGCATATGATGAACTAGTTGCATTGAGAGTGAAAGAAATCTTTCAGATAATTTTGAATTACCCAGATAGTGAAGTATGTTTAAAAGAATTGCATCATTGTATCAGCTATGGCGCTTCTTATATTAACCATTCAGAAAATGAAAAAGCTACTAATTTGTTGAAAACAGGGAACCCTACCTTATTGTCTAATTTGCTTACTACACAATCGTTTCAGCGAATGAAATTGGTAGATGTTTTTATTGAACAATGTTTTGAACGATTGCTACATTCTGGTTCTAATACTATTGATGTTATTACTTCCTATATCAAGACAATAAAATCGTTTTTAATTATTGATCCCAAGGGTGTTTTATTGGATAAAGTTGTAAGACCAATAAGGAGATATTTAAAAACTAGGGAAGATATCATTATAAAGCTTGTACATGGATTACTAGATGAAGATGGCTCAAATGAATTAATAGGCTTAGCAAAGGAACTTAGGAAATCTGTTCACCATGAACAAATAAAACAAAAAAAGATGATTGATGAACTATTAGGTATTAATTGGGTGCCTGATCCTATAGATGCTTTACCTGATTTTAAGAAGGGTAAAGTATCAGATACTATTGAATCTTTAATTTCAATTTTTGATTCAAAAGATATATTCATTAACGAGTTTACTAAGCTTTTCGGGGAAAGGCTTGTTAATTTGCATAATTATGATGTGGCTACTATAGAAGAGCAAATTCAACTCTTAAAATTAAGATTTGGTAAAAACGAATTTACTATGTTAGACATAATGATTAGAGACGTGAAAGAAAGTAGCAGAGTCAATGACTCATTACACATAATCCAGCCTAAATCAAAAATTAAATTCCACAGTACAATTCTTTCCCACTTGTATTGGCAGCTGATTACTGATAGTATACCTGAGAATAATAATTTTACCCTACCAAAGCTAATCAGCGATGAATTTGAAACCTACAGTAATAAGTATACAAAGTATAAAAAAGGAAGAAGATTAGAATTAATACCCTCATTAGGTGAAGTAAAACTTGAGCTTATTTTTGATGGTAAGAGATTAAATTATGATGTTTCAACAGATAAGGCTGCTATTATTTCCCAATTCAGTGAAATCAATAGTGAATTATCTTTAGCCACAATTGCATCAAATTTGAATATGCTGCCATATATTGCCTCACAAGGTCTTCAGTTTTGGACTAAAGAAGGAATCCTATTAGAAGTAGAGAAAGATTTATATATGTCAAATGAAAATGGTGGGAATAAATTTCAACTGCCAGAAGAAGATGAACTGAGGACAATGGACTCTACTTCAAAGTCATTTACAAATGATTTGATACCTGAAAAGAATGAGAACCTTGAAACTCTTTACACTTACATCCATTCGCTTCTATTTAATTTGGGAAGATTGCCAATTGTAAGAATTAAGGAGTTATTATCCTTAACCATACCAAAGGATAAATTAAATACTTTGAACTACCTGGAGATCGATCTAGAAGAATATCTCGATAGTTTAGTAGATGACAAAAAGCTAGAACTCAAGAATGATTGCTATAATCTTAAAAAGTAAAGTGATCTATTAATCTTATCCAATACCATATAATCTATATATCTTATTGAATATAAAAAATTTTAATTCATATTACCATTAACGGATTTAGAAATTTCAACACCAGACAATTTTTGAGTATAACTTGGATTAGGTTGCCATTTTCTGGTTGCTCTGATCTCATCCATAGCATATCCAGGTATTCTTATATTCCAATTTCTTTCTAGATGTAATTGAATATCTCTAACATCAATAGAGTCGACCTTGCGATGCTTTGCTAGTCTACAAGCAAATCCAGTTACAGAAGAAATAAACTCGTCTGCTAAATCCAACAATAATTCTTCAACATCACCATCAACATTTGTTTTACCATCACCCTCATCTACACCAATTGTATTAACTAGTTCTGATAGCTTACGCTTTGTTAATACTCTACCACCATTGTCAGGAATGGAGCCTCCGGGAACTGTAGCAGATAAATCATATGTCGGAATTTTAGTTATAGCAGGACTACCAAGAATGGACCCAATACCGTTGGCTATTCCACCACTCAAAGTAGCTCTATTATTACCGGTTTTTAAGGTAATTGCTGTAGGTGGCTTTACATTAATACTGCTTGAAATAGGTAAAGAAGCAACGCTTTGTTTTGTTATACCTGATAAGTTTATTGGTGGAGGTCCCGGGGTGCCAGGCTTATTATTATTGCTAGACGTAGTTGCGGGTGATGCCGACCTACCTTGTCTGCTTATTGATGGTGATTGGGCAGCACTTGAAGCTTTGGAAAGATCCGGTTGTGATAATGATTGGATACCTTTATTTTGGAGGCTTGGAGACTTTGATAAACTTTCAACTTGCGGATCTTGAGCTGTTCTTAACCCTGGTGTTCCAACTTGTGGACTAGATGTTCCATTATTGTTTGCATCAGACAATTGCTTTCTTAGATATATAGCAAAACTTTGATATTTCTTGTATTTAAATTTTAGCTCAGTTAATTCTTTTTCAATAGCAATAACTTGTTCAGGAGTCGAATTTATTTTTTTATTGGCTTCTAATTGCTGGATCCTTCTTTCAAAATCGCCAAGTCTTGAATTTACTTGATTGTAATTTTCAATTGTCACATTAGTGTTATTTGGCAATTGTACACCAGGAGTTGATGCACTAGGTGGAGATGATTGCTTTAATGGTTGTTGGGTACTTGGAGTCAGAATAGGTTGATTTAATGAAGCAGGCAGACCCTGTGGAAGTTGCTGGCCAATCCTATTTGATTGCATGTTGGCATTAGATGATTGAGCGCTAAAGCTTCCCAGTGGTCCTCCGGCCACAAGAGGTGGTTGGGTCTGCAGTTGTGTAGCAGGTTGTGGTGCCAGTTGAGGAGGTTGTGGCAGTTGACCAGGTTGTCCAGATTGTCCCTGTTGTTGGAATCTTTCCCTTTGATAATTAAGTAAAACTTGCTTAATATACCCAGCTCTAGTGTAATGTTGTTTTGCTTTTTCTTGATCGTCACCAGCAGCTTTGGCTAGAGCAATTTCACGCTTCAAAGCCTGTGCTAACTGATTCACTTGACCGGGTTGAATCAAACCACTTGAAGCAGTTGTCGGCCTGTTTTGTTGATTGTTATTGTTGCTGTTGCTACTTGGATTAGTATTGTTATTGTTATTGTTATTATTCATCATCAAGCACACCTAGTTTATCTCATAACTTGACCTCTAGTACTAAATATTTTTATTTTGAGAATAAAGCGTTAGAAGTTTTGTGTATTTTAGTCACATGACTTAAAAACGTCTATATAATTTATCTATAATGCAAAACATCTTTCTATATTATCTTCATTATTTCCCCACCAGTAGGGCATTTTCAAATTAGGATACATACCCATTAAGATGAAAAGAACTAGCACAGCTAGGTTTAGTCCTGTGTCAAATGCAGCAGCTAAAATATAGTTGTATTTTTTCCACAATGAATTCTTATAATTGAAAGCCCAATACATCGTTATTGTTCCTCCTATAAACTTTGAAAGATACCCTGTTGATAGATTTCCGTAGAATTTCCCCATGCTAGAAAAAAAAACTGTAGTATTCCATAAATTAAAATTCAATTTAGAATTTGGAAAACACTTGTAAAGAGAGAATAGAAGCAAAGGAGCAACGAAACCCATCAAGAACCCATAAGGTAAGAGAGGGTAATTAGAAAATAGAACCTTTGGCCCAAGGACAACATACTGAATTGCATTAGTATGAGCTGATGCAATTGTTTGCCCTGTCCACTGGTGTAAAGGATCAATTAAATTTCCAACTAAGAAATCCTTCTTGGTATCTAGAACCCATCTCAAAGCAAGATAATTTATAGGAATCCCAATCAATTCACCATAAATTTGCGAGAAGAACACTGCTCTTGGTGGTAAATGGTTATAAAAGCCTAGACGCATGCAATCAAGATGAAATTGAGCTCTATACCATGCATCGCCAGCAATAGATCCAAAAACTAAGGCGCCAGCTGGATGCTTATTTTCATCGTTCACTATTAAATAGCCATATAATAATTCATTAAAAGTACCAATTGACAACTGGAAATTTGACAATGCATACAACCACGCTAATGGGGTTACTATTATTGATCCCATCAAAAGGGCGATAACACAATTTCTCCATTTCATGAACATTTGATCAGTTAAAAAAATCATGCTTAACGTTATAAAGGATACTAAAAACATGTAAAAGTACCATGAAGATGGAACATCATTATAATTCCTTTGTAGTTTGTTTAATCTGTCTGAATAGCGAATAGTTGTTTTTTCCTTACTTGATTTTAATATATGATTCAACGAATTGCGAAATTTATCGTATCCAAAGAGTACTACCCAAATAACCCCACTAATATAAGCGGCGTAGTCAAAAAATATATCCCATGCTCTTTGTGCACCAATGTAGACATTTCCATGAATTTGTAGGGCTGTCGTATTCAACTTTAAATCTGGGGTCAATATTTCATGAACAGGATATGTCTGGCCATCAGCAGTGAATAAGCCATTTGACATCAATCCAGCCTTATTAAATATATTTCCAAATTGAACTAACGGAATTAGGATATAGGCAACAATGACAAATGCAACAAACTGTATTACCTGAATCCAATAAGGGTATATAAAAATTGACGAAGTAATGTTTGACCAATCTAATGAGAAATTCAAAAAACCCATACCCCCAATACCAGAACCAATAAAATTTATTACGCTGTTGTGTGGAGCAATGTAGCAAAGTACAGCTATGGATGAAGTTAAAGGGAAGAGGAATTCTGGAAAAAACTGCCAAAAGAAAACAAATGTAAGCGCTAAAAGAAATACTTTCATTTGCTTATTACCACCAGTTACATTAGAATCTGTTTTTTCTTGAGACCTTAATAAAGTCGTTTGCATTAAGGCTTGCGGCCATGGAAATTGGGGATCATATAATAAAAAAGGCTTCGCAATTGCAGCATATGAATACCCTATGAAAACGATTGCAAACATAAACAGAATAGCAGTAATCGGCTTCACAGTCTCCCCAAAATATAATTCTGCTAAGGAAATTGCATTTGTGGCTAGGTTACCTGTTGCACCACTATTTGCAGTAATTGTAATCATTGCAGTCTCTTTAATTGACCAGGGACCAGGGTTTAAGCTAAACCTAAAGCCAAAAAAGTTGAGAGTTCTAGATGGAAGTACCCTTGCTAAGAATTTACCTATCCAATGACAAGATATTTGAACAAAAAAAATAGAATATGCAGCCGAGGTGGTCCTATAAGAATTTATGGTATCTATGAAAGCACCAGGAATCACGAAAATAGTAGAAAGGAAAAAGTACCTGAAAGTCAAAACAGGAATATTTGGATCGTCTTCAAACAGTACTACATCTCTTATAATTTGTGGAATCATCAACATGTCGTCGTCTTCTTCATTGTGGTTTATCGAATCCTGATTACTAATTATTCCATAGTCCTTAGTTCCTGTTTCAGTTTCAGTTGCTGCTGAATTCAGCAAAAGAGGTCGACTCTGTATATGCTCCTCGTCCCAATCATTTTTAATTTTGCTGGTATTAGCATGACTGCTGGACATCATAGGTGACAGTATTATTCAGTACAATATAGTCTTTATATTTCTCTATTTATCTATAAGTGTGTCACGTGATCGTGCTGATCGCTTTCTCGAAGACTTCGAGAAGGTCTTGGTCCTTAGTAGTCTCATTAGGGTTACTTAGTCTTTCATCAATAAGACCATCTAGAAGAATTCTTAATCTCTTGATCAAGACCCCATTCTTACACCATGTTCTAATTGGTAACCATTCATCTAATACAATTCCAGGTAATTTTTTGCCCGTGGTAACAGCACTTGCAATATCATATTGAATATCACCTCCAAAGAGTAAAGTAGCTAGCGTACTTGTAGGAGTTATATCACGCAAAAATAATTTAGAAGTATGTTGCGAATTACCATATAGAATGAAAGGTGCTTTGAATAGTGGATTTCCAGTCGTTACTTGAGGTGAGAAATCATACATTTCCCTAGCTTTCTCTACATCAACAGTCCCATCTTCTTTTACATAGCTTTCGATCTGCGACTCATAATTATTCTGGCTCACATTCTGTACAAGCACTGAAGAAGGATGAATAAATACTCGGTTTGCTGGAAGAGTATTGTCTAAATCAACATTATTTCTAACCTTTTCGATAAATTCTTCATTTCTAACCCAAAAACGGGTCAGTTTAACATCATTTTCTTTCTCAATAGCACCTACAGATGATTGGAAAAATTTGGTCTCTGTTTGAACCCGTGCAATATGTGGATAATATGCCCCAGTTAATACAGCTTTTAATATGGCATCGTTCTTAATATTTTTGTTGAGGTATTTAAATTCGTTATCATCTTTTTGATACCTTATTGGAATGAATCCTAAATCTTTCAATAAGGAGATATATTGTTCTCTTGTTGATCTAATATCTTTCAAAATTGTATAGGATAATAAATTCTCCGCAATAAATTTTTTGGTGTTCTTACCACTAGCTTTCAATTTCTCATATTCGGTAAAAGCATTTGCTATAGCCAACAAATCACCTTGATTATTAGAGAATTTAGCTTGAATGCGCTTAATTTTGTCTCTTTGATCAAAAATATTTAAGAATGGACTTCCTGTTGATGAAACTGCAGCTAATGTTAAACATACATCCAAGCACCCAAAAATACAACCTAGAATAAGTAGCTTCCCACTCTTCAAATCGGTTGGTAAATATGATAAATATCTACCAAGGTTTGATAATCCGTCATTAGAAAGAGCACCAATTTCATTAAGAAGCTTTTTTGCGGCAATAAGCATTCTTTGGTCAGGAGCATCTAATCCGCTATTCAAGAATTGTTCTACATTAGAAATTCCCATTGCCTTTACAACTAAGTAAAGATTTTCAAGTCTTGTTCTCTTGATTTCAGGAATTGGCTGCTGGAGCATACTTCCTTGTGTATCAAGAGTGTATAAATGATAACATTTACCATTCTTTATACGACCAGATCTACCTCTTCTTTGAAATAATTCTGCTTGAGAGCACCAATCTTCTATTAACTTACTTGTATTGTTCTTGCTGTCATAGTGTAATGTCTTGGCTCGACCGGAGTCAATTACGACAGTACAATCGGGAATAGTAATAGAAGTTTCAGCAACATTGGTAGAGACAACAATTTTTCTAGAAGAATTAGAAAGTTTGAAAACACGCTTTTGTTCATTAGAAGATAAAGCAGAATGTAAAGGTAAACACCAACAATCACGATTCTCCTTGTTGAAATCCTCCACAATATGCCTAATACACAGATTTATTTCCAGGACACCAGGCAAGAAAATTAAAATTGACCCCGAATCATTGTTATTACGTAAATCCTCGTCGATGTTTAAACATAATTTTGAAATTAAATCATAGTTAATATTTCCTGATTTAAAAAAATTCGAATCAGCTTTTGGTTCAATTATATCACCAGTATAAGTTATCATTTTGTAATTAATGCTATCTAGGATATCATCAAGATAAAAATCATCAATTGGAAATGTTCTGCCTTCTATGTGAATATGATTCACAGGTGTAGCGAAAAAGTCTTTAAACTTGTCAACATTAATCGTTGCTGACATTAATATAATTTTAACATTAGTATTCTTTTTTAATAGCCTTTTTAGAACAATTAACAAAAAGTCGCTGTCGACACTTCTTTCGTGAACTTCATCAATAAAAATATACTGTAAATCTTCAAACATTCCATCATTATTATTGCTTGAATAAGATTGTAACATTCTCAATAAGACACCAGTAGTAATGAAGGTAATTCTAGTTTTAGGATTTGTCTTGTTTTCTCCTCTGATGATATAACCAACTTCTTGACCTACTTTGTCTAAACGTTCTTCAGAAACTCTTTCCGCTAATCCAATAGAAGAAATACGTCTAGGTTGAGTGCAAATAATTCTTGTCTTAAAATTGCCATTAGCGTACAAATCATCCAATATAAATTGCACTACTTGAGTAGATTTTCCTGAACCTGTTTCACCGGTAATCAAAGTCACTCTATTGTTATTGATAATAGATATCAAATCATTTCTCTTATTCCAAGCTGGTAATTTTTTCCTTGCACTCATAGACAGTTCTAACTGAGGAGATTGCTTTCTCTTCGAATATTCCATTTTTATTTCCTCAATCACTTTCTCATTAGATGTTAAGTTAAAATTTTTTCTTGTATTATGATTTTTAGACGAATTCATAGCTTTAATATTTGAACTTTTTTGTTGTGCCACATTTTCTTGTAACAAACTACCAGGATTTTCGATGGTTTTAGAAATATTTTCCTCTAGCCATTCTATTATAACGTGAATGAAACACTCCCCTAAATACCCATTCGTTACAATATGTGCCGATAGCCCTCTTAGTATAGAAAGCTTAATATAGTTGGGAATCTTCACTGAGTTTTTCTTAGCAATGATTTGAATACCAGGTAATTCATTTGGGTAATGATCGCTTTTATATAACTTTAAAGAAAGTAAGTCTTTTTCAATATTCTCTGCATTTATGTCAACAAGAATAACCTTGTTGTTCAATCCATCGCAGAAAGTTATTTTGTTGGAACCAATCAGTTTAAGTAATTCTATTTCTTCCTCCCAGATACTTTGAGAACTGTCTGATTCCTCGAATTCTTCAAAGGGAACAGATCCAATCAATTGTTGAGTTAATTTGACTGCAGTTTGTATCTCATCATTATTACATTCATATAATTGGGTTAATATAGTGTCTTTGTCACATCCAGACTCAGTCATTTTTCTAACCAAATTATCCAAACCAATATCCTTCGATATCGTTAAAGAGACACCACTTTCATCATCTGATTTAGTAAAGGCAATAGGTAAGTCATCTTCTGGAATGTGAAATATTAGCCATTCTAATGCATCTACAAAGCAAGTGGTATATCTAAAAGACTCAACTATGTGAGATTCACGAAATCCTAGTTTCTTAAGAGTATTCAATATTGCCCCTTGATTATCACTATCTTTTAACAACTTCTTATCTTGTATCATCCACAGTAAATGCAGCTTAACTGAATTCTCTATTGAAACTCTTATATCAGAAGGAAAATCAATAAATGGTGCTGTTGACCAAGTTTTCTTTGGGAAAGAGTGCATTTTTTCAGCAATTAAAATTTCTTGATTTTGGTCATTCAGATTGTGGACACTTTCCTTACTCTTCCCTGTATTTGTAGATAAACTAATAGCAGGCTTGCGAACTTTTGCTTCATTATACTCTCTAATTTTTTTTTCTTTCTCTTTTTTTTCTAGTCTATCTTTTTCAGCTAAATAGACAGCGAAAGGATTAGCATTATATATTCTATCATGTTTTTCTTTGTTTGATTTAAGCATTTCAAGACGTTTAGCGTCCATATCTGACCAATAATCCCTGAAGATTTTAGGTAAAACCATTTTCATATTTTTAATATAGTTTATTCTATATAATGCATATGTCGCCGCAAAATGACGTGCTTCGTTAGTTGTTTCTTTTGGCTGGTATAAATCACTCTCGGGTATCATCAGGATGTGAATGGTTTCCTTCGTTTTAGGATCTACGGAACTCATATTCACTACCCCAGTGAATCCTTTTGAAGATTTCTTCATGTCAAAATATACTTTACCCCATTTTTGTTTCTGGCAGTGCTCATGAAGCAATGTTGCTGGAAGTTTTCCAGTCCACCCAAAGTTATCACCAATTGCCAAACCTCTCGTTGGTTTATTGGTAATATCAGATTTTTCAATTTCATTTTGGCCTTTCTTTTTCAGTTTGGAGTCTTCAGTATTTGTAGGTTTCTTTGACTTATCTTTCTTATCATTTTCAATCTTTTGTTTTCCTTTTTTCATGTCTAATTATCTGTTTAAGAATTACAAAAGATGAGCTAATCAAGTAAATGCCATCTCTACAATAAAAAAAATAACTTATCACAACAATATTTTATTATTGAAAAATTTAAAAAAAAGGAATTGACACGGACAGGAATTGAACCTGCAACCCTTCGATCTGGAGTCGAAAGCTCTACCATTGAGCCACCGCATCACCCTTGAGAATTTTAAGATACCGTTGTACCTTGTGCATGTCACGGTTAACCTACTTTATAGTTGGTACTTCAGCTTAATATAAGTTAACTTGTGATGATTCCTTACAGTATGAAATATATTTTTATTTTATCCAACCAATATGAGAAAGATGACTCGTGAATATCCTAATTTTTGGTACTGTATATAATGTCTATTATATAGGGAAATGTTATCTTTATTTGTAGTACTAACTAATTGGTTATATAGAAGTAACATATATGTTAAGCTAGGGAAGTGATTAATCTTCAGCCTATTGGGTTGTTCGTTACTCTTCTATACAATGTCGTAAAGATCTGATTTGAATTTTGGTCGAATATCAACTCACAAAAAAATGACACGGACAGGAATTGAACCTGCAACCCTTCGATCTGGAGTCGAAAGCTCTACCATTGAGCCACCGCATCATTTCTTGAGTGTAATTATGAGGTCAGTCAAAACATGTTGATGTATAACATTACGATAGCATTCTTTAATGGAACAGATTTTGGTTTTACGCTTGAAATAAGTAAGTAAATATTAGCTCTTATTACAACTTGATGCATATAAACTGTGGGGATATTATATATTTTTTTTATCATAGAAATTAATATTTTTACGTTTAATTAATAAATAAAATATTTTCTATTTTTTCTATTTTTTTCTATTTTTCTTCTATTTTTCTTCTATTTTTCTTCTATTTTTTGTTCCTCTTACGAATATATAAACACAAATCATAAAATTAATATTATACATACATAGTTCATAAAAAAATAATACCTAAAAATATCTCCTAATATACACAATAAAAAAAGCTAAGGCTTATTCAAAAATGGATTATTTAAATAATTTTCAATACTCTCGTTATTGATGATATCGAAATCTTGGTACTCGTCATAATTCGTTAATTTAAAGGCATCCGATGGTAATGATCCTGAGGAGTTGAAATTCTCTATTAAATTCTCAAAATTCTCTGGCGTTGGTGGAAATGATGAAGGCTGTGAATTCAGTTGTGGCAAATCGAAGTCGTTACTTACAATAGTGCTGGTAGAGTGATGTGAATTGTGGACAGGTTTTGATACATGTCCAATTGACTTAAATTTAAGCGTAGTTGGAGAGTGATGTCTCTGTTTCAAAGAAGCAGACCTTCTTATAGGATTGTTATGTTGATGCTTAGATTGTTGTCCCAACTGTGTTTTTGAAATATTCAAAGCAGTTAAAGATGGTGATCCAATGTCGTGATCTTCAAATTTTGTCGTTAAGGAAACTACCGAACTATTCTTATTATTCTGATGAAGTCTGCCATCGATATTTGTGAATAAACCCCTAGATGCAGAAGAAAGACCGTCTAATGGTGGGGTTCCATCAGTAATAAATGATTGCTGTTGTGAATATACGGAATTTGAATCACTATCGAAATCAGAGAAACTGAACTTTCTACCATCTTGTATTTCAACAAATTTACTAGAATCATTTGTATATCCAGTAAAGGGCAAATCCTGAAAATTAATACTTTTTTCCAATTTCATATTATTCACATTATCATCTATGACATTAAATGTAGACCCAGTAGTACTACTTCTTGATAATGAATCTTTCAAAGGTCTAGACTCTGAATCCAGTATCTTTTCATCAATTGACCCTTCATTTCTTTTCGTTTTGTAATCTGCAAAAGATTTTGATGCTCGCTCAACATTTGCAGCATCATTTGTAATAAGATTAGCTGCAATCATTGCCCCATTTTCCCACTCAACAGGCAAATTTCTTAGCAAGCCTTCCTCATTAATCAAATAAGATATGACATCATTTATGGCTATTGTATCATTTTCTTCCATTAATTTTTCAAAAAATGGTAAATGTGGTTTCGCCATCAGTATAATTTTCTCCATACTTTTTGTTAGCAAGTCCAATCTTGTTTCTAATAGCTCTACATATCCACTTGGATGACTCTTATCCTTCTGCTTCTTTTTCTCACTGAAAACACAAATCTTATTATCTTGTACACACCTTGTACAAGGTTTAACCCCATCACATTTAGTCTTCTTTATTCTGCACAGGTCACAAGCACGTCCAACTCTCTTCTTTCTATGAAGATGATCATCCTTATGCACATCATCTATACTAGATGGTGAAGTAGATATATGGTTCAACATGCTTGGTAAGTCTTTCTATGAATCTATGTATAATAGTTAGATCGCTAATAGTAAAACGACTTACTAATAGTATTAAAACTGCAAATAAATTATAATTACAAAGTTCCTATGATTTGATTCTATCTCTCAACTAATTCATTTAAAACAGCAAAGTAAAACTCTCAGAGATCTTTAGAAATCCTTTTACCACGATTATTCCAGCCGTGACAAAGGCATTTACTTACCTATATATATTTAAATGTTGTTACTACACCCACCTGATGCGCGGCGAGTTGCTTCTACTTCGACCGACTGTAGTGGTTTTAGTCGGATCTTTCACGGATATAAAAGTTCGGTACCGCACCACTTTGCGGGATTAGTAGAGCTCACGGAAATGGTAAGGTCCTCGCAAAAGTTAGTACAGTCAGTTAAACAGAACTTATTGAAATAATAAAAATAACTAACCATACTATTTCCTACCTAAATACATACTTTGTTACAGTTCTTGAAAGTATTGTTTAAGAGATTCGACTTTTTCTGGGAATTTCATCTTATAAATCGGTTATACGCTTATTCTCGGAATTATTCGGCTTGGCTAAATTTAGATTAGTAAGTTGCCGTCGGATTTAATTTCAAGTAGATCTAGCCTCTTTTTCATTGCTATAACCTAATATTGATAGATGAGTTTGTAAATTAGCATAGGGCTGACACATATCAAATCTGGTATGTCCTACATTTCCATTCATGCAGCACTCCACTTTAAGTGATCATAATAAAACGTACGTTAATATTGTAATAATACGCTAAACATGATATCATACTTTATAAATTTAGCTTTTTTTACGTAAAGGATTTTTAACCCTCAGAATCATGATGGTAATAACATGAAATTAGAACCTCTATCAATTTCATTAATAACCCCAGATCTAAGATTAGGTCATACTGCACATAATATAATAGAAGAAAACTTGCCTTTCCTTTTCTTTTTAACCTTAATTTAATTCCGATGATTATTCAATATTGAATATGAGCCTAGGTAAAATAATTAGATGTAATTAGAGAATGTTACTGTTGTGCTACTTTTTGAAATCGGAATTACCGCAAATTTCAAATATTACTCATTTTCGGCCGAGTTTATAACCGATCGATGATTTGAACCCCTAAAACAGAATCACTAAGAAAATTGCAATTACGATAAAGATACCCCCATGTTTCCAGTGATTATATTAAATTAAATTAGAAATATTCTTTTATATTGTCTTAAAATATATTAGAACCCTCATTTATCGTTGTAAATGCTAATCTTCCAAGAAACTTATATTGATAATCTAAGAAACTTATATCTGATAACTATATCTGGCTATTCGAATGATTTTTGAGAACCAGAGATAAGCTTGCTTTTTCTTTTACCATATCTTCTTTTCACGATGCACGGCTATATTTCTTGTGAATCCACAATTTATTTCACGTGATCTATTTTTTTATGACTTAGACATAGTTGAGCCCAAACCTAATTAAGAACCTAGTAAAACAACTACAGTATTAAGCTAACCCCCTTATTATTAGTTCCGTTTCATTAAGAGATAACTTATATCTAATCTCTTAATTCACTTCGCTACAACTAAATGTTATCATTCAGTAATCGCATACTATGTAAGGTTTGTGACTAGAATGACTGTATAGCTTCTATCTAGTTGACAAATAAAATAATATATTTTGCTACATTTAAATTTTTGTTCTGGAAACCATAATATCTTAAGTAAAGTTTCAATAAAAAGTGCGTCATGTGCTTCAATATATGATTTTCTGAAATCATCAGATTCGCACAAACCACCACCTGTTCTCTAATTGTTCCACTGGTCCTGGGTCTCGGAGCTTTTATCCACTTCCGACATCAACAAGATCGATACACGTAACCTTCATAGTTTACTGTTCCCCGGAAAAACATGAACAAGGCATGTGACATCAGGTGTCGTTATATTACGTTATTTTCTAGAATTATCTATTTTACTCTAACCCAATTGAGGTATCTCGCGAATAATATTATCTGTAGCAACCTTACTAGTTAAGGGTTTGCAACCTCTGTCTACATTAATTGCTTTAGAATTGCCCCTATGAGATCGTCTGATTGGATACATAGTTTTAGGTTGATACATGGCATCACCAGATTTAATCATATGAGTGTCTCGGTCTCGGAGTTGTGCTATGCGATCGACTGACTTAACCGGGAAATGGTGATTAAGTCGAACAAGTGGTGTGTTATTACCAAATGGGTTACTTCGTCCCGGCGGCTGGCAACCTTCATCAACTTGTTATATAAATTGGGATAAATCCAATTCAAATGCTCAATTTCCTTTATTCTCATCACTTACTTTCAATCAATTTTAAGTAAAAACAAACAAAGAATAAATAAAATGGCTATCACTATTGGTATTAACGGTTTCGGACGTATTGGTCGTTTAGTTTTAAGAGTTGCTTTAAGCAGAAAGGACATCAATGTCGTTGCTATCAATGATCCATTCATTGCTCCAGAATACGCTGCTTACATGTTCAAGTACGATTCTACCCACGGTAAGTACAACGGTGAAGTTACCTCTAAGGACAACAACTTAATCATTGATGGTCACTCTATCAAGGTCTACCAAGAAAGAGACCCAGCTGCTATCCCATGGGGTAAGAGTGGTGTTGATTTCGTTATCGAATCCACCGGTGTCTTCACTACTTTAGAAGGTGCCCAAAAGCACATTGACGGTGGTGCCAAGAAGGTTATCATTACCGCCCCATCTTCTGATGCTCCAATGTTCGTTGTTGGTGTTAACGAAGATAAGTACACTTCAGACTTGAAGATTGTTTCCAATGCTTCTTGTACCACTAACTGTTTAGCTCCATTAGCTAAGGTTATCAATGACACTTTCGGTATTGAAGAAGGTTTAATGACCACTGTTCACTCTATCACTGCCACTCAAAAGACTGTTGACGGTCCATCCCACAAGGACTGGAGAGGTGGTAGAACTGCTTCTGGTAACATTATTCCATCTTCTACTGGTGCTGCTAAGGCCGTCGGTAAGGTTATCCCAGAATTAAACGGTAAGTTAACTGGTATGTCTTTAAGAGTCCCAACTGTTGATGTTTCAGTTGTTGATTTAACTGTCAGATTAAAGAAGGAAGCTACCTACGAAGAAATCTCCAAGGCTGTTAAGAAGGCTTCTGAAGGTTCCTTAAAGGGTGTTTTAGGTTACACTGAAGACGCTGTTGTCTCTACCGATTTCTTAGGTAGTACTTACTCTTCCATCTTTGACCAAAAGGCTGGTATCTTATTATCCCCAACTTTCGTTAAGTTGATCTCTTGGTACGATAACGAATTCGGTTACTCTACCAGAGTTGTCGACTTATTGGAACACGTTGCCAAGGCTTAAATTATTTAAATATTGATTAGTTTAGATAGTTTGATAATTTAAAATTTTAATTTGAATTTTATCATGTAGATGTTAAATACTTCAAAACTTCAAAATCGCATGTAAACAATATCAAAAAAAATCGCAAGAAATTTTATGTAAATGATAAGCAAATGAGTTTACCTAATGAACAACTCAATTTTTTTAGATCAAACTTTTAAGATTTACAAAGCAAATAGAGCTATAGGAACTCTATCGGCCCCATTACAAGAATACTTTGTTTCTAATATTGCCCAATATTTATTCACAAAGTCAAAAAATAGAAATGAAGATTTGATACAACGTTATGAATCATATGAAGAAATAGCGGAAGGATTATCACTTGAAAGTAGTGAAACAGTGAATGGTGAATATAAAATATGCTATTTAATTATCAAACATAGATACATGGGAGTCTTACCTCGACAGATCATGATATGTATAACAAAAGTGGGTGAGAAGAGAAAATTCAACACAATAATACTCCTTAAGCAATCAGGTAATACTTCTATTAACAACCTTTTTTTGCGTCTAGTTGAAGAAATTAACTTCGATGAACCATTAATCATAAAGGATTACAAATTAAATTATGCATACATTAAGGACGTAATAAACCAGCTATCATTCAAATTAACGCAGACTTATAGGAATCCAATAGATAAATTAATCGGAAACATCGAAGTAGTTTATACACAAGGCTCCAACAGTATGAATGACAATTTAAGGAACATTATTATTAATGTACCATCTAAGGACATTGCCCTGTTTCAAGAAACATCCAAAGAATTAAAGTTGGTTGATCTTATTAATGATTTTTTGTATCAAACTTCTAAGATTAGATTTGATAAGTTATCTATCATAAAGTTTTCTTCAACTCTCCTAGGTTTGTCTATAGATGGAAAATTCAAGATATCGAGTACTAATATTGCCCTTATAGATACCATTGAACCCCAAATAGACACAGAAGACTTTATGGAAAATCCTTCTAACCATCTTGACGATGATATAAAAGACAAAGACTCCCTAATATGGTTTCTTTTAAGTTCTGTGTACAATGCCGAATCAGAGCTTTAACATATTCAACTCCGTAATAGGTAACTGAAAAGTGGAAATCGCGTACAGAAAAAAACTTGCTCTAAGAAAATTAATAAACACGTATATAGTTTCTTTCTCAAGCCTTATCTTTACCACAATAGAAGCAATGCCTTCATCGGGAGTTAGTACATCAAACGAGAACTATATTCGTAATAGATCCAATAACTCTAAAGCAAGCAAGGTTGTCGAGGAAGTAGAATCAGATTCTGATGATTATAAGAGAACTCAGTATGACGAAGCTAAAGAATTTGTTGATTCATTAAAGAAATTGGAGACTATATTGGCTCCAATCTTCTTTACTTTGTTATCTTTTGGTGTCAGATTTTATAGAATTGGAGTAAATAAGGCCGTTGTCTGGGATGAAGCTCATTTTGGTAAGTTTGGTTCTTATTACTTGAGACATGAATTCTACCACGATGTCCACCCACCTTTGGGAAAAATGTTAGTTGGTTTATCTGGATACTTAGCTGGTTACAATGGATCTTGGGATTTTCCCTCTGGTGAAGACTATCCTGATTACATTGATTTTACTAAAATGAGACTTTTTAATGCTACTTTTTCTGCTTTATGTGTACCTCTTGCATATTATACCATGAAAGAGATTGGTTTCTCTATAGCTACTACATGGCTTTTCACTTTGATGGTTACCTTGGAATTAACCTACGTTACCCTTGGTAAATTTATTCTTTTAGATTCGATGTTATTGTTTTTCACAGTAGCTACAATTTTCTGCTTTGCAAGATTCGATACTTTTAACAATAGAACTCAAGAATTTAGTAGAAAGTGGTGGAAATGGCTTTTATTGACTGGTGTATCTATTGGGTGCACTTGCTCTGTTAAGATGGTAGGTTTATTTGTCACATCCTTAATCGGTATCTACACGGTAGTTGATTTATGGAATAAATTGGGCGATAAATCTATTTCTTGGAAAAAATATTCCCAGCACTGGTTAGCAAGAATATTAGGTTTAATAATTGTTCCGTTTTCGATTTTCTTAGGTTCCTTCAAGATTCACTTTGATTTATTATACAGGTCTGGACCTGGAGATGCACAGATGTCCTCTTTATTCCAGGCCAACTTATTAGGCTCTGATATACTTGGTGGATCAAGAGATGTTTCTGTTGGCCATTCAGTTTTCACATTGAAGAATCAAGGTTTGACTGGAGGTTTATTACACTCCCATGTTCAAACTTTCCCTGAAGGATCGAAGCAACAACAAGTTACTACCTACTCTCACAAGGATTCCAACAACAATTGGGTTTTCCAAAGACAAAGAGGTTTGAATTATTATGATACTGATGCATCGGAAGAAATTGAATATGTCATTGATGGAATGGTTATTAGATTGATGCATCCAATGACTGGAAGAAATTTACACTCGCATGAAGTTCTGGCTCCACTCTCGAAGAGTGAATACGAAGTTTCTGCATACGGTAATTTGACTATTGGTGATTACAAGGATAATTGGGTTGTAGAAATCATGGAACAGATGGGAGATGAGAACAAAACTTTATTGCACTCTTTAACCAGTTCTTTCAGATTGAAAAATCAAGTATTAGGCTGTTACTTAGGTGTTACTGGAAACACTTTACCTCCTTGGGGATTTAGACAAGGGGAAGTTGCGTGCTTTAAGGATCCATTCACTAAAGACAAAAGAACTTGGTGGAATATTGAAAATAATGAAAATAGATTATTACCACCAACACCAGATGACTTTAAATTACCAAAAACTAAATTCTTGAGAGACTTCATTCAATTGAACTTAGCTATGATGGCTACTAACAATGCTTTAGTTCCTGATTATGACAAACAAGATGATTTAGCCTCTTCAGCTTGGGAATGGCCTACCTTACATGCAGGTATTAGAATGTGTGCTTGGTCTGCTGATAGGGCTAAGTATTACTTAGTTGGGTCACCAGCTAATACATGGACTTCTTCAGTTGGTGTGATACTTTTCGCCTTAATTGTTTTATATTACTTAATCAGATGGCAAAGACAATACAATGATTTCCCAGCCTCAAACCCACAGAAACTTAGATTATTCTTAATGGGTGGTATCTATCCAATGTTTGGATGGGGTTTGCACTTCATGCCATTTGTTGTTATGGGAAGGGTCACATATGTTCATCACTATGTTCCTGCTTTATACTTTGCAATGCTTGTCCTTTGTTACGAGATTGAATCATTCACGTTATGTTTGAAGAATTCTCAATCTCCAATTAAGAAAATTGTATATGTATTACTTTTTGCATCCTTCTACGCTGTTGTTGCTGGAACCTTTTGGTATTTAAGATACCTAAGTTTCGGTATGGAGGGTCCAAAAGAAGACTGGGAACATTTAGATATAGTTCCTAGCTGGAAAGTTGCCAACGAACGTTACAGATAAAAATAGTATGTATGATATAATGATAAATACTTTCTATTTTGAATATCACACGACCATATTTAGTATAATTTTTAATCAATGCGAATTGATCAGTTTGTAAGCATTGTAGCTCTTTAATTAAGGAGATGATAAGATTTATAACAAGAAGCGGAAGATTAAATAAGGTATTGGAACTGAGTAGGAGAGTTCCAGTAATATCAGTTATATCGACAAGATATATATCTTATGGTTTAGTTAATCGTTATTCTACATCCTCTACTCCAAAAGTGTTAAAAGCATCCTCATTTACATTGCCTAATGATGTTCCAAAGAAAGAGGAAGAGGCTATAAGCCAAGAAGATATTGATGATTTTAACATAACAAAATTAATTCATGGGAAGACTGATATGAAAATAGCTATAACACAAAGAGCAAGCGATAAATTGACTAGTATTTCGACTGAAGATAAGAACATTAACACAGCATTAAGAATAATCGTTGAGAGCGGTGGCTGTCATGGATTTCAATATAACCTAAAGCTTACTGACACAATTGAAGAGCTAAAAAATGATAAAGATCTCTTGATTTTTAAAAGACAAGATGACGGAAATGCTCAAATTATTCTAGATGAAAGTTCTTTGGAGATTTTACAAGATTCAAAAATAGATTATACTAAAGAATTGATAGGAAGGTCATTCAAAGTTGTTGATTCACCTTATACATCATCAGCATGCGGTTGCGGTTCATCATTTGATTTTGATTTTGATAAACTACAAAAAAAGATGGAACAGAATGAAAAATAGATTTAAGTTAATAGCTCTAAATTGGCAGTAATTGTAAATAGGATATTGCTTTTAGGTACAAAACTACATAAAATTCAATAATATTTGTATATGAATTGAATTATCAAGTAAAAAGTATAAAAACAAAAATTGGTCTAAATTCATTGAATACATAGATCGATCACGATATAGCCATAAAAATAATATGATGACACTTAATATTGCTCATTTTCAACCAATTAAATCATGAATCCCTTCAATGCTCTTAGTAGCATAAAATCTAACGTCAACATCATTATCATTTTGTAATTTTTTTAAGTTAGGCAATATTTCTAAGTTTACTATCTTTTCATAGTTTGCTTCTTTATCTTTAGCCAACTTTTCGACGATCACCAAGTATGTTTTTGCAGCGTTAAATCTAATATTTGGGACATTATCTGAAAATAAATTATTAACAAAAGGTAAAATCTTATCAATAATCTCATCATTTCCCAAGTATGGAATAATTTTTGTAATGGTAAATAAACATGTAATTCTAGTAATAAAGTTGGAATAGTCGATTTTGTCGTTTTCATCAATCTTGTCATCATTATTTAATAATCTATTAATAATTTCATTAATTGCCCATTCTGAACCAAAAATAACAGTTAGCTCCTTTAAATTATCAACAGCAGCACTTCTGATAGCATAAACAGGATCCCACAACCAAGACATGCATAACGATAAGAGTTCATCATTGAAGAAAGAAACTCCCAATTGCAATGCTAATTTTGGAATGTATTCAATAATTGCTAATCTAACACGCCATTTACTATCTTGTGCAAGTTCCGTGATTGCTGGTAAAAGATTTGTAGATAACAAATTGATTCCAATAGTATCATTTACAACAGATAAGTTAGAAATGATATTCAATCTTACGTCTGGGAACTCATCCTTTAACATAACCAAAAATATAGGTAATAATTTATCAATAGTCGATTGCTTTTCTAAAATTGGGGACAAACTTGTTATACTAGATGCCAAGGAAGATCTGACACTCTCATGTGGATCTTGACTTAACTCATTAACCACTCGGATTATTTTGTTTAAAATGGATGATTTTGTAGAAGGATATTGATTTAATAACTCACAAAAGCTTGGTAATTGCTTTGCTATAGCCTTTCTTACCTCACCTTCATTATCTTTCATTAATGAAATAAATGGATCAATTAACTTAGATAAATCTTCGTCCACGAAATTTTTCGAAATCTTGCTGAAGCGATCAGCGGCAGTGTATCTAACTCTCCAACTTTCATCCTTAATCAATTTTAATGCACTAGCAAGGAATTCAGAATTATGGCTATAATCATTAATTTTTTGAAAGGACTCTAAAATTGCAATAAGTACATCAATACTTAAAAACTTAACCGAATCTTGATCATCATTTATTAAATGCTGAAACATTTGAGAAATGATTTCCCAATCATTATTATTAATTTTTTCAAGTGGACCTTCATTAGTAAATTTAGAGATAATGGCTGGCAAGTTATTAGCAGCACTTCTCCTTACCATTGGCGAATCGTCACATATTAATTTTAAATACAAACCTAATAGATCTTTTCTAGTATTGGCATTGACTTTAAGGATAACTGATTGGTATAAACCACAACTAGCGATTTTCTTAGAGAACCAGTTTCCTTGACTCAAGCTTTCAATGAGAGGTAAGAAGATACCATTTATCTCAGCATCAGTAAGTTCTAAACTTATATGATTTAAAGAAGCGATAGCCTTGTCTCTAACAATAGGTTCTTCCATGGAGGCTAATATAGACAAAATTTCAATTAAAGGCTCACAATTTGAGTGACCCCCAATCAATGGAACAAAATCACCCAATTTAGCTGCTAATACAGTAAAAACTTCTTCCTCATCATCTTGTGCTATGTCCTTTAAAAACGGTAATAATTCATCTACTGTCCATTTTGGTCCCAAAGCAAGTGCAATGGTATCCAATTTCTGCATGGCTTGTACTCTATTTGAAATATCATCATGTTTCAATTCATCCATTAACAAAGCTAACGGATATAAATCATCGTTAAACCTATCCATTCTCAATGGTTTTCTTTATGACGTAGTATTTTACTTGGTCGTTGATGATGTATCGATATCCTCAATTCCCACAACAGGTTGTGCAGAACACGACCGAGATAGAAAATGTTAATTTTTTGACCCAAAAACGTTCGGCAGATATATACTTTTTCCTCCTCCGAACAAAATACTGTAGAATATTATTAACCATGATCACTTTCAATTATATCTATTTAATGTTTGAGTTTTCTTTCTGTTAGGTTTAAAGTTTTTGTCTTAATACTCAAAAAATGGCTATAGATAAACTTCTATTTTAAGACATCATGTAAGACATCACCTAAATCGCTACAAAACCTTCAAATCCCGATTCTAAAGCGGGATACAATACTGAAGAAGGTATTCTCATCTAGAACTGAAGATCGTAGGGTATACGCCAAGATTATTTCTCTGGCATATCATGAATATGACTGACCAATTTAACGCTTTATTATTTGTTTATATTGTGATAGTCAAGATAAATAGAATGTGCTATTCAACAGAAACATAAAAAAGGAGTTGTTGTAGAGAAATATGTGTTGGTAATAAAGGACAAGGTTAATTTTGCACCTGTTAATTATTACACAAATTCGAGATTAGATTTAAAAATATCCTTTAAAAATTAAAAATTAAGGAGGTAGAAGTTGCAGTTAAACATGGCTACGAATCCTTCAAAATTAGACGTAATTGACTCAGGTCTTCCCGAATTTGAAAGAACAGATTATTTGAAAAAACTTGATGAATTAGAAACAAATTTAGGTGAATATTGGAAGTTCGAAATAGTACCAAACGTTTTTAAACAATCCCTCAAGGAAACTGATGGTCCATCATTCAGTAGTTTGGATGAACATTTTGGAGCATTACTCCCATGGCCAACCATCGTTGAAAAACTCCGTCATTTTAATAAGGAAAGTAGCGATGATGAAAAATACAAGTTATTATTTCTAGCAAGACATGGCCAAGGATTCCACAATTTAGCCCACGCAAGATATGGAAATGATGCATGGAATGAATATTGGTCTAAGTTGAATGGTGATGGGGATATCGTATGGGGACCAGATCCCCTTTTAACTGAGTTGGGAATTAGTCAGGCTAGAGAAAACCAAGATCAGTGGAAAATTGAGATCTCTAGGGGTGCTCCTTTACCTCAGAAATGGTATGTCTCCCCATTAAGGAGGTCAATGGACACTTTGATTAACACCTGGGATCAGCAGGTTGATTTTAAAGTTGTCCACCCATATATCTGTGAAAACTTAAGAGAGCAGATGGGAGTGCATACATGCGATAAGCGTTCCCCCAAATCTGCTTTGTCGAGTTACGAAGAGAAAGGATTCATATTTGAGCCTGGGTTTGTTGAAGAGGATATATATTACCAAGACGACTATAGGGAAGCAATAGCTGAACAAGCCATTCGTATGAATAAATTTTTGCAAGAAATGTTTACCACTAATGATGATGAATCTGTGTGTTTGACATCCCATTCTGGAAGCATAAGAGCACAGCTTCTTGTTTTAGGCCATAGACCGTTTCCTGTTGGTACAGGTGGAATGATACCTGTCATGGTTAAGGCAACTAGAAGTAGCAAGTAGAAAGTAGGAACACGTAGAATATAAGTATATATTATATAAATTAGTCATTATTCGTAAGTATTTTTTATTTATGCAGCTAGCTTTTGGCTGCAGCTTCATTTTTATTGTGAAATTTTTCAAAGATGAACCTCTGCTCGAATGAAGAGAATATGAAACTAAAAAAAATTAACTACATCAGTTCTATTTCACTCAATAATTTTATAACTTGTAAATAGTCATTCACCATTACAAGCACTTCTCCACATTTTACATTGTAAAATATTATCAATATACTCCTAAATCCCTTCCTGGAACTACTCTATTATTGAATATTGTTATGTGGTACAAAATCCATTATTTGAAAGTTCGATTGTCCTGTTCCCAAATTAGTAATAAGTCTTACTTAGTTACACCCGGCGAATATTAGATTAGAAGCATCCCACGTGGCTGAAGCCTGAACAATATGCCAGATGCAGTATCTCAAGTTCCTATCAGTAGTACATCGATAGATCAAGCTTCATAGTGATTAACATATATTACACCCACCTCTTAGAAGTGACATCTTAACACAAATTTACCCCGTTTATTCGATTCATATCTTATCATTCAAGAAAACAGCTAATGATTGCTTGGCATCTCTAATTCACGTTCTATGGCGCAAGCTATCAGCTTTTATTATTCCTGCATATTGCAGATAGGCATATAATCGCCGCTCAGCGTCGGTGTATTAAGGTACATACTAATGAAACAGATACGACAAGTCATTAATTACTTATATTAGGCGTATATCCTCAAGTTAATATAACAAATCGCTCTGATTTTAAATCTCATCAAGATTCTTTCCCTTTGAGTTAGTGGCAAACCACATGAAATTTGGGAATAATCTACAACATCTATCAATCAAGGAATGGCTGAAGTACAACTTAAACTACAATGACCTTAAAATTCAAATACGGGAAATGACCCAGAATAGTAGTAGTGATGGGAAATCTGATCTTCGTAGACTTCATGCGATGTTTGTCGAGAACTTCAATTATGTTAATTTTTTTATCGCTACAAAACACGAAGAGATAGTCAAAATGATAGATAGTATTGAAGAAGTCCATCACCGAGTTCAGTGCTCCGAGGAACCTCCTATTTGGAAGCATATTCAATTAGATGAGTTAATGTACCACTGTCTTACCACCTCAAATACTATTAAGAAGTTATCTCTGTTTATGCTTATCCAAAAAATAGCTTGCAAGAAAATATTGAAGAAATTTGTCAAGCATTACAAGAATAAGGATACTGCTCAGAGATTTACGGCTAAATTGATGTACTACTTACAAAATAACAAGGCATCGCTAATTAATTTTAGCTTGACTGAGACTACAAAGCGTTTGACTGAAATCACAACTACTATTAAAGAGGATCGTAAAATTCTTAAGAACTCCGCGTCCTTGTCACATAGAACTAAGAGTTTGGCGTCGTTGTATTCTTATCCACAATCAGAAACTGTTAGTCTTGAATCAAGAGCACCTGGCCAACAATATTCTGGTAATCCTGGGGGTCGGTTTGATCTTATTGTTAACTTAAAGAAAAACTTTAGCTTAGATTTTTTGATGTCAAATGATTCAAATACTTTTAACGCCACGGTATTATACTTGAATGTTTTCCTTGATTTGGAGTCATATGCTTCATCTACATTGATGTCTATTGTATATCTTCAGAATGAGGATATGTTGAAGGAACCATCGTATATTTTAAGTTATGAAGGTGATATGAATTCTATATTAGTTAGTCATGTCGGAGGTTTGCGTAAATATGCCTACTGCTCTTTACCTAATTACATTTTAGACCTTTTCTTGTCTCGTTCTGTTGAAGAAGATCCTGCTAAGTTAGCAGATATCACTAACAAAATAAGAATATTTTTTCAAGAAGAAAGGCCAACTTCTCTTACAAGAGCTGCATTAGATTGCGTGAGAGGGAAGAAACTTAAACCAAAGATGAAAGTAATATTGAATAGAACGAGGTTTCTTTTAAAGAAAAACTTTTTAGAAGAAGAAGAGGATGAGTTAGCAAGTATATCTCAAACCAGTGAAGGGTCTACAGTAAAAAGACAATATCAGGATGACTACTACATTAATTTGGATAGCGAAATATACACTACAAGTGATACTGAAAAAATGATGTCTTTCTCTTTTGATACAGAAGGTTATGATAACTTCATATTCAACCATTTAAGTGTGACTTCGAACGATTCAAATTTATCAGACTTTAAAAACAATTTATCTACTGATATTCAAGATCACGCATTAACAAGTCAGTATTGTTCGAGAACATTGAGGAGGCTTCCAGAGAATATTCAAAGATTAGTAAATAATAATACTTACTTGAACATATTCAAGGATATGAACTTATACCAGTATATGCTATCCTGTTATTATAATATCATACCATCAGAACAACACATAAATAATCATTATTCTCAATTACTAAGTTTGAATTTGTTGAAAAATCATGAGATTAGAGTTAATAAAGAGAATCAAGCAAAGGAGGAGAGTATGATGTTTCAAGAGAAATCTAGTAAGATTTTAAGTCACAAGAAAAGTTTAGGAAATATTCAACCTCCTCAATTGGTCAAGAATGATTCTTTTCAAAGTTTTGCTACTTTATCTAATAATTCAATTTTTTCAACATATGACGCTGCTTCAGACGATGACTATTCAACTAGATTTGTTGATAACACTAGCCAAAAACCTGCTTATTTTTCATTTTTTGAAAATTTTATTAATGATATATTAAGATTAAGACCAAGTTACAACATCTCACAAGAAGCGAGACCGTTGTTAACCAATTCGGGCAGCTATTACAGCTCAATTTATGATGAGCTTCCATATTATAATCAAGACAATGAACAAAGAAGTGCGTTACAGTCTTCTGATCAAATGTTATCATTAGGATACTTTTCATTTTCAGCTATCTCTATCTTCATTGCAGGTATTGAATTGGGTATTGTTTATAGTCTCATTCTTGCAGAAGATGAGTTCTCGAGGATTTCAATTTTTGATAATATTGGCTTATTATTTGTCTTAATTATTGGTATGCTTTCTTCCTTGATTTTTAGTGTTTTAAGTATAAACTTAAAATATCAGAGAACATATTCTCCTCCTTTATATCATAGCATAATTATATGGTCTGGATTAACCATAGTTTGCATTTGTTTCCTCTGGATTTTCTTTAAGATTATTAGAGATTTAACTTAATGGCATATATAATATATTAGAAACTATATTATAGCATTTAATTTACATTAGATACGAATTAATACTCTGTAAAGTATTTCTACTAGGATTTACTTTTCTAACTTCATTTAAAAGACTTAACTGCAGTTTAATCAAGTCTTTATTCACAGTATTTTTATGCGTTTGTAACTCCCAAGACAAATTAAAGAATCCACATAGAAGCAACAATGTCAAACCAGCACTTATGTCTTTACCATTTTCACATATTATAAGGAGCTTCTCTTTTAGTGATAACTGTGGAACTAATGATGGGAAAATCTCTCTTAATTTCTTAGCACCTTTCTTATCAGCACCCACCTTATACTGGTATATCTGAATCTTTTTCTCATCTGGTGTATTTTGAAATGCAAATGTTTCAGAAAATATTATAACTTGTTTGATATCAGGATAAGCATCAGTAAATGCATTAAAGTCCAAGTTTTGATCGATAGTGCCAATCAATATATTGGTGTCGTTAATACTATTTTTTACTTCATTAAGGTCCAAATTAATCTTAAGACTGGCCAGTTTTACTCTATTATTTGTGTTATATATGGCATTTATTTCTTTTATCAATTCTTCATCACTCATCCAATCATGAAAATATCCTGTTTCTTCATCAATAACCTTGTTGTTAAGCTCACCTTTAGAATGATAAACATGATTCCAGAAGAATATTGAGTCAAATTTACCATTACATATGTCTTTGGTGGCCCAAAGTTCATGATCATCTGCCGAGCCTTGAATATACGTCCAGGACACAGATTTATTTGGGTATCTAACAGTAATTTGAGAATCATCTGGAGATTTTACTTTTTTAGAAGCTGTCAAACAAACGATAGAGAAGTAAGCTTTATGTTTATCTTTTGTTTCAAATTCAAAAAAATCTTCAGTTTTTTGCAGTTTCTTTGAAGGATAGTACCATTCTGGAATCAAAGGTTTTACAACACCTAAATCTCTGATTAATTTTTGTTTCGAAAACACTTTCAACTGTAATGCCTTTTCAGCAAGATCTTTAATTAAAATAGAAATATGATGAGCTTCAGATTCCGGTATGAAGTTTTTAGGTGTATAGAGCCAATTGTTAGCTCTAATAGTCATAAGAAATTGAAATTCTTCGTCATTTTTATAATCAGTAACATTCAATTCTTTTGCAATATCTTGTTCACTTAAACCATCAAATAATACTGTATTTAGAACAGCACACCATATTGGAATCGTTTTCAGTAACGCATCAGGCATTAGCTTCCCTTTTCTTGTGGAATCAATGATTACAATCCCTCCATTTTTTCCAATTAGTGGTAATAAATGCAAATTTAACCTACGCATAGAAAATGTCCAAACATTTGTGTGACCATCTGTTGATTTGAAATAAGAAGAATCAATTTGCTCCCACGTAGGAACATACCAAAGACCACATCTCTCATTAGGAATTAATGGGAAATCCCACTTTACTTTGATCGTATCAACAAATTTTGCATCGTGTAGAATTGACTGAAGACGGTTTTTAACAGAAATAGAATCTTTTCTTAATTCCTTGGTGATGGAATTAATATTCTGATGAAAGTTTTCCATGTAATACTTACGTATAATTCTCTAAATCAGTTCTTTGATTCCAAATATGTCGCATCGCAAAATGTCTTCGTATAAAGTTTGTATATTAATAAATTAGTTTTATGTGATGACTATGTAATGATATATAGAAATAGGTTACGTTCTTTTTAATTTTCTGGCTTTCTTTTCTTCTTGTAACTTTCTTTCCATTTCTTGCTCCTTTTTGTCTTCAAGCTCGGCCCGTCTCTTGGATCTCATTTCTTCCTCAAAAATTTCATTTCCAGTAGCCTCCATATCGTCTGAATCGTAGTCATCGTATCTGTCAAAGTATGAACGTTTTTTACCTTTATTAAACATAGCCCAAATTTCATCTCTGTCATAATCTACTGGATCATTTTCAATGAATTCATCGTCTGAGACAATAAATGAAGAATCCTCTTCTTCTTCATCGTCATATGAATTGCTATATCTTGTTCCTTTCTCTTTCCTAGGGGCAGATCCCTTTTTTAATTTGGCCTCAAGCTGGGCAGATGGTTTCCTAACAGGTATAGGAGCTCTGTTCTTTATTGGCTTTTCAGGTATGGGTTTAACTGGTTGCACAGTTCTAGCTGACTTCGTCAAACTTCCATTTTGAGGTACTCTAAAAGAACTTGGCTGTTGCATAGGTTTTCTTAAAGTATTCGTAGTTGTCTGAATCTTTTGTGTATTATTGGTTGGTGCCTCCGGAGATTTTGTTTTAGGTTTAATTGAAATCGACAACTTGGAATTATCTATTTTTGATGCTTTTTTGATTAGTTCATTAAAATTTAACTTCTTCAGTACAGCTCTTGGAGGAGGATTTGTTACTGGTGGACTATTTCTGGGAGGAACAGTTCTTGGGTTTCTAGGATTTTCAACTGTTTTCGAGGCCATCTTAAGACCTGATGTTTTTGAAGAAGATTTTGCTCCAGGTTTGGATTTAGAAGGAGGAAGTCCTTTCTTCTCCCTAAGTTCTTGCTCCTTCTTTTCCTTCTCAAGTCTTCTTTTCTCTTTTAGCATAGCAACAACGGGATCAACTTGCTTCAGTTGAGACAGAACATTTATTGATGGCCCATTGTTTCTTTGGGCTTGTTGACCATTTGATATGGAAGAAGCTCTAGACTCAGTAGCTTGCTTTTGGACTTGACCCTTCTTGTTTATCTGCAGCAAAATGCTGGACAACGACATGGGCTGTGATGATTATTGTTTAACTGTGATGATTGTACTAGATATTGTTAATATCAATTTCAAGTAGGAAATCGGTAAGTGCACGATCAAGATAAGAATACATATTTATTTGATTTCTACTTCATATATAAAACTAGTACGAACCACGACTATTGGATATTGTAAATTAATCCTTTGGGCCAATCATATTTTCTGGTCTAACCCATTCGTCAAATTCAGATTCAGTTAAAACTCCTAATTCTAAAGCAGATTCCTTTAATGTTAAGCCCTTCTTGTGAGCGTTCTTAGCAGTCTTAGAAGCAGCATCATAACCAATCTTTGGGTTTAAAGCAGTAACCAACATTAAGGATTCATGAAGAGTCTTTTCAATCTTGTCTTCATTAGCTTGGATACCTACAACACAGTTTTTTCTGAATGAAGCACAACCATCAGCAATCAATCTGATGGAAGATAATAAGTTGGCGATCATAACTGGCTTGAAGACGTTCAATTCAAATTGACCAGAAGCACCTGCAAAGGTAATAGCGGAATGGTTACCAAAGACTTGAGTAGCAACCATAGTTAAAGCTTCATTTTGAGTTGGGTTAACCTTACCAGGCATAATAGACGAACCTGGTTCATTTTCTGGCAAAGCCAATTCTCCGTAACCACATCTTGGACCAGAACCTAAGTATCTTATGTCATTAGCGATTTTGTATAATGAGACAGCGACTGTGTTTAATGCACCCGAGGCCTCGACAATAGCATCATGAGCTGCTAAAGCTTCGAATTTATTTGGTGCAGTCTTGAATGGTAATCCGGTCAAGCTGGAAACCTTTTCAGCAATCTTGACATCGAAACCTTTTCTGGTGTTTAAACCAGTACCGACTGCAGTACCACCTTGAGCTAAGAATTGTAAGTTTGGTAAAGTCTTTTCAACTCTTTCGATACCATTGGTGATTTGTTGAACGTAACCAGAGAATTCTTGTCCTAAGGTTAATGGAGTTGCGTCTTGTAAATGTGTTCTTCCAATCTTGATGATGTGACTGAATTCATCAGACTTGGCTTTTAAGGCATCACGTAACTTGGTTAATTCTGGTAACAATGAGTGTGAGATTTCAGTGACAGCAGCAATGTGCATAACAGTTGGGAAAGTATCGTTGGAAGATTGGGACATGTTACAATGGTCATTAGGATGGACTGGCTTCTTGGAACCTAATTCACCACCTAAAATCTCAATAGCTCTATTTGAGATAACTTCGTTGGCGTTCATATTAGATTGAGTACCAGAACCAGTTTGGAAAACTACTAACGGGAAGTGGTCATCAAGTTTACCTTCAGCAACTTCAGTGGCTGCTTGTTGAATAGCTGCTGAAATTTTGGAATCTAATGCACCTAATTCTTCATTGACAATAGCAGCAGATTTCTTCAAAATACCAAAAGCTCTAACAACTGGGATTGGCATTCTAGCAGCGTCACCACCGATCTTGAAATTTTGCTTAGATCTGGCAGTTTGGGCTCCATAGTATTTAGAAGCATCTACTTCAATTTCACCAAAAGCATCAGATTCAATTCTGGTAGCTTTTAATAATCTTGAAGTTGTAGCCAAGTTTCTGAGTTGGAACTTGGTAGTAGCTCTAGTAGATAATCTTAACATTGTGGATCAAATAACTTCCTTAATTTAACTGTTTTGGTAGTTCAAACTCTGGGGTTAATTTATATAAGTTTTCACTCGGAGAGAATCGGTCACCAGGAGCCGCGGAAAAATGATTGGTCAATGCGCGTAAACGGAAAAAGATGCAAAATATTGTATTACTATATTATTATGTCTAACTGTTACTATTTACTGTTATGATTCCATTCATCTAAGGTGGGCCATGGCCACTGGATACTACTCTTAGTTGTCGTTATAGTAGATTCTTCAGAATGTGAAATTAGTTTGACACTGTCGTTGTTAACCTTCTCTATATGCTGGATATATCTTGAAGATATTTCTTTAGGCAATGCTTGAAGAAGCATTAAGAGAGTTTCTCTAGAAGGAGAGAAATTGATATCCTCCCACCATCTAATAATAGTTGACAATTCAGATACGTAGTCGAATTTGAAGAGTAATTGGATGTATAATTGCCAAAGGTGGTTATCAGGAATCACAAGTATCTCTTTATTCTGGATAGAAGAACTTGATATTGTATTTTGCTTGAATTCATGGATAGCGATCTGAGGAGCATACATATCTCCCCAAAGGATATTGGAGCTATTTCGGGATTTCAAAGCAGCACGAAATAAAGCAGCAAGACAAGAAGCGTCAGGAAGGAGATTTGATTCATTTAGCTCATTTTTATACAAGTCAAAAATTCGATCTGGTTGGATATTGACCTCACCATTAAGCATGATACCAACAATATTCAGGGTTAATTTCCTAAATTTTGTTTTGTATATGTATCTAGCATATTCTATTGTAGAATCGAACTTAAGTTCTTGCTTGGGTGACTTCTCCCATGGGAAAAAACGCCTTACTTTAGCTTTCCTACTTCTATAGAGAATTGCCAAATATTTTGGCAATATTGAACTCAAATGAAGCTTAGTTAGATTATTCTTCAGTGAATTCAAAATACTGATAAATGAATTCATACCAGAAATTCTCTTGATGGGTAATAGTAACATTAAAATGATGTCTTTTGATACGATTAAGGTGTCATCATTTGCTACCAATTCTCTAATTATTTTGAGAGATCTTTGTTCATTCAACAAACCAAAACTAGATAACTTCTTGATAAACACTAACCATAAAGTCGAAGAATGTGAATACGTCATGGCTGCAACATTGAAATTGTTTAATAATTGCTCAGGAGTCGTAGATAGAAGTATTTTAGTAGCATTGTAGGCTATGAGGTCTTTATCATTGCTGTGGGAGTCACCAAGTATGAACCTTTTCTCGGCAACATGAAATAACTTTCTGGCTTTTTCAGATGATATTGAGTTTATTGCTAACACTATTCCCATATGTGCTTTTAAATCTAAGGTATTTGATGAAGCCTTAAAATTTTCAATCGATTGTCCACATTTCACAGCTATTTCTTGTGCTTTCAAAAGACTGTTGTCTAGCTTAGAAGTCGGCGAAGCACTTCTAATTCTATCGTAAGCCAAGTTCCATACGATCTGATTGATATAATCAGTATTGATTAATTTGAACTTATATCCTGTTTTAGTATCCGAAAAAAATGACAAAGTCATATTAATCAATTTAGGTAATATATCTGGATACTGATGAGCTCCATAGAATAATAAATTATTGAAGCATAGTTTTATTGCATTGATGTTTTCAAAATAGTATATGGCTATATCTTTCATATAGTCCAACCATATATCCACCTGTAATAGATACTCAGAAGATGACATGGGTGTTCTAATGAGAATATCATATAATACAAATGACGGTATTTCTGTTAAATTTCTTAAATTACCACAAGCACCAGAAATATTACTCTCATTAATCGAAGCTATCCATTTACTCAAATCGTTCTCTATAGTATATTTTCCCTGATGTTTTTCCTTTGAAACAGTAACAAAAACTAAAACTGATAACTCCAAAATCTCTCTATCAGATTCAGAAGTCTCACCAATAGAATAAAGATCTAGTAATTTTGATGCTTCCAACGATATGCTGATATTACTTTCTCTTTCTATTTTGGACTTAACGTCACTAATACTAGAATTCTTATGTGTTATTTTTTGTAAGATGCTAATTAAATAGTTCCTTTGAAAACTCGATTGTTCGTTTAGATATTTCTCAGGAAGACAATTGTTATACCTATTACTAAGGTAATGTAATGCTAAAATGCAGTGGAATGTTACTGGTTCCAATAATGACTTAAATTTTGATCCTGGTGGAACATATGACTTGTTTAACGAAACACTATTTATGTCTCCTTTCAGTTCTTTTTGAAACAAATAAAGTAAATCTTTAATGTTAGGTTCTATCTTGATGACAGATCTATTGTATTTTACCCTTTCTCTTTCTAATGAGCGGAAATATGATCGATGTATTTTATCGTGGGCTCTGTTAACAGTTACACATTTGAAGATTTCATGACTTATGCAAGTTGTAGAAAACTTTTTCAAAAAATAGCTGTGTAACAGGCCACTTCGTAGTCGTAATCCAACCTTATTACTATACCATAACATGTTATTCAGCCATTTATCTTCGATTTGGTTGTAAAGTGAAAAATATTAGAGAATCTAAAATATTTATCGCACAAAATCATTAAAGAAAATCGATATTATAAGTAACAAGATATGATAACCCATGGCCGAGGAACCATACAATCAGTTACTAAAGGATCTGAAAAGAGAATTGGTTTCTGATGCTTTACCTGTAGTAAGAAAGAAAAGAAAAAAGGCAAAGGAGGAATCGGTACTGGAAAGTGTTGTTGTACTGACATCGCCTGAGCTGCTTTCAGAATACAAAGTTAGTGATAGTGACGACGATAGTTTTGATTCGGATGATTTTGAAGATGTTGACTTAGTCGATAATTCTAAATTGAAATTTGATGTTAATATTACTGAAAATAAGCCATCAACTGATAATTTTACTATCAGTATCAATACTGGAAATGCAGCAAAAAAGCCGTCTAAAAAGGTCAATATAATAGGTGCTGAAGAAAGGAAATTTAGGAAGGTTTATCATCAGTTTTATCTAGCAACAATGATATTACATGGGTCTTTAAGGAATCAATGGTGTAATGATTATAAAACAATGATGGAATTGAAAGCAATGGTGCCGTCTAACGTAATAGAATTAGTTTTCCAAAGAAATGATAAAAAAGTCATTAATTCTGTTAAATCGAGAAGGTTTCTTGATGGTATTCGTATCCTCATGGAGCTTTATAGAAAAAGATTCAAAGTTACTTCTAAGGGCATAATTAGAAAGAATTGGAATGAACTCAGTATTCCTCAGACTAATACAGAAAGGAACGTTACCTTTGAGAAATTTAAGAATTTGTTGACTTCTTTTAAGGGGTCTAGAGATATTGGTGGCCAGGGTTTTGTATGTCTTCTTCGCTCTATTGGTCTTAAAGCTAGATTAGTTTTCTCTTTACAACCACCAGATTTTACTCTGGCTGCGTCATTTGATAAGATTGAAATTCCAAAGGCAAGTTCAGAAAACAATGACAATGAAGTGAAGCCTCAACGGCAGAAATTCAGAGGTAATAACAAATCTGCATTTTTAAGTGATGTCCGACAAAGCCTGATAAAACCTACCGTTAATACTTATACATTTGAGGATGCTCCTTTTCCCGTTTTCTGGACAGAGGTTTGGAATAAATATTCAAAGAAATGGATAAGTGTAGATCCAATTGTTCTTCAATGGTTAGAATATGCCCCAATGAGACGAAAATCCAAGTTCGAACCACCTAGCTCACAGGAGAGAAATCAATTAGTATATGTTATTGCTTATGATGAGGTAGGGGGTGTTAAAGATGTCACAAGGAGATATAGTCAATATTATAATGCTAAGACGATAAAGAAAAAAATCATATTCAGATCTGAAGAAGATGAAGAATGGTATAAAAGGGTCTTGAGGGCCGTAGAAAATCCTATAAGAACTTCTAAGACGACTAATTCTGATATTTTAGAGTTGAAAGAGTTTCGTGACAGGGACTTAGCAGAGGGAATGCCCAATAATCTAAATGATTTTAAGAATCACCCTATATATGCTTTGGAATGTCAATTAAAGCAATCCGAGATTATATATCCCAAGAATGAATCTTCGAAGTGTGGAACTTTTCGAAATAAAAGCTTTGGGAGAAAAAAAGAATCTCAACAAGAAGTATTCCAAGTCTATAAAAGATCATGTGTGCATTCTTTAAAATCAGTAAAGGCGTGGTTTTTTAGAGGCAGAGTATTGAAAATTGGCGAACAACCGTTGAAAATTAAGCGAAATAAGCCTAATATGCTTAAATCAGGCTCCCTCGATCAAGAAACACATGATGGCAACGATCAAGAAGAAGTTACAAGATTATATGCAGAGTTTCAAACCAACTTATATATCCCACCTCCAATTATAGATGGTAAGATTCCAAAGAATGCATTTGGTAACATCGAGATTTATACCGCAACTATGATTCCTGAGAATGGGTATTTGCTAAAGACTTCACCTAAATATACAATGAAACTAGCAGAGAAAGCAGCTCGTCTTTTGGATATTGACTTTGCGAGAGCCATAGTAGCATTTGATTTTGGCAATCGTTCTGGAGGGAAGAGAAGACACAATAAAATCCCTACAGTACGTGAAGGGGGTATTGTAATTGATCAAGAGTATAGAGAGGCATTGATCGCTGTATTGGATTATTTACTAGACGAAGAAGAAGAGCTACAAAGAGAAAGAGTTGAACTAAACTCTTTGAAAAACTGGATGTTGATCTTAAGAAGGCTTAGAATTAGTGACAGGCTAAACAAGGTACACGGTGAAGTTGGTAGAGAACTGGATTCAAATATCAATACCCAAGATTCAGACCATTCAAAGGATGATCTGGAAGAAGAAAAAATGCTGGAAACTAAAAATGCTGTAGTGGAAAACCATTTTGCTGGTGGATTTTTGTTAGAAAATGATGTAGCTCAACATCAGTCTGAAAGTAATTACCAATCTGATGAAGAAGATTCCATGAGTGGAGGGTTTGTTCCTAATGATAATAGCTATGATTCGGAGGTTCAAACCATGGGCCAAATGGACAACGATGAAAATTCAGTTGTTTCTGGCGATGAATCTTATATGGGTGGCTTTGTACCTGATGATAACTATGAAAATGTAATGAACGCTGAAGTTTCAGATGAGCTTCAGAATTCTGATGGTGATGAAAAATTCTCAGATGAACTGTATGGTGGTGGTGGGTTCATATTGGCTGATACCGAAGAGATAGAAGGTGCCCTTCCTACAACAAATCAATTAAATAACTTCGATAAGTCAGGTGGTTTAGACTTGGTAGAGAAACCGAGAAATGAAACTAATACTGTAAGTAATAATGAGGAAATCGACATCCCAGATGATTTTTTTAAATTTGACCAAAACGGTGAGCTTATCTACGATCCTAGTAATGCAATAAATAATACAGACAATGCAGATAACGCAAATAATACCGATATAGAAAAGGAGAAACAGGCTGAAGATAGGAGCTTAAATGCTTCAGATAACGAAGTGATGATAGAACAAGCAAAACAATCCGAAAGTTTGCAGCCAAATGTAAATAGACTTGAACGAGGTGATAATATTCTAGTAGGGCCCAATTCTATTGATAGAGCCGATTCTCATATTAGTAATGAATATGAATCAGAAGATAGTACTGCTGTGGTAGATGAAAATGAGAAAGATTCAAGCAATATAAGTCCGATAGATGAAGCGGAAATTGCAGCTCAAGAAGAGGCATTTGATTTCGAGTATAGTGACGACTCAGAGTAATTTTATTTTAACCTGAGGCAAATTCTATTATCATCCATTTATTTGTATAGCTAATTGTATTAAATTTCGGCCATATATAACCCAACGAATAGAATTTTAGTTATCAATGATATAATTGCGCTTTATTCTTTGTTTTGTATAAAGCGCAATATTTTTCCAACCTAAGAAAAAATATTGCGTCCTGGAGATCATATAAATGGTGGATTGTGGTTATCCACTTTTATTTGCATAGGTGCCAAGCATAGTAGATATGGGAAACGGCGTAGCTATAAATGTTTTAGCCACCATAGGTACAATTCTTTGGTGTGTTCAGCTAATCCCCCAAATCATAAGAAATTATAAAGTAAAGAATTGCGAAGGGTTTCCCCCACTTATGATGTTCTTATGGGCTAGTTGTGGAATACCTTTCGGAATATACTTCTTTGGGATAGATGGCTCTATTCCATTAAGAATACAGCCTGAGGTATTTACAGCATTCTCAACGATATCCTGGGCACAGACTTTATATTACCCTCCGGTCAAGCTACCAAGGAAAAGAATTATTCTTTATGTTGGATCTTTTGTTGCAATTGGAATAGGCTTACAGGCTGGGCTTATCATATGGCTCAGGCCATTATATAGAAGAGGAATTCACTGGCCCATGCTCGTTATTGGTATCATTGCAAGTGTGGGTCTTGCAGCAGGGTTAATACCCCCATATTTTGAGCTTTTTAAGAGGAAGGGAAGAGTAATAGGAATAAACTTTGTATTCTTGGCTACTGATTTATCGGGTGGTGTATTTTCTTTATTAAGTGTAGTAGTTGGTGATAAAGATATAATGAGTATGGTATTGTATATTATTGTAGTTGCATTGGAGGTTGGCATATTTACTAGCCATTTGATCTGGTATCTAAGAATGGGGAAGTCTATCATTAAGGAAGAGAAGCGACAAAAAATGGAATTGGAATCGGAGGAGGAATCTTCAAATTCATTAGATATAGAAAGAACGCGAAGTGATGACCAATTAGAGGATAAAAGAAGTAATAACTTATCAGTGGTGTAACTTGTGAATATTCAATGAATAAAACAATGAATAAAACGAAATTCCTTAACAAGGATTCAACAATCTACATAACGAATCTATAGATCAGCGATCAATTACTATTATCTAATTAATATATTTTCAAGTTCTCAATTTTTAGCGCGCATTTTAAAGAATTTAGTTTACTGTTGTAAATGATAAATTGAAACATCCAACATCACATTGGCATGGTATGTAGCTTATCCTTATGGATATCCTGACAAATATTAACTGAAAACAGTCATCATTTATTCCTCTTAACTTAACCAAGGATCCTGCGATATCTAAAAATGAATTGGAAGAGGAACATACTCGTGAACTACAAATAGAACAAGCGTTCAAAATGTTTCAGGAAGCATTGAATTTACACAGAGAGAAAAAGTATACAGATTCTTATAATATATATGATGAATTATTTAAATTGGATGTAGTGGGGAGCCACTACTATGAAGAGGAGAATTATTTACGAGGTTTGCAAAATGGTGGCATGAATTTTAATGTCGATGAAATGGCATATCTATCACCAACAGTTAAAACTTTGAGATATTTGGTGTTTAGGAATCGTGGATTTCTTTATTTTGATATGTTGAAGGTTGGGAAAGTAGTAGATGAGCCCATGGGAGAACATGCAAGCAAAAAGAAGAAGGAATTATTCTATACAATGATAGAAGACTTATGTGCCTCACTTGTATACCAAGAGGCTGATGAAGGATTATTAGAGAAACTTTATGAGCTATTTATATTTTTAGATAACAAGCGCTTGGCCAGATTCACGTTAGAATACTATATAAGTGGAAAATATGAAAGTGATGATCTATTAGGATTAATGCCGGTTGATGCAAATATTCAGCAAAATTACCAGGCTCTTCTTGAGATGTTAAACTCTGCTGATGATAGAAATACTGATAAAGTTACATTATCTATTCTGAAAAAATTGTCTTTTTTAAATTTTATAAAGGAAGACTTTAAAGAACAAATTGTCAAGAATGAAAAACTTGTAACACTACGCCCCGAGATTCAATGTAAACCATCAGAGCTCACATGGTCGGTAATTATAGAGAGTATTAATATGCAATTAAAGAAATTCCAAGATAAGAATAAGATATTAGATGTTCCCAGATCTAAATTGAAAAATTTGGAACCATATTGGTTAACAGAGATGACGTTTGAAAGGGTATCTTTCGAATTTACAACTGAAATTGGTTCGAATGAGCAAAATTTAGATCCTTCCCCAATAAGTATGAAAGAAGATAATAATGGAATCAATGACCAAGATATCAGTGAGATAGATATAGAAGGGCATCAGGATATAGGCGAAGATAACAATGAAGTAGTTAATATTTTAAGCACAGATGTCAATGATGAATCCACTGCTCCTAATAGTGAAATTGAGAATGTTAATAAAGAGGGATCGGAGATGAATAAATCTGAAATTGAAAGCAAACCGAATCCTGTTATCCAGAGATCATCAAAGCGGTTTAAGCCTCGAAATGAGGGATTATCTTATGACTCTATAGAATATGAATTGAAGAGAGTAGATTTTCTTGAAACTCAAAAATTCTTTGAGTCTTTAAATGAGTATTTCTGTGCCTTGAATCTAACTAGAGAGCCTCGTCTTGATAATATTATTAATAAATACCTTCCGAATGATGACGAGCCTGAAGTGGAATTATATATTCAGGATTACTTACAAATTCTTAATAACTGGAGTCCAAAATTGACATCCTCCATGATACTTAGTAATAATTCTCCGGGATCTTCTTCTGATGATCGAATGAAACTCCTCGATGTATTAAAAACTTTCGAGAGTAAAGGTGGAGCTATATCGAATGATGATAAAGTTTCCCTTTCGGATTTAGAAAACCCAGATAAAATATTAGAATTTTTGAAGAAAATAAATTCAAATTCACTTACTTATATTGATGTTAAGTTCGAAATTTTAAAACACCTTCTTGCGTATAATAATATTGGAAATAATCAAGAAAATTCCTGTCTAATTGAAAGATTACTTTGGGAAAAGGGTTTATTTGAAAAGATTTCTGATTGGATATTAGAATTTGATTTGATTATTCTAAATCGCTTTAATGAATTAAATTTCAGCATTGAAAACTATTCTTTTGCTGTTAGCATATTTGAGATCTTAGTAGATTCATATGTGGAATTGAGGCATCAGATAAATAAATCTGCAACAGAAAGCTCTAGGAAAAGTTTTGGAAAAGGAAGCAAAGTAAGTATCAATTCACTTTGTATGGAAATGAGTAAATTAGGGGACAAACTTTCAAAATGGGTCCATTTTCTTGATATCTATTGTTCTAATATTCCTGATTTCACCCTTGAAAGAATGGATTTCTTTAATTTAACTTGCAGGTATAAATGGGCAAATATTTATAGAGAGAAATCTAGAAATGACGATTGGCTTGAAAATAATTATGTAATTTCTGAGCTAGAAGAATTATTGAACCAAGTCTTACATTATAAGGAAGATATTCATATTGCATTACCAAATTACCGAAATATAAATGAGATAAACTGCAAAAGTATTAAATCACACCTTACGACTTGCCATGTCTTATCAATGTTTGCTAAATTAATCTATGCAGATTCAGAAATGATAAACTCTGACGCGATTAGACTCCTAGAGTCCATATTATTTGAAGAAAAATCACCAAGTGGAGATCTAGATAATAACGTCATTGATGAGACCACATTAATATCTATAAAGAAATTTCTTGATAAGTCATCGATTGACATGAGGTTAAGCTTATGGAATATTCTTTTCCTGTATTACGATCAAGACACCATTAGATATAAATATGGTTTTGAAAAAAGCTTGAAGTTTATTTTGAGTTATTTACACAGTGATACATACACACTGAAATTGACCAGTTATAGAAATGAGGAACTTGCTAAGATTTTTGGCTATTTTGGAACTATAGCTTCGCAATATGTAAGGTTATTAAAGACCCAACAATGGAAAATTTCTCAAAATGATTTCAAGAGCGATTTTGCTGATAATTTTCAAAATATCTTGTCATTTTTTGAATTGTTGTATTTATTCAGTGTTCATGAAGAGGCTGCTTTATTAACTGGTAAAAAATCGTCAGTAAAATCAAGCTCTTCTAAAGCCTATGATTACTTTAAAGATTTATTTATTGAAGTAGCATGTTTGATGGTGATTTATTACGAGAATGCATTGTTATTGGATGAAAACGTTATAAACCAGGAACGGTATAGTTCTTTCCTTTCTTTAATTCATGACCAACTCGGTCTACGTAGGTTATGTGACAGTTCTAAAGGATTATTTTTAAATTTATTGCAGGATCGATTTTTCTTCATGGATATTAACACCGAAAATGAATTAGCACAGGTTGTTATGTGCCGCTATCATTATAAACTAAACGTGAATAAGTTCTTTCCAACAGACCACGAAACATCTTATACCGATATTGTCGATAGAGAATCTGTTCGAAATTTGGCCAATTTCGTACTTCCACTATGTTTCAAGAAAAATCCATTAATAAATATACCAAAGCACGACTTGAAACAGATTATTGATGATTTTTACGAGGTTATAGGTGACCCTGAACTAGAAGATTCGAAGATATTAAAAAAGAATTCCTCAATTATAGATTCGTTTCTTGACACAACATTAATCAGACCTAAATTATTGAGAGATTCATTTTATGGTTTAGCTAGTTTAGATTTGAGTAATAAGGTTCCCAATAATCTGGTTATTAATGGTGGGTTATATTATTTACAGGGACTATTAATTTTCTCTTCGTATAAAATTAGGAAGAAAAATATGCAGAGTCGGGCAGTTGAGTTAGAAAATGTAATTAAACTTCTTAAGAATGACTTAATATTTTCAACTAATAGATTAGAAAGCTGGCTCTTATTGGGCCAAGCATATGGATATTCTGTTGAGGATGACTTAATTTGGACCTCAGATAAGCTCACAATACCTGAAAGAAAAATTGCTACGGCAAATTTACAAAGAAAATCAATATTATGTTACTTAATGGCTATTAATGAATCAACTAATCACTTTAAATTCTCCAGTAAAGAATATGTGAAGCCTGTTATCGGTATATTAATGGGTTCTTTTTCCAAAGAAATGTATAGTGCTTGTATGCAACCTATGGATATGCATGCTTTTAAAGTCCATGGTTATCCCAAACTCATCAGAAATAATAAAGGTGTCGATCTAGAGCACGTATCTAAGAATTCATTTATTTCTAAAACACTTTGCTTGAAAATTATGCAACAATCATTGCATGTTGCAATTAAAAATAACCCAGATGATTGGACTAATTTATACTACCTTTCTAAAATTCAGAGGAAGTTAGGTAAATGTCCCGAAATGGTATTGGAGACATTGAAAACATCCTCTTTACTTGCGAAGGAAGCCCAAATTGGTGATGCAATAATAGAGCCCCATTATGTTTTATGTTCCATGTTGTATAAATATGTTAAGAATGATAAAATTGGGATCGATAGGGCAATTGCACATTTGGAACAAGATCCTATAATCCAATATAAAAGGACCGAGAAACCTATTTTGGAAAAAAATGAATTTTACCAAGCTATTGTGGATTCTTTAAGAAAAATAAACTCTTATGATAAAAAGAAGTGGCACCATAAACCAAGATATAGATTGGCAAAAATCTTGGATGAAGAATTTGATAATTCGACTGAAGCTCTTGAAGAAATGTCATCTTTCGTTTCTTTGAAAGCTTCGAATAAAACTCTTGTCCTGATTTGGAAACCTGACAATGAACGGCCAGGAAAACACTTCTGTTATACATATCAATATGCCCAATTTTATCTTGAAATTTTAACAAAGCAGTCGAATTTAACTGGTTTGGTTCAAATGCTTCCCAAATTAAGGAGATCTAATGCAACGATGGTCTCTCTTTATAATGCTTGGGAAAATCTTTGTTCATCAATTTGTAAATTAATCAGGTCACATTTGGATGTGGACGAAAATTTCACAGAAACTATAATGCAATCGCTTACATTTCAAGCCTTTTCGAATAAATCGAAAGAATTGATAGATGTAATGAAAAATAAAGGCGTTCCTCCATCTTTAGAACCTCATTTGTGCTACCTTCATGCAGTCAATGATATGAAAAAATTCAATAATGGATTTGGACCCACATCTCTTATAGATGATACACTTGTTGCCATCTATCTTAGAATTTATTTTTTCTTTGATCATTCGGCGAATCAAACTATCTCTGTTGCAGAATCACCTTCAAGTAAAGTTAAAAAATTAGCAAAAAGATACGTTTTCCCATTTGCAAACGATATTTTAAAACATTTTAAGAAGAATATTGATCATATTTTAAAAGAAAAGCCAAATATATACAACGACTTCTTCCCTAAAGTCATTGAAAGTAATACAGAAAAAGAGGAAGTCGAAAAATTAAATACATCAGGAAATGGGCAATCTGCCTTCAGGACACCATCCCCTATACTCGATGATACTTCAATTACACCACTGAATGCTTTGGTTCTTACTTCTAAAGATACTAGTATTGCAAATAATTTGTTGACAAATAATGAACCCTCAAATATATCAGTTGGTGAGAACATAGCACAGCAGCACCTGAGCGAAAATAGATTAGAAGAAGATATTAGTTCAACTAAAACTTCAAGTCTTGGAACTGAGGATGTAGATAATTCATCAATACCCAATGATGAAAGATTGGCTGTGAAGCATAAGATAGACAATGAGGATAGTGAGAAACTAAAATTAACTAAGTTGGATATTTCCAAGCAGGATTCTGATTTATACGTCGACTGCGTTGAACACTTTGATTGATATATATATATATATATATATATATATATTAAAATATATCAACTTCATTAGGAATTAAATTTCTTAAGGAAAGATCATAGACTACACTGTTAACCTTTTTTAAATTATATTTTAATCCATCAAATTTTCTTCTTATATTGTCGTTTTTCAAATCCAACATTTGAAAACCACTTTGAAGTTTAGTAATTATTTGGGCATTAATCAAACTCAAGCTATATTGACTTTTGGTGGTCCTAGTATTATTATTTTCAACTGAGAGGAGGATGACAAGTTCAGTAGTGTAGTCAGCGATAAGGTCTATGAATCTTAACATGCTTATTAAATAATTATTAAAGTTTACTTTTTCCAAATTCAATAATTGGGCTATTTCTGAGGGTGTGATAATTAATCCTAGGAATTCGTCATCATCTTCTGAACTGACAAGCGGGATAGATATTTTTGAATTTTCACCACTGAAGTCTTTCTGAAAGTAGAATGCGATCACTTTGAAATATCGATTGATGAATAAAATATAGAATATTTCTTCAGCAATACGATTCTCAATTCTTTCTTTAAATAGAGAGTTACCATTTACTTCTTTGAGATTTTCCACGTATTTATGATAAATACTGCTTAATAGACTAAGATTATTAATTTTGACATCCTCGCTATGTATTTGTTCAATTTGATCAAGCTCTCCTTTAAAATTGGGACCATTGTCTAAAATAGATGAAAATGAATAAACTCCCTCACTAACTAACTTGACTGGTTGCATGCTAGAAAGCGTCGAATACTCCATGCGAATTTGGGATATGACATTATTAAACTCTTGTTCTAATTCATTGAGTGAGGCTTTGATTAACAGTCTATAAAGTTAGTACTCGAAAAATTATAGATTCACAGAATAGTAAATACATACTCTTCAATTATTTCATCTTGAAACTCTTTAAAGATGGTCTTTAGTTCTTTACTCATAATAAAGAAACGAATTGGAATAGTTTAAAGCTTATGAATTGAGTATTGAAAAAAATATATGTAACAAAAAAATTATGCGATATCAATAAAAATAAAATGCTCCACGGCAGGTTCGAACTGTCGACCTTCAGATAACACAACTATGTAGCTATGAGACTGACGCTCTGCCAACTGAGCTAGTGAAGCAACTTTCTTCGAAATTAATCATTGACTTTGTCATAGTCACATTCTTACAATTTCTAACGGGGAGATATGAATATGGAAAATGTACTATGAATGAAGATGATAGAGCTTCTAAGGATAATTGCTATTTGGATAGTATTTAAACCCATATGAAAGGGATGGCCTATTCTATAAGTATTAAATCTCTAAAAATTCTGATTCCTACGTGTTAGATTCTGGTTGATAGGCCTTTGGCACGATTCAGGTAAGTTATAATCATCAGCCCAAATTGTTACATTATATTCCTCTCTAATATATCTGCTGTTGTCTCCTAAAAATAAGTCACAGAAGTACGTACCGTTCAACCAGCATTCATATAGCTGTTTGTCAGCGCCAGTTAAGTTCAAACTTCGATCTGATAACGGCCCGATAGTGATCATTCCGTTGGTGTCAGTGATAATATACTCTGACCACATATCACCGACGCAGTCACGCATATACGTCCTTAGTTCCCCTAATGTCGTTATGACCTCACATCCTGTTAACGTGACTAATGTCATGAAGGTTATAACTGCTATAAAGTATTTGAAAATAAGCCCCATCTCACTTAGTTCATTTTCAAATCTGTTAGACTTCCTAAATTATGTCTTCTGTTTAATGGATACGACATAATACATTTTGTATATTGTAGATCGCTCGATTAAATTAAACTTAGGCTATATACACGAAATGCGTCCTATTTATACTTGATGAAAATTTCCTTCCATACACTGCATCAGATGAGCTTCTCATAAATTCGGCAGTCTCATTGAGCAGTCCTGATGGATTAAAGTATAGGCCTGTAACGCCTCATACTCTATTTTCAACTGTTCGGTAGTTCGTTATTAGCTCAGTTTCACTTTGGTAGGTCGGGTGACATAACTCGGGCTGTATAATGTCGTAATAACATCACGTGAACTCTAGTGGATATCAGGTCTTTACTCGTTCACCAACACTACGTTCCATTCTTAGATTTATGTCAGATTAAATGAACTAAGAAAAATATTACTACAATACTACTTAATTAATTCAATTCAAGCTATAATTAAACCAAAATAATTATATCCTTATATATTCTTCCTGATAGAAATCTCGTAGATTCCCTTGAGAAAATGTATAAATACTCCTATGAGATCTCGACTCTTACACCATCCTTTTGTTATGATTTACAAAAGTATAAATTTCTATTTAATTTATAAAGAACTCTCAATACGTTTATTAATACGAAGTATTGGTTCTTCTTAGCCCGATTATAAGGTCCCCGTGGTTATTGAGTAACTCTAAGATAACAACACAATTCGTTTCAACTTCCCACAAATGGTTGCGAAAACACGATATAAATATTTATTAACAGTGAGAAGTTGAAATAAGTCTAAATGTAACGAATTTGGTAGATTAATCATATGTAAAGAAGAATAAAATCTGAACTTGGAGTCTGGTCGTCATATGTTACTAGAAAAAAATTTTCTTTTAGCCGTTTTCGATTGATAAAGTTCATGGCTATTATTGAAGAAGGTTGAAAAAGTCTATTAATTATTACACTTATCGAGCATCAATTTATCACCATCAAACGAATCATAAATTTTCACAGCAGGTTTGAATTTTATTTTTGAAGACTTTAACTAAAAAAAATAATAAATGCATTTTTTTGTATTAAACGGTTAATAAAGGAATTTTAAAAGGTTTACTACAGAATTAGAAAATAATAAAAAATATAATATAATGGTATCAGTTCATTAATCATAAATAAAACGGAATACTTAAAGTTACACCTTGGCTTTTCGTATCATCGTAATTATAAATCACGCGAGGTCTGCCTCAAAATTACATTGTACTGAGTTTAATATTATTACTAATATGCTCCAAATCGCTTATAACATCGCAAATATGTAACTGCTTAGCAACAATCAGATCCTTATCTTTATATTCATCAGATGAAAGTTTAAATCTAACAACCGTATTACCATCATTATTTAAATAAGTCAGATATTTCACCAAATTCTTTATATCTAGAGAGGGAAGTATAGATGTTTTCAATTTAAATATTCTTCTTAACTTTAACTCTTCAATCTCATTTATTCCTCCAGTAGAAAACATAAACTTTATGCTTATTAAAATTAGCAATTTTGTAATTTTATGAATCGCCGAAATATGTGATATTTTCCCGGGGAACTTTGAACTCTCTATCATAGAATAGACATGAAAGAAAGAAGTCTCTTCGCAAGAATCTAGTGAATACTCTTTAATTATATGAGGAATATTAATCAGTTTCTGATTTAAAATCTCACAGAACTTCACAATAAATAAATGCTTCTCCTTGTACGTCCCATTGGTTATGATGCTACTAAGGAAATTAAATTGCGTATCCTCATTTAGTGTTATTGATGAACCTTGCTGATTGAATTGCATCTGAGAAATCGAATAACTCGACAGAGATACACCAGAAATCGAGGCTGTCCTAATATCAGAACTAAGAGACGAACTTAGAGATCTTATCAAAAAACTCAATTCATCCAGGAAATATTTTTGAGCATTTACTAGTTGTGTTAAATCTGATAAACTCAACAAGTAATTCAAAATATACATCAATGAAATTTCTTGCCTTTCTGTTTGACTCACAATTCTTTCTCTAGGAATATTATCATCTTCCCAAGAAATGTAGCTATCTGTGCTTAAATTGGGAATATTGAATAAAGAAATGAAATACTTATTAGCTTCTAGATTGTATTGACTTAGAATCCTTTCATCATCACTTAATGAAAGTATTAATAAATTAAATGCAGTGAATCTGTAAAAATCTAAAATTTCAATGAAGTTAACAGAGCCGGTGTTGATAATTTCAATCCCCAACTTAGGATAAATAATTGGATCTTCAAATTCAAGCAATGTTTTCAATAAACATGATTCACCGGAATAATAGATAGCCTTTAGATATGTAGTTAGCATTGAAAATGTATTGTAAATGTGTTGTCTCTTTTTATGTTTTTCCAAGCTAGATAGAAAAGTAAAGAACAATTTAATAAAATTATCAATACAGCCTAGCGTATTAAAAGACATATTACTCAATTTTACCTCCGATACTTGATCAATAACAATAATGTTTAATATCTGAACTACTAAGTCTAGCAATTTTGAGCTTATTTTTGGTGATTTTAAAAGATTTTCAACTTTATATTCTTCTCCACAAAAAAATTGATATATGACTCTATCTAGATCTTCACTTGATTTCCTCAAATTTATTGCAACTTGCTGATAAACAGTAGCGTCTTTGTCTGTAGTAACTTTTCCTACGAAATTATTTACGTAGTAAGTCTTAAGATCTAAGATATCTGAGCTGAAAATCGAAACGAGGTAAACCCATAGATACTGATGATTATTCACTGGGTGTTTCCTTAAAATATTTAGAATATTTCTGAATATTTCTTGAAATCCCTGTAATTTAATTGAGAACTCATTGATATCATTGCTACTAAAGTCTTTCAATGACGTTGAATTTTCCGGATTGGAAAGAGATTCAGTGATGCTATGGAGTAAGGAATCAATGTCTAATGTGGATTCAATATCCTGAGAATTTACCTTACTATCTTCCATTAGGTTTGATCTAAGTGATAATATTAAATTGAATTTAATTAAATTTTGTGTAACAAAACCTATCTGTCCTATACAAATTTACAAAGTTGGAAATGGCATGCGCCTATGAGACTTTGCAACTATTTGAAGATAGTTTGGTTCCGACTCAGGAGTAATATACCCAAATCTGATCAAGAAGTCAATGATTACTAAACTACAGTTTGGCTTGAATTCATTATTCTTAATTCTTTCTAATACCTCATCAACAGGTATTAATTTAAAATCTTGGGCCTCTCCATCTATTGGCTTTGGTATTACTTCTTCTTCATTAGGAAATTCAATATCAAAGATATATTCAACTTCCGGTTGAACGTTACCTTCTGGCCCGTTTGGCTGGTACATATACAGAACAACACCTGCACTTCTAGTATTTTCTTTGACAAAATCTTCTTGTAGGCCAGCTTCCTCGTAACATTCTTTTACAACCGTTTCCCAAATTCCATACGGATAGCCTAAACCACCCGCAACTGTATTATCTAACATTCCAGGGTAAGTTGGCTTTTGATATGATCTTCTAGGAACCCATAATTTTAATTTTTTATCGGTGGTATTTTTTTCCAGAACATATCCATTAAGGTGAACTCCATAAGTAATAACACCAAGCAAAACCGAGAAGGCCCTTTCTATTTGCATATATGGTACTGCTGATGGGTTGTAAATTGTGTAAAGCTCATTTCTCCAACCTTTATCTAATTCAACATTGAACTCGGGAAGTTTACGCCATTGATTTCCAACCTCCGCAAACAAAGTATTCCGCTTTTCTAAGGTATCGTATTGTTTACCTATCACCACTGTTTTTGATGCATGATCAACTGAAAAGGCGTTATTTTTTTCGAAATGCTTTGCAATTGTAAGAGTTAAATATCCAATCTCAGCATCTCCGTCATGAGCTATCAAAGAATAGTATTTGTGATCCTTTTCATACGTAAAAGTATCAACTTTATCTATAAAGTCTATATAACTCATTATCATTGATATTGTTTACATGGGAGAATCATCAAAAAGAAGTCAAGTAAACTTGATAACATATAGCCAATATGCAGGTACTTTATCTTTAACCTTTGAATTAATTTACTAGATATGGCAGCTAAACATGATTAGAAATATACGATGAATGGTTCCCTAAAATCTCTAACAAGAGCTCTAAATAATATATTTGATAACTGGGATGATGAAGTATTATATAATGAAAATAATCCGGAAGTAAATAATCTTCATCAAGTTATAGAATTGATGAAAGAAAAACGAAGCACGTTACAGATAATAAAGAATTCATCTAGCATTAATGATGAACTTTTCAAATTATACTATAAAAGCATAAAGCCTTCATCTAACCTTAAAAAGGAGAAATTCTTCCTTACTGTTTTAAATGAGATCTACTATATTTTAAAGGAAGAAGAAGTAGAAGCATGGATAGAGACTTATTTGAAGCCTGCAGTGGATAGTGCAGGTTATGACATTGAATTTGTACATAAGGCCAGAGAGTTGATAACTAAAATAGGCATTAATGAAACAGAAATCAACGATCTGTCATATATGGAAATGAGAGAAAGATTGAGTAAGAAACTTTTGGATAAGCTAATACTATTATTTCTTGGGATTAAAAATGACGAATATACATTAATTGGAATCACATTATCGGAGGAAGATTTGAAGAAACAAGTTACTCATGAAAGAATACGACTTATAAAGATGAATTGTAGAAACATTTTATGTGAATATGGAATAAAGAAAACAAAGCTGTATTTTGCGATACTAAATACTTACTTTCTTCTACCTTGCAATAGACTTGGTATATTGACTTTGCTTTCCAGATTAGTTTCGATACCAAATATTCAGCTCAGAGAGATTGTTGATACACCGTTATTCCCAAATATTTTGAAAGCTTCGTTCTATGACTATAGTGAAAATTGCATATTACCCCTAGCATACGTCATATTCATGATACTACCACATATATATCTCAGAATATCACGTTATGTATCAGATATATTTTTGGTTTATTTCCGACTAACCTGTTGGAAAGGTTTGAAGACTTTAAACGGTAGTAGAACTGACTTATCTATGCCAATTTTTCAAGAAAATAATGATATAAATGATTGGGATTATTTGGGGCCTGAAGCCACTTCCTCAATTTCAGGCAATAAGTTAGACTCTCAGTATTTGGCGACGTTGTTATATGCTTTTTTTCCATCTAATTTTATCAGATTTTGTTATCTGCCGTATTCATATTTGAAAGAATACCCAAATGATATACTAAAAGTGAATCTTTTCAAATCTATGGATACTCAGTTTCCCTCAGGAGAGGTAAGGACAATTAAATTAGACAAAGTCTTGACCGAAATGTCTAATAAATTAATCAAGACATTTCTTTTGCATCCGAATTTTATGAGATTAGATTCCAATTCTTTAGAAGTGGAACTAAGTAACCCTTTAGGTTGGATTGAAGATAGTAATATTTTTCTGGATCCCAGAAAAATAATTCTTGAGTGTCTTGGTTTAAACCCAAGTTTAATTATTTCTATACCAGATAGTATAACAGAGGATGACGTGATATTGGGGGAAAATACAAGAAGAGAATCCATGGCTAATATGCAAAGAGCTCGAAAGAAATTGAGCAAATCGGATAATTTTGAGGATGAAATGAACTCGTTGAACGAAAAGTTTGGACAATTGACAAAACTTAGCAATTATAAACCATATTGTGATATAGGTAGAAAATTATCATTGGTTCCCACTAATTTAATTATCGATAATACAGATGAACCAAATATACTGTTCAAAGATGTTAATTTCAATGAGAATAAAAAAACGGCTCCAAAAGAACCAAAACTGAATACTGACTCAAGAAAGAATGAATCAGATCAACAAAATTTAAAAGACTCTTTTAATGCAAGTAAGCCAAGTAACCCAACCTCACCTTTATTATCAGCAGGCGAAGGGCCAAATATTGACCCATTAGCAGATTTATTTGCTACTCATGAAAAACTCTATGCTCCAAAATCTGAACCACATAATGATAATGCTATTGAAAGTAGTGGGAAAACAGCGTATTATTTTAATAACGAAAGAACAAAGGGTGAATTACTCATGCAAAATCCCATGTCATCGCCTACCATATCTTTAGAGACCGCTCCCGTTCACAAAGGTTCTACTAATGGACTGCTGACATTAGGAGGCTCATCCACTGGTAGCAAAGAGATGATGAATGGAACTGCAATTGACTTTTATCAAAGGGAGTTATTATTACTTAAGAATGAATTAGAATTCACAAGTTATATGAAACATTTAAATAAGTATAATTATCTCCTCTTGAGACTTAAAATGAACAAAATGCTTAGGGATAACAACGTTTATAATTCAACTTATAACATTGATTCATTGAAATTAAAAAACTTACAAGCAGATTATGCAGATTTAGTTAAATCTCTGGAGGATTTAAGACTCGAATATGAAAGCTATATGACAAGAAAAGAAATGGATATAAATAAATTGAAGAATTTATTGACTTCTCTTCAAGATGAAGTCCTTAATTTAAGACAAGGTTTGAAAGCAGCCCAAGAAAATACAAAACTGATTGATACAAAACTGAATGATATAAAACATAATAATGAGAATTATATTGAAGATGATTCGGGCTCTATCGAATCCTCAGAAAATCGTAATGACATTCAAAATGAGTTATCTCCTACGAAAAGCTTAAAAAATGAGCCAATACTAAACGAATACGAACAGAAAATTGCAGAACGTGACGAACAGATATTTTCTATCTCAGAGGAGTTATGTTTACTAAAGGAAGAAAACCTCAAGCTTATGAAAATGTCTGAAACAAATTCGAGTGGTGTATCGATGAGCGGTGGAGAAAATGGCTCTAACAACTTTAGAATGGAGATCAATGAAAGTATTCATACACTAACAATGCAATATGAAAGGAAAATTAAAGAATTGAATGCCATGATTATTAAGTACGAAAACTTGCTAGAGGAGAAGAACTCAAGGATTTTGTATCTAACCACTACGAAGCCAATATCGATACCAGGCTCAGGCAAGGCTATTAATTTGACGTATAGCGCGTCTGATGAAGATAATGAAAGATCTACAAATTCTACAAGTCCACCACTACCAACATTTAATAGAACGCCAATACATACACCAACACATACGCCAGCACATACACCAACTCAAAACACCACGAGACCAGCCCTGGGCCCTAGTTCTAAGAGTAATAGCATGAACAGTATCCCCACTATCAAGGGTAGAGGTGGGTACCAAAAGAGAACTAAGATTAGAAAATAATGCACCTGTATATAAGTAAATTCATTACGTGTTATATTTTCATTCATATGTCATAAATTCGATACGTCCCAACTTAAAATCTACTTTTATTCTATCCAAAAGAGCAATTGTTATTCTTTTCTGAAGATATGTCACAAGCAATTAGAAGAAGAGGAGGTAAAAAAACCACTACTTCTTCTACCTTTAAAGAGCCACTCGATGATTTAAAGGAAGCAAATACCCCAAGCAACAACGAGGCTTCAGAATTGAAGTACTTGATAGCTGCAATTGTTGTAACTCTATTTGCCATATACACACGTTTTGTCAAGTTAGGTACTCCTGATACAGTTGTTTTTGATGAAGTACATTTTGGTAAATTTGCTTCATATTACTTGGAAAGAACTTACTTTTTCGATTTACACCCTCCTTTTGCCAAGTTATTAATTGCATTTGTAGGATATATCATTGGCTATGATGGCTCATTCAAGTTTGATAACATTGGTGACAACTATATTCGTAATAATGTGCCATATGTGGCCTACAGATCTTTACTGGCAATTCAAGGTGTAGCTACAATTCCAATCATGTTTTACACAATGAAGACATTAGGATTTTCTGTTGCAGCCTGCTTTTTATCAAGTATTATGGTGTGCTTTGACAATGCTCATATCACCGATTCCAGACTTATCTTGTTAGATGCTACTTTGCTTTTAAGTGTTGCATTGACTGTTTTCTGTTATTCGAAATTTTCCACTTACAGAAGACAACCTTTCAGTAAAATGTGGTGGGCGTGGTTATCAGCTACAGGTTTCTCATTATCTTGTGTGATTTCTACTAAATATGTTGGTGTTTTCACTTACGTAATGATTGGAATCGCTGTTGTTCATGAATTATGGATTCTTCTTGATTACAGAAAAGGTTTAACTATGGAGGATTTAGCCAAGCATTTTTTTGCTAGATTGTGGTGCTTGATTCTTGTTCCTTTTACTATTTATCTTTTCTGGTTTTACTTACATTTTCAAATCTTAATTAAATCTGGTCCTGGTGACAGTTTTATGTCTTCCGACTTCCAAGAGACGCTTGGAGAATCTGAGCTTGACAGACTTTCAAAGGAGGTTAGATATTATGATATTGTAACTTTTAAGCATAAAGATACAGAGTCGTTATTGCACTCTCATTTGCTTCAATATCCATTACGTTATGAAGACGGTAGAATTTCTTCAAATTCCCAACAAGTTACCTGTGTTAAAGCTGATTCAAACTCTGCTCAGGATCCTAATAATCAATGGCAGATTATTCCAGCAGCTGATAACAAAGAACAGACCGTTTACACAAATGACATTATTAGACTTAAACATGTTGGAACTGGTGGTTACTTATTAACTCATGATGTTGCTTCTCCTTTACTTTCTACTAACGAAGAATTCACTATTGTATATGACAACGTTGCCGAGGAACGTTATAAAGAGACATTATTTAGAATTCGTCTTGCTACGTCTGGATCCGGTCCTAAAAACAAGAGAAAATTATTAAAGTCTAAGGCATTAGGCATAAAACTCCTTCACGTAGACACTGTTGTTGCCATGTGGACTCATAATGATGAACTTTTGCCAGAATGGGCCTTAAATCAACAAGAAGTAAGTGGTAACAAGAAAGTTCAAGATGCTGATAATATCTGGACTGTTGATGAAATTGTAAATATTTCTAAAGAAGATTCCAGAAATATTTATGTGCCTAAAGTTATAAAGAAGATTCCTTTCTTCAAGAAATGGTGGGAATTACAAATGTTGATGTTTCAACACAATAACCAATTATCATCTGAACATCCTTTCGCTTCTCAACCAGGTGTATGGCCATTAGCTTTATCTGGTGTCTCTTTCTGGAATGACAACGAATCAAGAAAGCAGATCTTTTTTGTTGGTAATGTTGTTGGATTTTGGTTACAAGTCTGCTTTTTATCAATTTACGTTGGTCTTGTTTTAGCTGATCAAATATCTCGTCGTCGTAATTTCGATATATTATCTGATAGTTCCAGAAGTAAGCTTTACAATACTTTAGGATTCTTATTTATTGGCTGGTGTGCACATTACTTTCCATTTTATTTAATGAATAGACAAAAGTTCTTGCATCACTACTTACCAGCCCACTTAATTGCTGCGTTGTTTTCTGGTGGTTTGGTAGACTTCGCTACTACAGACATTACAAGACTTGCTCTGCGTCATAAGAACAAGAAGCTCATCTTTATTGTCACTTGTTGTTCAATCGGTATCATATGGTTTTATATATACTTTAGTCCTATTACTTATGGTGATATTTCCATTTCTCCTGAAGAAGTTCAAAAGAGACAGTGGTTTGACATTAAATTACATTACGCTAAGTGATTCTGCTTAAGTGTTTTGTACCATACTTTTTTAGGTGACTCCGAGACATCGAAATAAATAGGCAATAAAATTACTTCTAGTGTATTTATATGTTGATAAATATGTCAATTCGATCTTTCCTTACCAATTTAAAATATAAAGTTGATTCAAATAGCTTATCGAATCCGATTAAGTTTGTAACAGGTAATCAATCTGCTGATTTGGATTCAGTAATAAGCGCAATTTGCTACAGTTACTTCCTGAACATAAATGATTCGTCATATGTGATTCCCATTATTAATATCCCCAGAGACCACTTTAAATTAAGAAGGGATATCATTCACTTATTAGATATTCATTCAATTAACGAGAGCCTTCTTTATTTTGCGGAGGATTTCAATTCTTTATCAGAAAGGTCCAAAAAGGCGAGTTTAATATTGGTTGATCATTGCAATATTCAGGGAGAGGCTATGAAGGAGGCATTTGCAAAAGGAAAGATTGATGTTGTTAGTATCATTGATCACCATCAGGATGAAAATGTATTTTCCAATGCTGACCCCAGAATTATAGAAACCTCTGGGTCATGTTCTTCTCAAGTGTTTAATTATTGGTACAACATAATCAGAGAAAAGGAAGGAACTCTTACAAAGGAACTTTCAGAGCTAGCACAATTACTGCTTGGTCCGTTATTAATAGATACATCGAAAATGACACTGAAAGTTGAAAATGCAGATTTACTTGCATTTGACACCTATAAAAGAATTTTGTTGAATAAAGAATCACAAAAGTCAGAATACATGGCTTTCAGTAACAGCAATGAACTTGATGTTTTTTTCGACAAATTTTACAAGGACTTGAAGGGTCAAAAGAAAAATCTTGATGGATTCTCATTCTTAGATATTTTGTATAAAGACTATAAACAATTCATATTCGGAGAAGAAATAAAAGTGGGCTTCAGTTCTGTTGGAAAATCATCTAAGTGGATATTAAAAACATTTGACACTTCAGAATTACAACAATCGTTAACCCAAATTACATCTGAACTTAATTTAGACCTTTTAATTTTTACTACATCATATACTGACAAGAAAACTGATATATATACAAGGGAGTTCTGTTATTATTATAAGAGGGATAATAAAAATTCGGCATTATTTGCTAAATTAAGCGATTTGGCAACTGATGACCTATCATTGACTCCTCAAAGCTATACCAAGAAAGATATTTCAACTAAGATTTCAGAACTTAATTCCGATGAAAGTATTCTAAAAGTATTTAACCAGAAGAATACAGCTGCGTCAAGAAAGCAAATAGTTCCTGTTGTTAAACGTATCCTTGATAGCAAATAGATTAATTTAGATGCGGAGATACATAACTTATATAATAACTCTTTAATGTTTCATTGGCGCTATTGTGCTGGTTATCTGCTATCATCATTTGTTTGTTCGACAGTGGAAGGCTAGCATTAGATTTATTAAGCATTTCTATGAAATCAATCGTCATTTCATCTGGAACTTTCAACTCCTCGACAGTCTCGTTACTAAAATTGGAATCTTTACCATCGTCATCTGTATGGTACAATAACTTCAAAGAATTTTGAAGCACATTACCATTCACCGAAACATCAATTCCCACATTAACAACCCATATATAGAGCCATTTATTTAAGGACTCTATTTTTATTTTGAACTTTCTTGTAGCAGATAAATTAATTTTATCCATGATCAAATTATATATATAAGTATACTTGGGGAATATCTCCCTTTTATCTTCAAATTCTAACAGAATATTCCATTTAAATATCTTATTATTTCCATTTTCAAATTCCCCCAAGACTTTACGGCAATTTCCACAGTATAAAAGATTTTCTTCCTTGCATAGTTCCAGAAGCATATTATCGGGGTTCGACAACATATAATAACTTCCTAAAATAATGGTATCTTTTTTGGGATTTAAATTTCCATCGTACTTGGTATTATGTTTCAGGTCATCCAAATGAGGTTTATGACAGTGCCAAATGTCCATCAACTCATACCAGTATTCTGAAGGCATATCCATAAATCGATATTCAGTTGAATTTAGTAAGACCGCTGAGCAGTCAATGCAGTTAAAATGAAATTCATTAGCATTCTTATTAATAGGTGTTTTTTTCTTCAAATCAGAACATGACCACCAGAAGTCAGTTGATCCAACGAATGGTTTAGTATTTTCTTGAGTTTTTTCATTACCAGAAGGGATTGCAAACTTTATCGATAAACAATCATTTAACTGATTTATACTGCTTATCTTGAGATCATCAGACTTCACAGGAAGATCTATAACATATTCTTTTGACGAAGTATTAAGTAATAATTGATTTAAGTCAGTTACCTTTAACCCTTGAATATCTTTAACTGATCCCGAATAATCAACCACAATAGAGAGCGTGTGAATACTTGATAGATACTCTACACTATACATGGAAAGTGACGTATAAATAAAAATTTCGCATTTGAAATCAAAATCTACAGATTCTTTAGCACCTTACAAATTAGGAAGTTACCGAAAATATGCTAGAGGGTATAATAAATAACATATACAACAATGTAAATGCGAATACTAAAAGGTATTGTTCATCCCTGTTAATGGGTATGGTGGATCACCAGAATGATTCAGTGAATTGATGGAGCTAGATTTAGAAACAGATCTTTTCCTTCCATGAGGTGGATGCAGAATTGGACTATTCTTTCTTTCCACATGCAAAATAGGAAACGACAAATCTTCCTCTTTCAAGGAAGACTTACCATTTATATGCGATATTGGATATGCTCGAGAAGATGTTGGGTCGCTGGGAACTGGCCTAATCTTCGATTTCTCTGGTGTACTATGCGCGGTAATGTTTCTAGGGGAAACACATCTTGAAGGAGGACTATTTGTATGTCTCTTATTCCGATGAAGTGAAGATTGCAGAGTAATATCTCTTTCTTTCATGACTTTTTTAGTAGGTGTAGTAGTCGGCAGTGGGGTCAAATTTAATCTCCTAAAACAACTATCAATATTTTCTTTTGTTTTCAGTATAAAAGAATTTAGGTTAGCTGGAGAATCAATGTAACAAATATAGTCTAATGAATACAAAAGGAAACTTTGGTTAATGGGAATTGAAAGATAAAAGTAACTCATTTCGCTTAGAATATCATTGATTATTCGGAATTGTCCCAACGTTTTATTCACGAAATTAATCAAAAACACAACCAAAGAGTTTCTCACAATAAATGTCTTTACAAGTGGATCCACAATAGTTAACTCAAAATGATCGAAGTTGCTCCAATTTTTCCCTAATAATCCTTCTACTAGATGTTTACAGTAATAATAATTGATAAAGAGACATCCATGACCGTAGAAAAGCCAAAGCTTTAATATAATAAAACCGCAATTCACGAAACTTCCAATACCCAAATGAGTAATTGAGGTGAATAAAACAGTATTTTGGATGAACTGCACCACTATGTAACAAATCCAGTAGTTGAGTAGGTATTGCATTTGATTAAAAATTTTGTGAGGACTGGAGTCATGAAGATTTCCATTTAATGCTTTCAATGTTAGTAACAACGGAAAAATTAGCGTTGCACCTGTCCCCAAAGACGATAGTAGAAGACTAAGCATAGCTTTTCTATAACGATGTAGCTATTACCTAGTAAGCAATATTTTTAAGTTATAATTATATCTAATGTCTGGAGAGCAATTCTATTTCTGTGATTGTGTTTTGCGCTAGATTCTATACAGTTAACAGAAAATAAAACCATTCATTCCGAGCTTTATGCACAAAATATACTACATAACGCAAGGCTTAAAAATCCGTTGAGTCTGCTGATACTGGGTTCTAGACAAATTATACATTCTACCGGCCGGGCCATTACATGGTAAATTTTACTTCCAAAAATAGTACTTTATACGTACTTCCAAAGTCATTAGTATACACAAACTGAACCATGATAAGATTACCTCAGTCTGGGACAATTTGTATAAAGACGGAGTGGAAAGAAGCAGTTGTCTGAAAGCCTTGAGATAAATTCTGTGCAGCTTCTATTGTTTCGGATCCAGGATTGTATGTTAAAATGAAGAATTATTTAAATGTTGAGTCTAGAATGAAAACCGTCGTATTAGGATATCTCGGATGTGAATATAACTACATGCATAATTTGGCATTTTTTGTACAAGATACTGCATCTTACATATGCAATTACGTCATACATAGTTGATTCTGACTAGAACTTACCAAAAAAGTCGCTTTTCTACTTTAGTTTGCATTACTTAAGGGTATGTACTAAAATGTTTATTGATATGCATACTAAGCATCCTAATCTAACGAAGATTATTATGTATATTTGATCTTGTATTTCAAAGGAATGCTGCAGTAAAGAAGTAAAATGTTTTAGTGAAGCAAGCTAGAGACAATCCTGATAATACAAATAGGAATTTGCTTCTTTAACGACTAAAATGTATTTATAGAATTATGATGAAAAGAGGCATATAGTGCTATAAGAACAACTGCTTTCTTAACTAACATTAAGTAAGTAACTGACATATGAAAACTGTTCCCATATAAACTTAATACTCATATCTAAAACATTTGTTCTCAATATCTGTTAAATCATGGTTAATGGCCAAATCCACATCTTGTATCGAAGAGCCTTCTATTTTATCCTTTTTTTTATTCTCACTTACTGCTACCTGACGAAGTAGCATAATTAAACACATAGTTATGGCCATAGAAACGACAAGAACAATTTTAGCCGGAATATAATTTGGAGCATCCTTTTGTCTAAATATTTGTGGCCCAATCAAATTACCTATACAAAAGGCAATTAACGTTAAAGCATTCCTCAGACTGACTTTTGTATATCCTGCAGTGTTCGCAGAGTTCCAGTTGTAAATTCCAGGAAGGATAGCACAGCTGAAGCTCAAAAGGTAGATACCAAAAAGCTTTCCAACTTTGTATTCGTTTCTTAAAACTAAAAGAAGGATTGCTCCAAGAAGGGCTAAACTAGTCGTAATAATCAAAAGAATAGCTCTATGCCGAATATATGCAACCATGTAGCAGGATATTAATGTTCCAATAATGGTTATAACTCCAGAGGGTATTTGAATAATAGTTGATATCGAATTTGAATATCCAAAGGTTTTAATTATCACACTTGCAAAAATAGATACAGCCCCATTTCCAATCATTGCAAACAATGTTATCAAGAATAAAATCCATGTTTGCTTGTCTTCTAAAAGTAGCTCTTTAACTTGATACCACTTAAACTCTTTATTTTTGATTGAAGTTTGATTAACTTTGACATGCTCAATAGCAGCAATTCTCTCATCTTCACTTAAAAAGGAGCAGCTAACTACGTCGTTTGGTAACAAAATAAAAGCGGCCACTCCAACCAAGATCGTTAATCCACCCATGAAGATAAATAAAATTTGCCAACTCTCAATAGTTGTTGACTTGACATGTTGGAAACCAAATGAAAGTACACTACCAAGTATTTGTGCTGTTCCTATTTGCAAATACCATAAACCAGTTCTCGTAGATTGTTCAGGTTTTGTCCACCACATATTAGTAATTGCAAGCAAAGAGCCGCCAACGGGTGCTTCAAATATACCAAGAAGAACTCTGACAATGATCAACCCTGCGTAAGTTTTAGTAGCTGCATGACAGCTAGTTGTAATTCCCCATAGAACTACTATTGCTCCCAAGAATCTTCCAATTGGTAGTTTTTGAATCAAAAATCCTGCAAATGGTTCTGTCAAAAGATATCCCAGGTAGAAAATGGTACCAGTATTACTGAACTCGTTACCATGCAAGTTGTCCTTAATTCCCATAACTGCTGCATAATTAAGCAAAGTTTTATCTAAAAATTGAAAACCGTATATTAGCATTAATAGAGGCATGATTCTGAAGTCAATTTTGCGTCGAAGGTCTTTTGCTTCTTTTTCTTGAATTTTCATAGAATACACACTTCCTTCTTCTAGAGAAGCTAAATCATTAACATCAGAGTTTTCACCTTCAGTTATTGCCTTAATGGACATAAGATCGTTCCTAGATTTGTGACTTTTCAAAAAAGCAGACATTGTAAGTGAGTACAGATATCAAATTATAACTCTTCATTTCTTTCAATAGATTGTTAGGTATTATTATAGTTTACTGAGAAGGCTCTTATCTATAAAACTCCTTTCTAGGTTAACCGAATATGCTCCCGCATTTTAAAAGATAATGCAGCAGAATTATCTTCAATCTATAATTTATGCAGTTTATTAAGGGGATTCTAGCAGGGAATTATAGCCAGTTTTCCGAACCATTCTAAATATCATACTGTCTTATAATCAAACTAAAACAAGTCTACATGTCTTTAGATACTTTCTTTGTAAATTTGATCTTCAATAAAGGTATTTGTTAACAAATCTTTTCATTCCATTTGTGTTAACTTTGCATCTTGGAACATACGTCTTATCTACTGGGGCGGAAGTACTTTTGCCGAGTTGATTCCGGAAGTACTCTTGCCGAGAGATATTGCACTAATTGCAATATATTATTGAACACAACGGTTAATTGCAAAAATGGGCACTTTGTTATATTTTAATGACAGAAGTAATAGGAAAATACAATTATTTATAACGGGCTTTACTTTAATTTCACGAAAAATCATCTTTTTCATCTTAACGTGGTACGTTTAGAGATTCACTAATATCAAGAGAGAAAAAGAAGAGATACTCTGTGGTTACTTTACATTGAAGGAATCTAGGACATTCGGTATTCTCCAAGTTTGATATATAATATATTATATAGGTATAATTTACTATCAATTGTACATTAAATATACCATTTACATTTCTCTAAGTTTATGCTCTTTGTAGCATTTACAAGTTTGGTTTCCTTAGTCAATTCTTTCAACCACCACCACCACAACCACTACTACTACCACCACCACAACCACCACCACCTCCACAACCACTACTACCCCCACCATGGCCACCACAATGCGATTTAGATTTAGATGTTTTAGCACCACTTCCACATGAAGCACCACTGTATCCAATACAGCTGCTTGAATATCCTCCTGACCCATTAGGCCCATGAATACCTATATCGCTGTAGCAAATACCAGAAGGGTAACACGACTTTCCAACTTCAACTGGAATTGGAGCATTTGGCAGTACGACAAAAGGTTTTGTGTTCGAATCGTGGTAAGAAAATTCTGTTAACCAAGGTAAGTTTCCTTTTGTTGGAATACTTTTACGCGGTAAAGAAATTGCATTATGAGAGCTAACATGTGATATATCGGAATCAAGAGACGATATAGCTCTGGCTTTGGACAGTCGGGATCTTCCAAAAATCTTCTTTGCTATTGGCTGCGAAATATTATTTCTCACACTCACACAGTAACAACAGAGACATATTGTGTAGGGCAAGCCATACTTCTTAGCGTAAATCTTACAAGTAATAGTAAAGGAATTGTCCAATCTTTTTTCTTCCACTTTGTCATCATGGTCTATAACCCTACTATCTTTAATATTCACTTTACACCAATTAAAATAATAATATATACTTAATTGATGCGTATGCCAAACAAGGTCTATATCTAAAGTGGGAACAAGCATAGTCCTCGAACAATGGTCCACCATCATACTGAGAAATCTCAGATACCGAATAATAGATTCATTCACAACTACCGATAAAATTGGTGCATTAATCCAGTCGTAGTTGTTCATTTTATCAACAAATTTTCCTTGTCTAATCACGCATCCAACCAAATCCTCAATAACCTCAATCACGTTCATTTGTGGGAGTGTAAGATGAATAAGGTTGGCTTGAAAGTAATTGCGGAAAATGAATTGCTTCCTCCTCTGTAACATTTTGAGATTATTTTTTGAATTAATGAATCCTAGCAATGATTTGGAAAGCTCTTTATTGTATATTTTTGAGTCCAGCTTAATTATATCACTAATACTAAATGGCAGCTGTGAGACACCATTGAAAAAACCAGAAAAGTATTTGAACACGTATGGTAACGGCTTTGAATCATTTATATCAGATTCTGCTTGTCTTCTGCGCAATTCCTCATGGTTTATCTCACCCTTATTACAACAGGCCCCAATAGCATTAAAACCCAGATCAGCAAACCCTCTATTATCAGCTGATGAAATTGGAGCTTCACAAATCTTTGCCTTGCATAATGGACAGAATATAGGTAATGTTATTTTAGCATAATCAAAGGGTCTATCGAAGAAGTATTCCATTTCAGTGCCATAACAGTTTAAAATTTTATTATAATAATCAATGTATGTTTTATCAGGGTTATAGGTAAAAGTTTTACCATCAATATATTTGTCAATGTTGTGTAATGGAAATGGTACCAAGACAAACTGTAAGAAGTCATTTCTTAGGAATGTATCATAAAATGTCTTTGGATTAAGACTAAATGCGTGCCAAACCATAACCACATCAAGTGGAGGTAAATGCTGGTTCATTATTTGACTGTATTCTTTTCTCTTTTTTAAGCATTTTATTATCAAATTATGTTCGGTCTTTTCTAAAGGATAGCTACCAAGAATAACAAAGTCACCACGATTCATTTCAGAGTCACGCTTATTAAGTCTGTAAGTTAACAGAGAAGCTACTATAGAAGGATAGGGTGTTTTAATCTGAGAAGAATTAGTGCCACTTTTGCAATTAGTACTATCCATATAAACTTTTAGAGCACTGACATATATAAGAAATCTTCTTGTAGCATTAGTAACAAACACTTGCCATGTTTTTGCACCATTTTCGTTCTTAATATTGGGTGACACAATATTTCTGAGGATTTGGAAAGCTTTGAGTAATTTTAAATGAGATGTCACCTCTTCTTGTGTAGGGAGTCTTTGGGTTTCTCCCCTCAGATCGAAAGCATTGAAAGCGAAGTCTTGATAACCTGGCAAATTCTTTTCCATTTGAACTGTGGCTAAATATCACGTTCAACCAAAATATTAATAATATTGACACTTAATTTCCTTCGTTTACGTTGGATATTGGCCATTTATAATTCAAGTTATAAAGACTTCGTATATCTGTATACCAGGTAAATTATACTAACCTCGTAAACTTCGTAAATAATAATTTAGGCATCTATAAAGGTATGTGCAGGAAGTCATAAACCTATAATTGAAGATAGATATAAGATGCTTAATGATATTGAAGTTAATTTAATTAATTGTAATAAATGTAATATAAAAAAAAGCTGTCGAGTACAATAATAGGAATGAAAGAATTATAGTATACTAAGAACAAAATGAGTCATCAAAATTACGAGTTCATTAGTATTTAATTGTGTTTAAAATTTGATGAAGAAAAAAATAATAACATCCAACTAACAAAAAGTTTTCTTATTAGTTTCCATATAATTAACAGATAAAGGGTAATATTTAGATAAGTAGAACAATCATCACCTTTCTGTGTTTAATGTGGGGTACTTAGGGCAAAAGCAATTAAGTGCTTCAAAATAGTCTGATTTAATTATACTTCTTATCGTTAGATACATTAATAACATAATAGAATGATATCTATAAATAGGAGCTTAGTATATCTGACTTTTCTACTAAATTATTGTGATAGATAATTTTGGCCAACACTTTTACTGAATGCATCTGTAATTGTCGTATATGTTATATTTAAGTATTATCTTCATCCTTATACGTCTGTTAATGCTTTCATTCCTTTTGGATATTAAATTGGTTTAGTAAACTTAGTCAGAAGCTTGAAGACATTACTTGCATGCTGATATAGTTCATTTTACAAAGGGTACCCTAAGTAATCTCATTTCTGTACTAATTGGGGTTTTTAAATTATCCCAAAGAAGGACTCTTAAATTTATAAACTAAGTTGATCACTCTCATTAATGAATAATAAATACTATATGTTGCCCCTTTGGTGTCTTTTCAAAACACCATATCTATATGGTACTTATATGTATTTATATTTTTGTTAAAATAAAACGCGTACTCTGCGCATGTTTTTATATATCTTTCTTTAGATCGACGTATAATATCAGATGGACTTGGAGGAAGAACTTACTCTATCAAATCAAGAAGCACCCCTTGACTTTCAAGCTAATTCTATATCAAATGATGGTAGAGATGATGATCTTTTGGGCTTAGATAAGCAGATTAAATTGACTACTCGAGCTAAGATAGCTAAAATAGATAACGAAAGGATATTTGAGAAACAAAAAGGTTTAAACTATATAATAAAAAATCATCACAAGGTATCGAAAAGTATAAAAAGAAATGATAAAACACTTGCAAAAAAGCTTTCCCAGAATCCCCAATACTCGTCTGCAAAAAAACGACAAGCAAAGTTTGACAACGAATTTGAAAACTTATCGTCGGTATTGCAATTCTATCAATTATGGTGTCATGGTATTTTTCCAAAGGCTAGATTTAAAGCCTGTTTACATTTAGTCAGAGTCCTTGGATCAAAATCCAGTCAATTAAAATTATATAGACGTGATCTTTTGGATATAGAGATACGGAAACTTAAAGTTAAAAACGGTCTTCTAGATGAAGATGAAACTTTCAACAGAGTATCAGTCGACGATGATAATGGGCAAACAGAGAATGCTGATAATACAGAGGGCCCTCAAACAGAGAATAATGTGGATGATAATGATGACTGGAGTTTCATGAACGTTAACAATCAGACTAATAACGCCCTTTTTGTCGGTGAAGAAGATGATGAAAATTCATTATACAGAACTTCAAATAAGGATATCGAACAGATCAATGAGCATAGCAATGAAAAGCCACTTCTAGAGAATACTACTGTATCTAATAACATTTCCCATTCTCATGAGCCACCAATTTCAGAGAAAACCAATGAAACTAATATTACCAACAATGCTTCAGATTCAGAAGACCCATTTTCCGATGATGACGATTTATTACTTTCTCAAACTCAAACTCAGGCTTCTAATAAGCAGAATATGGCAGATCCAAGCGAGATGTTTTTTGATGCTAATGACAAGGAAGAGGAGTATGAGAACGAGATGGAAGTGATGAGGGAGATGGGATTGTAGTAAACAAACTACTTATGTATATACGTGATTATTCGGATCACTTAACTTTAACAGTTTATCGAATATAAATCTATGTTTATTAATTTATGTAGATTAAGTAAGCACTACTTATCCTGGCTCTTTTCCTCAGACCCTTCAGGAATCTTATCTAAAGTATTAGAATCTTCATTTTTTGAACTCTCTGCAGCATTTCTTTCTTGTCTAGCTTTTTCCTCTTCCAAAGAGAGTCTTAAAGCTAAAGCGAGTTCTGGGTCCATACTAGGATCAATCATATCACCTCCACCAAATCCATCCATATCCATGCCAACTCCACCCATTTCAAATCCTTCTTCAACCAAGATTGGAGAAGTGGCAATTGTTTCATATAATAACTTTGGTCCTGGTGGAACAGTAACAAGATGTGAATTATCATGGTTATTGATAATAGAATTAAACTTCTCTAATTTAGCAGTATTAACACTTTCTTCTCCAAAATTTATGATATCAATTGCTACATTGTTCTTCTTCATTTTTTTGGCCAACTTCTCTAACTCTTTTTCAGATTCTCTTATAGGACTACCAACAAACACTATAATTCTTTGACTTTGTACCTTATTTTGGCGGTGTTTTAATGCTAATGCTGCAACTTGAATTCCATTTGAAAAGTGATTTTCTCCAAATATCTTCGTATCATGAGCTCCTGATAAGATCTTTCCAAAATCAGTAGTTAACGTTGACAAAACTTGAGGACCAGTACCACCATAAGCCAAGAGACCAACAGTATTTTCAGGGTTAGAATTAATCTTATTTTGAAATATAAATTCAGTTGTAGTCAATTGAGCGTCATATCTAGTAGTAACGAAGTCTCCATTTCTCATGTATTCAGAGTTATCAATGGCTATCATTGTAGCTTCGAGAACCATTTTTAAATTTATATTAGATAATTCTGAACAGGACAGTCAAGTTATAAAAAGTAAATCAAATATACGTAGAATAATGCCAATCTTAACGAGATATTAATCTTCAAAGTTGTTAAATCTACTTTTTCTATATAGTATAGTCTTAGTTTATATCGCCACCCACGAAATTCACTATTGAATTTGTTAGTGGTGATATGCAGGAACAACATATATTTCTTTAACTAATCTATTTGAGCAAAACATATGATTAATGATTTGATATTTATATGGTATACACTAAACAAGAAAAGGAAAGATTGATACGACACTTCAAAGAAGAAAATGAGACTAAGATTGAACATCTTAAAGCTATGTCCAGAAAAAATATCACAACGTATGAGAATAAGGTTCTACGTAGATTAAATACGGTAAGCGTTACGTTATGGAATGTTAAAATTAAAGATGTGTTAGATGTCGAAAGACAACACCAACCATCAATAAGAAGATTGCTTCAAGATATAAGAGAAATGCATATGGAGACATACAGAAGTCATACATTACCAGGAATTAGTTCTAATCGTAGTTCCACTTCCAATAAGAATCACATAAGAAAGCCTTAAACGTCACAATTTAATTACAGTTATCAAAACACCGCTTCACAACAATGGAACTTCAGTGTACTATAATGTATATTTATAAGATATTAATTAGATACATTTAAAAATGAAATAAATATTGAAAACAAAAATATAAATTAAGCTTCCTCTGGGATATCATCATGGAAGAATTTACCTTCAATGGTTTCCTTGATTACACCAGCTCTGATACAGAAATCACCAAATGGTTCACCCTCAAGTCTTTCTAAGCTCCATCTCTTAAACAAGTCTCTTAAAATCTCTAAAATCTCATCTTCTTTGATAGAGTATCTGTAAATCTTATTCAATCTTTGTCCATGATGTCCTCCACCCAACATCAAATTATATGCACCATATGCTTTACCAACCAAAGCCACTTCAGCAACCCAAGGTCTGGCACAACCATTAGGACAACCAGTCATTCTCATGACAACAGAATCATGTCTCAAACCAAACTCTTCTAATGATTCCTCTAATTTGGTAATTAACTGTGGTAAGTAACGTTCAGACTCTGCCATGGCTAAACCACATGTTGGGAATGCAACACAAGCAGCCGAAGACAATCTTAAGGCAGAGAAATCAGTGTTATCCAACTTGTATTCAGCGAGAATTGATTTAACATTTTCTAAATCAGCGTCTTCAACCTTAGAAATTAAAATATGTTGGTTACCAGTTAATCTAAATTCACCAGATTTTTTATCCTTCAAATACTCTGCAACCTTCTTTAAACCAGTCTTTTGTGGTAATTCAGCAGTGTTTTCAATTCTACCATTCTCGATGAATGCAGTAAAGTGGTTGTAGCCAAATTCATCTTTACACCAGCCGAAATAATCGACATTAGAGTCAATTCTAAACTCCTTTGGCTCTTCAAATTTATATCCTAATAAATCTTCAACCTTACTCTTGAATACCTCAACACCAAGATCATCTATGGTATATTTCAATCTTGCATGTTTTCTGTTTGTTCTGTCACCGAAGTCTCTTTGAACTAAAAGAATCTTTTCACAAGCAATATGAACTTGGTCTTTCGTAACATATCCAAACATCGAACCAGTTCTTGGATAAGTCTTTTTATTGTTATGGGTGGATCCCATACCACCTCCAGCTAAAAGGTTATATCCAATAACTACGTTATCCTTCACTATCGCGATAAGACCAATATCGTGGGCATAAACATCGACATCATTATATGGTGGAACTGTGATGACAATCTTGAATTTTCTTGGTAAGTAAGTTGGACCATACATTGGTTCAACATCAGTTAATGCATTACCAGCAACCAAACTCTTCTTTGGACCGTCTTTACGAGACTCCCAAGCCTCACGATCACCTGGCTGATCAGATGGATCTTCTCCTTGTAACCAGATTTCATGATAAGCAGTAGTATTTGGTAATAAATATTCAGAAATAAGAGTTCCTGTTTTAGCAATTTGCTCATGAACAGTTGCATTATGTGGCAAAGCAGATACCATGACATTTCTATTAACATCACCACAAGCAGCTAAAGTATCCATTAAAATAGAATTCATTCCTCTTATTGCAGGTTTCAAATCATGCTTAACAACACCATGAAGTTGGAAGGTAGCTCTAGTCGTCAATTTTAAGGTACCATTACCTCTAGTATCAGAAATTTCATCCATCTTTAAGTACTGAGTAGGAGTTGCAATACCACCTGGCAATCTAGCACGAACCATAAAGGCATAAGCTGGCTCTAAGCCTTGGGCTTTACGTTCATCTCTAATATCACGATCATCTTGCATATAAATACCGTGGAACTTGGTAAGTTGTTGATCTACTGCACAGATTGAGCCGGTAGACTCATCCTGCAAACCTTCAACAATAGTACCTCTTAAATAGTTGGATTGAATCTTCATGTCTTCATTAGTTAAAGGTTTTGGTTCTTCAACACCATCAACACCATCAACGCCTAAAACAGTCCAAATCTTTGGTAACCATTCATTAAAACCGGTGTTGAAACCATCTGCATCTTGATCATCACCTAATCCAATTTCGGCTAATTCAACACCACCATAAAGCTTCAACTTGGAAAGCAAGTCATTAGCAGGCTTATTGTAGTAATGTTTGTCTTCTTTTCTTGGCCAATATTGAGAATCACCTAAACCAAACACGGAAAACTTAATACCAGATAAATCCAAATCATTAGAGCTCTTTAATGCATCCCAGAATTGCTTACCATTAGTTGGGAATTCACCTTGACCGGAAGTAGACGTCACAAACACAATGTTAGTTTCATTAGGTAAATCCTCAATCAGTAAATCATCCATAGCTAAAACAATAGATTTAAGACCTCTTCCCAAAGCTTGTCTATTAACCTTTTTGGCAAGAGCTTCGGCATTACCACCATCAGAGGCAAATGCTACAGTTAAAGGAGGACCAGATAAACCTTGCAATAATTTTGCAAATGATTCATCAGCGAGAGCCTTTTGCTTACCCTTTAATTGGGTGTTTGCATTGTTGGTTAAGTTTCTAGATAAAGCTGGATTTTTGCTAGCCAATAAAGTCAATTTGTTTTCACGGTCTAAGAAATCCTTTAATTGCTTTCTCAAGTTAGATGAGTCTAATTTGAAAGATTCAGAAATATCATCAGCAGTTGGGTTATATCTATATAATGGCCAATATCCACTATCAACTGCTTTCTTAGTTTCAGTTAAGATCTTTAAAGTATCGTCAGATTCCTTACGGTAAGGTAAGTAGGCTAAAACAATAGAAGGACCATTGAATCTTTCAGCTTCAATAAATGCTTGTAATACTTGAGTATAAGAGGAATAAATAGCAACAGATGCAACATAACAACCACCGTAGTTCATAGCATATAAACCAACATCCTTTTTACGGAAACCGCCAATTGTCTTTCCTTGAGTCTTAGAGTCATATGGCTCAGAATCGATTATCAACATATTAATATTTTTACCAGAAGTAATTAAATTATGAACACCAGATGATCCCAAATCATAAGACCAAGCATCAGAACCAATTAACCAATCCTTTGATGTTTTAAAGTATTGAGAGAGCTTCAAAATTTCTTTTGAAGACTCAGAATTATCAGTTTTCAATAACTTGATAATGTCGGCTACTTCAGCATCATTAGAGTCATTTGATTCTCTTGCAGTAAGAAGCCAATGGGATAATAAGTTAATCAAAGTACTATTTTCAGAAGAATTGAACAGGTTGTTTTGAACAGCGTTGTATACTAAATCAATCAATGCTTTCTTTTGTTCTTGGTCATATAAGAAAGAACCAAATCCATACTCAGGGTTAGTTTCAACACCAATATTTTCAGCTTGATATTCATTAAGAATATTTAAGTGCTCACCACTGACTTGTTGTAATACCTTTGTATAAGATTGTTCTAACTTATAAGCACTTTGGATAGCTTCAGCACCTTCTTGAATCTTTTGCTTTGAAGATTTGGTAGTTAATTCCGTATTCAACTTACCAAAAGATAAGTTTTGTACTGGTTCATTAGATCTTGTATTTTTTAATGCATTTTCAACAGATTGCTTATATCCCTCAGCTTTGATGTAGCCAAAGGAAGATGAAACAATCTTAGTAAAATTCTTTATAGTTTGATATTTGGAGTAGTCTTGGAAGAAGTCCAACAAAAGTGGAGAGAATGCTGAAGATGGAGATGTAGTTTGAACAATAACCGTTAAAGTGCTGACTGAATTAGGAATAATTGATAAGAACCTCTTTAATAAGAAGGGTTGGTAGACACTAACAGAAATTAATAATGCATTTTCAGCTTCAGTAGCTGCAATTAATTCTTCACTTAATTGACCTAGGTATAAGATAGCATCATCTGCACACTTAACTTTATTGGCAAAGGTAAAAGGTTGAACATCGAAACTTTCCAAGATATCTTCTACACTTAAATCAGTTTCTTTAAGGAGAACATCATTACCTAACTTGAATGATTCGGTTAAGTTCAAACACGAAGGAGCAAAAAAGTGAAAAACTGCCTTATTTAACGATTCAGATAAATTATAAGCTATTTTGGCAAATTTATAAGCTTCTTGGGAATCTTGTGAAATAAGGACTGGGAAATCCAAGTTTCTTAAACTAAAAATGATTGAAAAATCAAAATTAGATAATTCAACATGGGAGACAATTTTCTTTGATTTGAAGGCATTATCAGATAAAAATGGCAAGTTCTTGAACAAAGTAATACCGTTAGTAGCTACTGATATAAATTCCTCAGTATTATGTTCTTGTGCGTAATTACTAATGGCAGCAAATGGATCATTTGATTCTAACAATACTTTAGCATTTGCAAAGTACTGAGTAAATTGTGACTCAACAGACTTGGCTGCTTGTGAGACAAATACCGTACCACCAACTTGATTAACAACATGAGCGACTGAAAAAAATGTTAGTATTGTCTTTAACTGTAAAAAACAGACAACTTCTAGTTTATTTAACCATTCACTTTATACATACTGGCTTCACTTTGATTCACCGTCATTTTGTCTATTTAAAGTAACGATAATCACAAATACAAGGAAGAAACAAACGTAAAGTAAATTAATTTATATGTAGAATGAATAAACTGGAGCCAATTCCATTAATCAGTAATAATCCTAGCTATTACCCCATCAAATTAACACAAAGTTATCAATTTGTGGCTAGTAAATACTGTATATAGGTCATTTACCATAGTTAATTCCTGACAGTTGTGGCTAGTAATTCGAGGCTGCTGCATCAACTGGACATATCAAACCATAGCACGTGATATATGATGATGATTTACTAACTACAATTCTGCCATTGGACATACGAACATCTCACGAGGTATTGCGTTAGGGAAGAAGTCATGTGACATATGATTAGAATCACTTACAACAAAAAGTTAAGCAGAATACGAATACAAAAGAGTCATAACGGAAATTCTGTTTAGTTAGATATTTTGATGTAATTTCTTTAGAAAAGATCAGATACTATACATTTATATTTAATATTACGCCATTAAAGTGGGTCCAATTGTTATCCGTAAAATTGATAAATTGTCAATTGGGCCTATTTTATTTCTGAAAAAAAAGCTAATATATAGTAGAAGAAGACTTCTAACAATAAACTGTCCTTTTATCTATCAGTATATTAATATATTGACTATATAGGTATATATTTCTGAATTGTCTCGTCTTAGTGTGTAGTTCAGTGGGATTCCTTCGCATCTCGAAAATCTAAAATATCAAATGCTGTTAATTAAGATAATTTCAATTAAACTATTAAAAAAATGTCACAGACTGACTCTGATGTAAAGAATAAAGTAGGGAATCCAGAAGATCAATCAATTACAAAAAATAGCGATGTTGCTAATATAAGAAATGAATCGGAACTAGTATCTGAACAACCCCCATTAAAGAAGACAAAACCAGAGAGCGATGTAGACTTATCTAGTGCATTTTCAAGAAAACAGATGCAACCCACAGAGACAAAACCGTCATCATTATACGGTGAAGAGGTAAAGGAAGCTCCTGCATGGCTTAAAAGCAAGAATACTGATAAATACGACAAGTATGGGACACGCCCAGCTGTTAACATTACTAGGGGTGTTGATGGAGACAAAGATGAGAGATATTCTAAATATATTTCAAGGTCATCGAATAATAGAGTGAAAAGGAAGAGTGATGATGGGGATGAGGACAGGTATAATTTTAGGGAGCCAATTTCTACCATTGAACCAGAGGTAGCACCCTACAGTAATTTGGATATCACAAATTCTGCACACCAGTACAAAACATTCCAAAGTAATATACGGAATAAGGATTCCAGAGACATAAATAGTATTGTACGTACGCATTACAATCAACGTACGCACCAATCCAGATACCAAGGTTCCCGTACCAATTCTCCCATTTATAAGCTAAGGAATTTCAATAATGCTATTAAATACATACTTTTGAATAACTATGTTAAAAAGAATCCATCTGGCCCTACTACCGTATTAGATTTATGTTGTGGTAAGGGTGGAGATCTTAATAAGTACGAATTTGTGGCTATAGATCAATATATCGGGATTGATATATCAGAAGCTTCAGTAGAAGAGGCCTTTTCTAGATATTCAAGAAACAAGGCTAGATTTATATCTCAAAATGCTAAACAGAGAGACTCAAGAAGATATAACTTTGAAGCTTGCTTTGCAACTGGTGACTGCTTTTTAAATACTGTCCCTGAAATATTAGAACCAAATTTTCCAGGCATAATCGATAACCTATTTCCAGTAGATACTGTTTCCATCCAATTTGCGTTACACTACTCATTCGAAACTGAAGAAAAAGCAAGGTATTTATTAACAAACGTGTCAAAATCCTTGAGAAGTGGTGGTACTTTCATTGGTACTATGCCTTCATCTGACTTTATTAGGGACAGAATCTTGCGAAAAGATTTCATGGATCAGGAAAATAAAAAATTTGGAAATGACCTTTATTCAGTTACTTTTGAGAATGAAACCCCCTCCGATGGTGTTTTTAGACCTCCATTTGGGCATAAATATAATTACTATTTGCAAGATGCTATCGACCATGTACCAGAATACGTCGTTCCATTTGAAAGTTTCAGATCATTATGTGAAGACTACGGACTTACATTAAAATACAAGAAGAATTTCATTGAAATCTTTAATGAAGAAATACCTAAATATTTCTCAAAACTCAATAAAAATTTAATTGAAGGAATGAAAAGATCTGATGGGAAATATGGAGCAGAAGGTTCTGAGAAAGAAGCTGTCGCTTTTTATATTGGTTTTGTGTTTGAGAAACTAGGTTAAAATTCCAAGTTTGCATTTGTTGTGATTGTTCGTATTCTGTACCTACATAGAATAATTTTGTATACTATTCTCTAATTTTTAGAGCAATACAATGCGCATTCACGAACAATACGCCTTTGTTAAATAATAAATTATTATTTGCTTCACTAAGTAGAAAAAAGAAATTTCCTATTCTTATTTTGAACAACACATCGCATAAGGTATCTGCGAGAATATGCAAATATTACATAAAAAATTAGCTATATCCAAAACGTATGCACCAACCAAATAGAACTAAAAGAATATGTCATCCCCTACGTCGAAAACCGAGCTGCGCCTTTTTAAGCAATATACATTAGTTTCCATACTTGAAAAATCTTAAATTTCTAATTAAAGGATATTTAGTCCAAACATTCCGAATCATGCCCGAATCGCACAGGTAGTAAGAAAAAAAAAAGGATTTTAAAGTAAAAGTGGCCTAATATAATTCAACGAATTAACCATATTATGGGTGAGATATTTTTATTCCAATATACATCAAAAAGTAAAAATTCAACAAATTACCTTTTTGACCTATCATACATTTTGGGAATTTTTAATTTGCTCATTAAAATAAATAAAAATGGCAACTTTTGTCGTAGTAGTACAGTTGGCGTTGCATTGTTACCATATTTGCCGAATATAGTTGTACTTAAGTTTCAGTTGCTCTCTAAATGGATCTTTGTTTTACTATACAATCTTGTGCTTGTTCTCGCCCCACAAAAAGGTTAAATAAGGTTTAAGTGACACTATTCCATTCTTTGATGACCTTATGAATGATACTGTCGCAAGAGTTTTTTGTTTGAATGAATTCATTTTCCTTTCTATTATGCTTCTCCTATTTGTTTATTATTCTGAACATCGATATTAATCTCTTTGTTAGAGGATACCTGAATCCACGCATAATGCGCAGGTCCCGCGTAACAGTGACAGACATCCCCCTTTCCTAATTCTAACATTTCTATTCGCAAAAATTTAAGCTCTCTACATAGTGCGTGATTTATATGTGGTTTTTGTATTAAACAAAGAACAGGACGCTAGTTTAAACAGGTCCGATTCAAATTTATTTTACGCCTCAAAAATGACTTGTTCTGACATGAACTAAACCGGAATTGGGGATTGCATATACTAAAAACTTATTGCAGATTTGGCGAACATTTGTAATTTAATGTCTTTATTTGATTTTAATTGGTCATGAGTTGCCATCTAAGCACGTGAGTAAAGAAAAACATGTCATTCTTATAGAAACCTTTTATTTGGAACAGCCGTTGAGCCCAATCATTTCTGCATTTTTTTCTGGCGCGATTTCCCCAACGTAATTAATTTTTAGTTGGCGCGTGGTCTGGCCCAGCACTGCCCAAAATTAGCATTAGCGAGTAATGCGGCTTGTGCATAGTTGAATTGAATACCTTGCATGTCTTAGCTCGTTTCAAGTACGTATTACATCTAGGGGAATACAATTAGGTGTTTGCTCTATGTATATTATGCCTACTATTATGCATTGCCACAATATTGTAATTTTCCTGTGACTCCATTAGCTCCCTACAGGCCCGTCAAAATAGTTTTAGTTTGTGCTATGCTAATTTTATTTTCTTAGAATAGAAACCAGCATTGGCGGAATGCATATACCTAGAATTTGACTACGATGATACGACGATATGGAAGAAAATCTCTGCGAACTTGCATATTATTGCAGTGTAGTTTAAATATGAGTGATCTCGGCCATAAATAAAAAAAAGCTGAACAGCACCGTAAAGAAAGCAATTATCGAATTTAATCTAGAAACTTAGAGTATATTTGTAATAATCAATTAATATAAACAACTCATCTATTAAATAAAACTGAACAGTAAGTGATTGGCTCAAGTCACGGTGAAATAAATTTGAATATTTCACCCTGAAGGATTATTAATAATAATAATAAGAATAATAATAACAGATATTAACCATATAATTTTAGGAAGTCACCGTCTAAATTATAGTTCCTTGTTATCCAGAATTAATTATAATTTATCAATAAGTATTAAGAACCTATATTCTGATTTGTATTGATTGTTCAAAACAAATACGAAAACTGACCTTCACTTATACTACATCATACTACTGTTAGTATTTAACTAAGGAATTACTTACTGCATATCATAAGTTGTTATAATTCCTAATATATAAGAGTAAGGAGTCATTTAACAACCAATTTACTCTATTATCTTGTTTACAAGTGAATGTTACTGTGGACAACGATAATATTAATATAGCAATACCTTAACCAAGGATTTTGATCAACACTCAGTTAATAAATACAGCTTGGTCTAGACCAGGCGAACAAACTTATGATCATTCTACATCACATTGGAAATATTCAAAAATGGCATCGAAGTTAGACGACACTGATCGACAACAAGATCCTACTAAACCAAGAGAAATTTCAAACACAGGTTCAGACTCAGATGAAAATAATGAACATACAGATAATGCTTCTCCTACAGAGGAATCAAAGAATAAAAACTTTTCTATAAAGCTGATACTTAATTCACAGGGGGGGCTAACTGGGGCAGCTAAACCAGAGTCTAGAATGGAATCATCGCAGAGTATTTCTTCAGATTACCGGAAGGATATCCCTAATAGCCCTATTCTCTCAAAACCAAGTTTACCTCTGATTTCTAAAGGTATACCAGAATCAAATAGGCTCCCACCGGCTAATTCTCTTTATATGTCACCAGAGCTAAATTCAGGAAATGTGCCCAGTGAAGGTATGAAACCTTCAATGCTAAGTGAGTTACGTTCTTCTAGTCTTCAGGATCTTGACCAAGATCATTTAGAAAGCAAAAGAAACAGGCGTTTTAGAAGGAAATATAACCAAATAGTAAGAAAATATAGTTGCTCTTATCCAGGTTGTCCAAAGAGCTATGGTTCTTTAAATCATTTAAACACTCACATCGTCATAAAAAAACATGGTCAAAGAAAGTCTAAAGCTGACTTTCATTTCGAAGAAAGTAACGAATCACCCGCATATTATCCAGTATCTAGCCAGGTGTTGAATCAAATGCCCAACCAGATGCCTCCACAGGTAGCAGTTGAATACGGATATCCATATTGGTATAGAATTCCAAACCAACAGGTAATACCTGTTCAGCAAGCCGAAATGCCATATATGCAACCTGCAGCATATTATCAACCATCTATTCCACCCGTTCACTCAATACCTCCTCCGATGCATTTACTCAAGTCAAACCCCCCCATGCCGGATCAATATGCTGGATGGCAACAAATTCCATATAAACATACTCGTCCCACTGATAGAATCCCACCTATATCTTATCCTGCAATAGGCATACCGCCTCGTACGGATTTAGCTCACACGTCTGACTATTCGAAATCACTTTCTAAGTACACTTTGAACCCGCCTGCAGTGAGTGAAGTCAAATCAGACGCTTCTAATGCTGTATTATTACCGGAGCAAAAGAAAAATAGCTCCTGAACTGATTGTATAATTCATTTGTTTTTGAATTTAAGACTTGCCTTTTATTGGTGTAGACAATTGTCTAACATATATATATATCTATCTATAGTTATGTCAAGCTATCAAAATTGCAAAAATATATATCCTGCATACATTTCGAAAAGATTTCAGGGAGAAGTCCAAATCACATTAAATTTAAATAAGTACTTCATTAGGAATGGCGAAAAAGGGCAATAGAAAGAAGAATTCATCACATAATAAGCCCCAAGTGGAACATAAAGAGGAAGACCCAAAGGAATTGATACCTGCAGTTGACGAATCAGAAAATTGCGAGCAAGAAGCCTCAGATCATAATGAATTGATAAAGGAACATAATATAAGTGATAATTCTAATGGCACATCGTTGACTGATTCAAATAATCTTCAAAAAGCTAGTTCTGTGGATGAAGAATTACCTAGGGAAGAAAGAGAAGAAATATTACCTATCACAGAAATCAGTGAGAGTAAAAATGATTCTCTACCAGTGGAAGACACTAAGAACGAAAATATAAAAGACAAAGAGGAAAACGATGTTAAGACCTTAGATTCACAGATTGAAGCAAGTGCAGATTCAAATAACTTAGTCTCTACTGCATTGAAACCAGAAGTAAAAGCTACTAAGAAAAGGTTAACTTTGCAAGAAAGATTAGCCTTAGCAGCAAAGGGTAAATCAAAAAAGCAAGATCCAACTCTGGTAACATCAAAGTCTCTATCGCCACCATCTCCAATGTCTCCAACTGTGGAAAAATTTAAGGTAGAGGAACTGGAGGAGAAACAGAAGGAGAATGAACAAGAACCGGACAAAGCAAAAGAGAAAGTTGAAGAAAAGGAGGTTGCTGAGTTACCAGCAGATATGAGATCTTCCAAAGATGTAGAAAATGAGCTTAGGCAGTTGAGACTGGAAGTTCTTGCTTTAAATATAAGAAATAAAGATCTTAACACTAAGTTAAATTCTATGAAGAATCTGCAATCCTCTATTGAGCTTGAAAATAAAATTAAGGAGTTCACAGAAATAGTACGTAAGAAGGATGATACTATCGACCAATTGCTTCAAGAAGGTGCCAATCTTTCAAGAAAGGAGTTGAAGTTGAACGAAAACATTAAAAAATTAAAAGTTATAAATAATGATTTAGAAACTACTTTACAAGAATATTCCTATAAAAACGATGATATGGCAATGAAGATCAATGAACTTGAAGACTTCTTAAAGGTTCACAATTTTAAATCAATTGAAAATCTTATTTCCTCATATTCAGAAAACTCGGCAAAACTAAAAGATATTACAGAGACATTAAATAAAGAGAAAGAGGAAGGATGGGAAAAAAAGTATCAAGAATTACAGAAAACACATGATTCTAATATTGCTGATAGAGAAAAGCTCAAGAAGGATTACCAAGAATTGAAAATTCAATTGGACGTCCTCAAAAGACAGAATAATTTAGAGTTATCTCAGAAAGATAATTTGATAAATGAGTTGAAACAAAAATTAAAGTCTTTGAGCGACGAAAAGAACGAGGAAATAAATCGATTAGAAAGTAAAGTAGAGTTATTGAGAATTGAAAATGAATCGTCTTCTGTTGGTTTAATTGATGTTGATCACGAAAATTCCAAGACATCGAAAATGGTTGATTACGATGAATTTATACGATTATCAGAAAGTCATCATAAATTACAACAACAACATTTATCTTCCCAAGAAGATTGGAAGCTTGTTGAATCAAGTCTATTAAATAAAGTAGATTCATTAACTTCTTCATTAGAGTCTCTGAAGAAAAACAACATGAAGATCTTTAATGAACTTAAAAAGACTGAATATAACTTGCAAGCTAAACTAGAAGAGTTGGAAAAAGCAAACACTGTAATTTCTAAATTAGAACGTGAAACTAAAGATCTTAAATTTCAAGTTGAATCTAGAGGTACTGAGCTTAAAGAAGAACAAGAGAGGTTTGAAAAATTTAGACAAATCTATAATACAGAACGTGATAATTTAAATCTAAAGATCAAAAACCTTACAGAAATTGTGGAAGAAGCTAAATCGTCTCAAAACAATAGCAATATTTATAATATTGATCCTAGAAACCCATCTCGTACTTTATCATCAAACAGTGTTTTAGAATACCCTAACAATTATAATTGGTCTGAAATAAAGTTTGGAGAATCTTCTACCACTCCAGCTTTTCCTAAGGATACAAGCTCATTTTTAGATTTGAACCATAATAACTCACAATTATCTTTTACTGATAATGATGAGGAAGTGGAATTAGATGACCACGAGAGCCAGTCAGGAAACAATGGCTTACATATCACTGGAGCTATACCAAACACATCGATGCATAATAATATCCAGTTTATTAGTAAAATGAGCTCTAATATTAGAAGATTAGAAATTGAATTGAATACACTTAGAGACGAAAATAAACAACTTTCATTAGAAAAGGAAGAATTCCAAAAAGAGCTTCTTAAAAAAATAAGTTTGGATGACGAGATAGAAGATCGAAATAAGCAAATAGATGAGCTTAATAAAGAAATCCAAAATAGATTAGCTAAGGAACAAACCATGCTAGAACTAATTGGTGAAAAATCAGAACAAGTAGAAGAGTTACGAGCTGATGTTGATGATTTAAAGGATCTTTGTAAGCTTCAAGTTCAACAAATGATGGAATTACAAGAGTCAAAAGGAAATTAATGTTATAGATAGAAACATTTATAGTTTTCAATATTTATATTCGTATTAAAAATTAGGTCGTGTATCTTTTTAACTGCGAAGAAAAAGCATCTCTTCTCCAAAATTTTTTTATGATAGCAGTCCGCTAAGTATACAGATAGAGAACATTTCAATGACAGGACTTAGGAGTTGTATAGATAGTAGTGGAACTTACTTTACAAACATTATCTCACAGAATGGTAGAAATGAAATTCAAATTTATCATATTGATAAAAGTATTGGTAAACCAACTATATCGCAATCCTCAACTGTGAAAGTGAACCTTGATGCCCATGAAACTATATTGGATTATTGCTGGGTTAATTCCAGTTCAGTGGAAGACTCTAATTCCCCTAAAAAAAGAGCGAAGAGAAACCAAAGGGACGAATTGCAGAATAATGATGAGATCACATCAGTAAGCTTGGTGCTTTCAATTAAAGGTGGAGACATTTTAATAGCATCCCCTAATAGCGATAAAATTGTAAATAGGATTTCTAATGAAAATGAGTTATTCAGGTTGAGTCAATCTTTGAATGAAGATTCCATATATGGAATAACTGAAAATTCAACTATAGAGGAAATCTCACTCTTTTCAAATAAACTTATTAAAGGTACTCAATTTAATGAAGATAAGGATATAACTTACTTAAAATCAGTGAAGTATGAGATTGGATCAAAAGGTAATAAATCACAATATATTTTATTAGGGTCTCAAAACTTATATCTAGCCGATATTTCTAAAATTCCAAGAAAAGCATTAGTTTCTAGATTCCCAGTCCCAAAAACTAATAACCCTATTACCAATATAATTCAATCAAATATTGATGCCAATATTATTTATGTTACCAGGGCATCAGAAAAAGAAGTTTATATATACAATCTTTCCGATCCTAAGTTTACTGAACTGTTTAGTGCAGATTCAACAATTATGGATCTCCAACTCATTTCTACAGAGAATGAAGAAGCTCTTGCTATTATTACTGATAAAGCAGTACAAATGTTTAATTATAAGATTGGTACTAGATGTGAAATACTTACCAATCATGACGATGCAAGATTTTCTAACATATTCTTGTCTGGAACTACTTTAATGGGTGTCTGGTATGATGTGAATGAACCAAAGTTCACTGAAATTAATTGGACATTTTCATCAACTGGAACTATCAAAGTTCCTATTGAATATAACAGATTGAATAATGTTACTGAACTTGCGGAAAATAATATTATCATCCCTGATTCTATTGAAATAAATAACCTCGCATCTACCGAACTTTTCGACAAGTTAGTTAGTTTATTGAATAAGGATGGAATTGACCAACAAGGAATATTTGATTTGTGTTCATCAAACGACGACGAAATTAACATAAAAGAAGCAGTAAAATTGTTTTCTACATCATCTGATATTACCCCAGATTCTATCAACGTACTCTTTGGTGTAATTAGTTCAGAAGTGGCTCGCGATCCATCGAAGAGCACCGCATTATCTATCTGGTTAAAATGGTTATTATTAGCACATGGAGGTTATATTGCAAAACAACCCCAAAATAATAGAACACTCAAAAATTTGCAACAAGGTCTCACTGACGGATTAAAAGTTATGCCTATATTACTTGGTATCCAGGGTAGACTCCAATTATTAAAAGCTCAAACAGAATTAAGAGAATCATTGTATAATAATAATGACGATGATTCAGAGGATGACATGGATGAGACCGAAGGAAATATTACTGCGGGAACTAATTCCGAGAGCTTTTATTTTGCTAATGGAGAAAATGACGATTTTGATAGTGCTGATGACAAGGAAGATGTTCTTGTAAATACTGAGGATGGTGAACAAGAAGGTGTAGAGGTGAATGAAGATAACGTTGACGAGTCAAATCTTGCTTGAAAATTTTCATCATTATTATATCGCGCATTAGAAAACTTCATTATGTATCGATTATTTAGTCATATAATTCTCCTTATAGAAAATGTCAACTGAAAAATTATATATATCATATAATAATATCCACAAATTGTGCAAAAAGGCAGCAGATGAAATAATACTGCAAGGTAGGCCAATCGACTTGATCATAGCTATTGGTGGAGGTGGATTTATTCCTGCAAGAATTATCAGAACCTTCTTAAAGCAAGATGGACGTAAAAACATCCCAATTCAAGCTATTGGATTATCGTTATATGAGGAAATGGGAGATATAGAAAAAATTGGAAAGGAAGTTGTACGTACGCAATGGATTGATTTTGGAAGTTTAAGCGAACATTTCGACTATTTGATTGGTAAGAATGTATTAATTGTTGATGAAGTTGACGATACAAGAACTACATTACATTATGCTCTTACAGAGTTAGAAAAAGATGTGAAAGATATTCAAAACAAGCTTGGAAAGACTGACGAAATCACAAGATTCTCTATATTTGTTCTCCACAATAAAGACAAACCAAAGAAGGCTTCCTTACCGCAAGAACTTTTTGATGATGGTCGATACATTTGTGGTGAAGTTCTTCCTGATAAGTGGATTGCATATCCATGGGATGCTATGGATATTGACGAGCACTCAGTAGAGTCAAAAAAACAAGGCAATTTTTAAAAATGTTAATAACTACTTGAATATACAACTTGAAAGTACAATTCTATATAATCAGTAAAGTTAATGTAATATATACTAAGTGATACAATAACTTATATCATCGTTAGGAGTAAATTGGTGTTTGTATATGAACGTCTAATTTGTAAAATTCACTGATAAAAAATTTTTTTTTCAGACACTAAAATCACTAAAATTTATTTTCATCTAGTTAGCAGCATCATAGAAAAGAATGGATGTCAAATTGTTGTTAGAATGCTTTTCTGCAACATTGAAAACTGATCAGAATATCAGAATCCAGGCGGAATCAAAGCTACGTGAATTAGCAATAACACCAGGATTTTTAGGTGGATGTCTTGATATCATTTCATCTGAGGGAGGCAGCATTGATAGTGGTATTAAACAGGCAGCAGCGGTTTATTTCAAAAACAGAATAATCAAACACTGGAGTTATGATAATCCACATAAAGTGGATAATGATGAGAGGCCTGTGGTGAAGGATAGAATTTTGCAAGCCATTGTTCACAGCCAGTATAATACTAAGCAACAGTTAATACCAGTGTTGAGAACTATAGTTTCTTATGACTTTCCAGATAAATGGCCAACATTACTTGGTGAAACAGGTAATCTTCTTCAACAGGTTCCCCAAGGGCAAGTTAAAGACTCTGATTTTTCACAATTATACACTGGATTATTGTGTTTCGCTGAGATTGCAAGGAAGTTTAGATGGATTAACAACGAAGATAGATGTAAAGAATTGGATCCCATGATAGTGCAAGTGTTCCCCCATTTACTTAATATAGGAAACTCGATAATAGGTAATGGTGATTGTATTACAGAATTTACTTGTGAAATTTTGAAATTGATTCTTAAGGTATATAAGTTTGTTACCTACTTTGATCTTCCCGTTGTATTACAAACGAGAGAATCATTGGTATCTTGGGGCCAGTTCCATGTTTCTATCATCAACATGAGTACCCCTAGCTATATCTTAAATTCACATGCTAATGAACAAGAAAAATCAATGTTACAATTTTCCAAATGTTGTAAATGGTCTATTGCTAATATTTACAGACTATTTAATAGATACGGTTCCCTGAGCTTATCCAAAAAATACCAGTACACTGAGTTTCATACAATATTTATCGGAGAGTTTATTCCTCATTTAGTTCCAAATTACTTATCCATCATAGAACAATGGTGCTCCGGTAAAAAATGGTTGAGTACGACCTCATTATATTATTTTCTCCAGTTTTTGAGCCATTGTGTTAGTCAAAAGGCTACCTGGGGCTTGATAAAGCCGTATTTTGAAACTTTAGTTTCTCACTTTATTTACCCACTTCTTTGTCCGTCGGATAGACTTTTAGAAACTTTTGAAAATGACCCTCAAGAGTACATTCACGTAAACTTTGACATATATGATGAGTTTGATAGCCCAGATATAGGAGCTCTTGGTTTATTGGTTACTTTAGTTGACAAAAGAAAAAAGACGACATTGGAACCAATCATGTCATTTATTTATTCCCAATTGACTCAGTTACAGAGTCAGGAGGAAACTGTAGAAGTTTCTAAAAAGAAGGAGGGTGCATTACGATTACTTGGTGGTATATCACACTATCTTACTAATCCGAAATCAGCATACTATTCACAAATGGAAGCATTCTTAATAAATCTTGTCTTCCCCTCTGTTACTTCTAAGTTTGACTTCTTGAAAGCAAGATCTTTAGAAGTAGCATCTAAATTTTCAGATTTAAATTATACTAATTTCGAGGCACTCTCTGTTCTATTTAGTGGTATACTTACAAATTTCGATACAAGTGATTCAAATTTACCAGTTTGTCTTCAAGCAGCATTGGCAATTCAAGCATTTTTACCTATACCTCAATTCAAGGAAATGCTTTCAACAATCATCTTACCAACCATGTCCAAATTACTACAACTTTCAAATGAGATTGATAACGAATTAATTTCCGTTGTTATGCAAGATTGTGTAGAGAATTTCTCAGAACAATTACAACCTTTCGGTGCTGATTTAATGTGTCAGTTAGTAGAGCAATTCATGAGATTGGCAGCTGAAATCAACGAAGCATCTAAACTCGATATTGATGATTTTGATGGAGAAATCGATGATCAGGGAGACAAAGTCATGGCAGCAACCGGATTTTTGAATACAATGATAACTGTTTTGTTATCTTTTGAGAATTCTAGAGAAACATGCATTCAGCTAGAATCTGCATTTGTTCCAGCTATTGAATATGTGTTAACTAATAAGCTTGATGAATTTTTGACAGAAATAGGAGAGCTCATGGAAAACTCTACATTTTTATTAAGAGCTATTTCTCCAAATATGTGGAAATGTTTCGATTTATTATGTGAATCTTTTAATGATGGAATAGCATTGATGTATGTGGAAGAGTTAATCCAGTGTATTCAAAATTTCCTCATTTACGGGTATGAAGATTTGATTAAAAATCCTAATACAGTCAAGAACATGTATGAGATATTTAAAGTAATTGTTAGTGGTGATGATAATCAAATTGGCTATGATGATATGGTGTACGCTTGTGATCTAGCACAAACGTTTGTATTGTCTTTAAGAGAAATATCTGTTCCTTATATTCCAAATATTCTCGAGATTGTGCTCAAGTTATCAAGTGAAACTAATAAAGATAAGGCACATATCAAGAATAATGCATTTAATATTAGTGTCAACAATACGATTCTTTCCTGTTTAGTGCAAAGTACAAACCAAACATTAGTTATTCTACAAAACTTCCATGAATTAGAGCCGTTCTTTAACAGATGGTTTAATTCTATTCCCCAACTTAAGAGAGTTTTCGACTTAAAACTCTCTACCCTCGGTTTAATGAGCTTGATCAGCAATAATGACGCTTTAAGCAGTCTTGATGAATCAATAACTGGTAATATTGGACAAAGCTTAGCTTCTATTTTCCTGAGTTTACCAAAATGTATCAAGGATTTAGAAACTAAGCGTAAGAATTTCAGTGATGTTGATTTTAATTCTGGTGAATTTGACCAAGACTGGGGTAACTTTGAAGAAGAAGTAGTTGAATCTGAAGAGCTTTCCACTGAGCCTCAAGAGTATAACCATGAATATTTAGAATTTTTACAGCAAGAAAATTCAAAGCTTAGAGACGCTGGCTTTTTCGATCAAGAGGATGAAGATGTTATGGAAGACCCCCTTGCCAATACACCATTGGATGGAATAGACATAATTAAGGTATTTAAGGAGTTCTTAGAAGGGCTTCACATTAATGAGGCAGAAAAGTATCAAGCGATATTTGGAAGACTAATCGATTCTGGCCAATTTCCTCTTGAGTCTTTAAATGCTAATTAGATACTTTATAGAAGATAGATAAGGAACAATAAATTTTTGATTTTGTGATCACTGTAAAAATCAGATTGGCATTCTTATATATAGGACAGATGTGAATTTATTAAATTAGGCTCTTCTGATCTTAACTAAATGAACCAGAACACGTTCTAAAGATTAGTCCTAAACTTTTGTTGTATTTTAAGCCTGATTTATTGTTTTATTAAAATTGCTAACATTGGTCTTTATTAATTATTAATTAGTCACGTTGGATATTAAATAATTAACCGAAATAATAGAGTCTTCCTCCGATCGCTCTATGCGCAGAATGGTGCATTGTTTAAAAAATTATTTCGCACGTTGGGGGAACCCACGTTGTTTTATTAAAACGGCTTAAGGTGTACACAATATCACACACAATGTATATATATATAAGTTTATGCTCCTAAATCATGGATCAAATATAGGAACCATATATATATATATATAATACTTTGATATTTAATAAGTCAATCCATTAAATTTAAGAGGTTAAAGATGAGAATATTACTTTGTGCTCTTCTTTTTTGCATCTCACCAGTATTCTCCTTGAATATAGTTTTACTGACTACAGACTCATGGGTTTCTAAGAATATTAGATTTCTTTACCATAGTTTAAGGGAGCAGGGTCATGATGTAAAGATAATTGCTCCTCTATACAATACAAATGCAGGTTCATATTATAATGAGTGGGAAGTGGGAACAGATTTAAATTTGGTTAGTGAGGATATTAATGATGGTGGAGAATTTGGATATTTATTACCAGTACACCAAAGTTACTACGATAAATTACGTAAAATAAATTTTCGTCATTTGAAAGCTAAAGGAGTCATCCCAATGAATATAGCTAAAGATGAAATAGAATTTCTTAAACCAGTTCAGAACAAGTATTTTGGTAATGATCCAATAGACAAGAATATTTGGTATGTGAACTCATCACCATTAAATAGTTTATTGGTGGGGTTCGATGTTATTTTGAAGTCTTACTATCCTGAGTTTAAACCAGATTTAATTATAATTGGACCTAATATGAAAGAAAAAGATAGCTCCAACAGAAATTATGAAGCTGAAGCCATGATTAAGTTTGGTTTAACGAATAATATTACCTCTATTGAAGTATCTACCGAAGAAGATGGTGAAATCTATTTTCAAGATGAGAAATACTTTGCTATTCAAAAAAGAACTGATTCAATGTTGAAAAATAATTTTGTCAGTAAAAACATTCGTTACGTCAACGGTAGAATTAGTGAATTTATTAAAATTTTTAAGGCGGGCCTTACTGAACGTAAAGAAGCTAAAATAAGTTTTCCAGCCATGAGCTACGATTCAAGTGCGTGCCAACTTTATAAAAATGATGAGTATAACCCAAAGCTTGCCTTAAAAGATAGTAAAAATAGATACAATATTGAATACACTGAAAAATATCCAAAATTTGTGTTTGAGAATGGTAGAGTTCACATTGAAAAGATAATGAGAAAGAGTTATTACATGAGAAATGATGATTCCAACATAATGAGCAACCTTGTAAGTCGTGATTTAGAGGAAGCTTATTTTGATTCCGAAACCACTGATAATTTAGAGCAGGTGAATAATCAAATGTTAATCGATTGTAAAATATACATTAAAGTTCAAAAAATGGAAATGATAGAATCATCTGAGCTGGTCTTCTAATGGTTTTAGTCTAGATACCCAATTGCATAATTTGTATACCTAGTCTAGATATTAATATACAAATAACTAATAACTAATTATCAGTTTGTAGCAGTGTCATGTATATGCCGGACACGTTGGTTATCTATAAAGATGACACATATCACGTGAACTTTGATAATCGCTTAAATATATAACCTTTAAATCAGGTCGATTTCTTTCCTAGCTTTACTATTATATTACATGATTATATGACAAAAGTATGACAGCGTTGGCCAAAGATAAATTAGGAAGCATATCATGTATGTCTTTAATAATAAATAAAATGATTGGTACAGGTATCTTCCTGATACCAGCTACAATATTTGGTTATACCAATGGTAATGTTGCCTTATTATTACTTTTATTTGTACTAGGTAGTATTATAATTTTATGTGGTTTGATTATCTATCTTGAATTTGCATTGAATTTACCATTCAGGAATGGGGGTGAAAAGAACTATTTACTAAGAGTCTTTAATAAACCGAAAGGCTTAATGGGTTGCGTCTACGCTTTTCAAATTGTAATACTTGGCTTCAGTTCTGGAAACTCTTATGCTTTTGGTAAATATGTTTTATTTGCTTTGAGGGGCAATGAAGATCAGAATGAGAATATCGTAAAATTTATTGGTGTTCTTTGTATTACATTTTGTACTATTCTTCATTACAAATATCCTAAACATGGTAAATTTTTATTTAATTTCTTAGGGATTTTTAAAGTTTTCATATTTGTTTTGATCATATTTATTGGTTTAATGGTGGCACTTGGAATGGTAAATTTGGAGGCTAATTATGGAAATTTCAAAAATATGTGGCTGTTTGAGAATAATGAAAAACCAAGCACCTATTCTTTAGCTATCGCATTATTGGAAGTAATATATTCGTTTAAAGGTTGGGAAAATGCTAATTATGTCTTGAATGAAGTATCTGATCCATATCATATTTTAACAATTGCCGCACCTTCAGCAGTTATATTCTGTTCAATACTTTACATTTTAGTATTACTATCCTATTTGATTGTTATTCCTAAAGATGAATTTTCAAGCTCAGGAGTGTTAATAGCCGGAATTTTCTTTAACAAAGTATTCGGAGAGAGCTTAACTGCTAGAATCTTACCAATTATGATATCAATGAGTAACTTAGGTAACGTAATGGTAGTATCATATGCTCATAGCCATGTTAATAAGGAATTGGCAGATAGTAATTATCTTCCATTTTCAGATATATTTGGTAATTTTAACTATTCATTAATTTTGCATTGGTTTATAACAGTTGTGGTTTTAGTCTTACCTCCTTCTACAGAAATTTACGAGTTTGTGGTTAACTTATACATATATCCTGGTACTTGGATTAATATATTTATTACTTTGGGATTAGTTTATTTGAAAATTAATAGCAAATCTGAAAAATGGGGTGAATTTAACGATATTAACTTAAACAATTTTAATGACTATGGTACGGAAAATTCACCTCTTTTACAAGATAATGCTCCAAGAAATGACTCACATCAAATTGAATCAAGCATTGTGAAATCAAAGTCAAGAAACATAAAGAGGATTTCTGCTCCATATATTGCAATATTTATCTTTTTCTTTGCAAACTTATTTCTAGCATTATTCCCATTTGTTCCACCACCTCCTAATTCACTGGCTGCGAATTCCATTATTCCTTATTGGTGTTTTCCAGTTATTGGCATCTCGGTTCTCTCAAGCGGTGCAATTTTCTATTATCTTAGGAAATACCATCGTCTATGGAGTTTTAATAAGCATGGTATTGGCTCATCTGAAATTAAATATGAGAATGAGTAGAATATAATTAATTTTTAGCATATAATATATAATATATAATATTTTTTTTTAACCGAGGAAAGAGCGTGCCCCACAAAATATCATATTTCGAAATGTAATTTTGATAGCACTTTCTTTTAACAGATAAAGAAGTCATTAATTTTCTTGCTAACAAAATGACAAATACATCGTTAGATGAAGAATATAACTTAGCATTGAAGTTTTTTATTAACAAAAACTTTCAAAAATCATTTCATATCATTGGGAAATTGTACTCAGAGAGTGCTGAAGAATTTAGTGAAGGTAATATTCTGACCAAAATATTCAACAAAATAGTGAACTTATATCTTGTTGAAGTAGGATTAATCTTAAAGGATAATGACAATATAATTCCCAGTGTTGGTTATGATCAAATTGTGAATGACTTCAAAACAGATAAAATATTTAATAATTTAAGCAAGGCATATGGAAGCAAAGAATCAATTCCGAGTGAAGTTTTATACAATTTATGTCTAATGTATAATTTGAACTCGACTACTGTCAACATTGAATTGCACTGGATTTTAACCTGGTTTGAAAATATCTACTTAATATTAAGTAAAAAAGGTGATCTTTATTCTGAACGTTTCAAAGAATTATATGTTTATGAAGTTCTACCAAAATTAAAAAAAGTTAATTCTGCTGAAGAAGTCATTAAATCAGATCCATATTTTCAGCTGAATCTAAAAGAAGCTATATACAAATTGGAGGATATCAAAAAAAAAATCCAGGAAAATGAAATCTTAGAAATGGAAAAAAAGAAAGAGAAGGAAGCATTGGAGAAGGCTATGTTGGAAAAGTCTATGCAAAAAAAGAAAGAAATGTTAGTTAAAAATGACTTGAGATATAGGGCACAGCAGCGTATTGAGGATCAGTATTTTAAAAATCAACCCGTATCATCTAACTCGTCAAAGGAATCTAAAACGAGAATCACACGCCGCTTGTTTTCCATTTGTAATATAATAAAGGATTATACCAAGGAAAATTACCAAATAATTTTTATCATTCTATTTTCTTTAGTGGCGTCAGTCTCTTTTATTAGAAGGAGAAGGATTAATGTGGCTGAGAAACTACGAGAAACATTGAAAATGGCTTTTAAAATTAGTTATTTGTAACTTTAATAAATACTTTGATTAGAGAAATAAAGGTATATCGATTCCTTGTTCTTTGCCTTTTTTACTTTCCTCTGGTTTTTTGTTTGAATTCCTTTCATGTAAAACACTATCAGCAAAGTCAATTCTACTTGAATTAAACTCATCCAAATTTGTATAACCATCAGTATTTATATTTGAGAAAGGTTTGTCATAATGCTTGATGTAATCATAAGCGTCATCATCAAATATATCATTCAAATAAACCCCAACGTTATTTTCAAGATAAACTTCTTCGTTGGTTTGGGTTAAGGATTCTAACATATTAAATTTTATAAGAGTACCCGAATAAGAAGAGTTGGAATTTTTACAAAGTAATTGAATTGATAAGACACCTCTGAAATCTTTCAACATTTTACATTTCGAAGAAAGCTTTACAGCTTTGAAAGTTCTTATAAAGATGGAAAAGTTAAATGAAGAGATTAAAGAAGTATGGACTTCGTTTATATTTGAGCTATCGTCTTTCTCAAATATCAAGAGCTTCTCCAATATCGTTTTTTCATTTGGGTATATTAATTTCAGAAATCCTATTGGTCCTCTCGAAATAAAATTCAATTGATTATCAACAAACTTGGGACCTTTATTAGTGCCATTCAAAATATTTTCATGTTTCTTTGAGCCTAATACCTTATATTCATTGGAAACATAAAGATATAATTCTGCAGTGTTAATCTTTAGCAAATCTTGCAATAATAAATATAAGACATCGCTTTTCATCATTAGTTCATATTGAATCTCATCGTGACTAACAATTAGCTCGGAGTTCTTTTCTTCACTTGAAGATCCGAAGTTATCATAGGGATATATAGTATCAGAATAAAACGTAAAAAATTCTATTTTTTCATTAATCAAGGAATCTTCAAATTCAACAATGAATCGGCCACTAGAATGATTGAAAGACATATAACACAATACACTGTCCTTTATTCGATTATTGTTATCACTCTCAACTTTTGGTTTTTTGATAGATGAAGCACCCACCACCGATTGAAACGCTTCGCTTATCAAGCTTATATCTACACCAAATCTTAACTCTTCTGGGTCTGTTTGTGAAGAATTATTAGAATAGAAATTATAGATTTGAAATAATGATGGATCTATTGTAAGTTGAACATTACATATATGATTATACTCCGAAAAAATTATTATTCCACTAGATCTTATAATCATTAACGCTACCGTATTAATGGTAGTAACTGCAGAAAATATATCTGCAAGGTGCAGTATTTCGGAAGTTGATGCAGAAAAGGATATTTTTAAGTCATCATTGATGTGATTACTAGTATTATCGTAACTTGACCTTGTTGACTCCTGAGAGTTCACAAATAGATCCATTATTTGCTCGTTGCAAAAAATATCTACATTTAAATTATAAAGTAATTATCTCATTCTGAATTAATTTTGTGTAATATATGTAAAATGAAGAATTAAAAATGTATTTGACTCAGATGAATAAAAGAACGATTAAAAAGTAAAACGAATAGTACATAACCTTATGTAACAGCTCTTATTTCCCCTAGTATACTGATATATAGTTTTCAATTCTATTCTTTTGATTTTGAGCAATACATTCAGCTATCCAAGTAATATTTCTGATTTCTTGTTCTTTAGATCTCAACCATGCCCAAACAGTTGATAAAGTAAACTGTTGAGTAAATGCATTTTTGCAAAATTGCATTTCTGTTGCATAAAACCAATCTTCTATATTGTTATTCGAAGCATTTGAATCATTAACCCCACCAAATAAGTCCTTAAATTCACCAACAGAACTGATTGTTAATTTAAGCAGCTCGATATCATCTACTTCTGATAAAGAATGATGGCATATAGGATAGAGCTTTCCGAAAGAAGGAAACAACGATAATTTATCTTCTGGTGAAAATTCCTGGTTGTTAAGAGAGTTAAGAGCGATATTAATAACTCTTTTATCAGCTTCAAATTCTAATAATCTACTCATAATTTCACTGTCAGGGGCTTGGAATTCCTTAGAGACGAATTCATAAAAGGCTTCTAGATAATTCTTGAATAAACGATTTCTAATAATTTCGATATTCAAGTCATCTAAGTCATCAGCTGTCAAACAATTTTTAAAAAATGGAGCTAAAGGAGTATCAATTAAAACAGTATTATACAAGCTCTCAATATCAGTAGCAATTGATAAAGTTGGCAAAGTATCAAACCAACCTAAAGGATGGCATTTAGACAAAATTTCTGATTTATCCCTTTCGTGTAAAGTACCAGTAATCATCAAAGAAACGTTATCGATCATGTAGCCGTAGCTAATATAATCCAATAATTTGGACATTTTACCCGATGATTGTGATTTTAAATATTGAAACTCTTGATATAACTTTTTAGATAACTTTTCTTGAATTATTGAAGTGGATAATGGTCCACTATGCGATGCAAGAAAATTACCATAATTTGTAGCAGATAATTGTAATTTTAAGTCTTCAAGGGTATCACATTGTGTAAGATTGACGTATTGATTGTTGACTAATAATCCACTTTTATAACCTCTAACAATTCCTTCAACATATCCGTAGTTGACATTGAAAAATAACCCTTCCATTTTAGAATTATTCACCCTGTAAATGCTATAAGAATATCAATGTCTGATTGTTTAGGGGTGCCTTTTAGTTCATTTTGGAAGTTAACGAGATTAGTTTAGTCGTGCATACACCATTTTATCAATGCTAACTTGGATAAGATCACCCATGTTGGGTGAATCTAAATAAATGACAAAGAGATGGCTGACATTCTATTAGATACTCTAAAGAATGGGTTAGATAATAATTCATTAAGTTTGTTAGAAACTGACGAAAACTTGGTGAAGGAGTGTGAAAATTATTTACAAGATCTCTTAATTAATGACGAATTTTTATCAACAGACACATATACTACAAATGCCCCCGTAGATTTTAACCGTGATTCAAAAAGTAGAAACCTTATAGAAGAAATAGCAGAATTGGATCAAAGTATGAGGCAAATTAACTTAAATTTGGGTTCTGTTACCAATGATAATCAAGAAATGATCATTGAGATAAGTAGTGACTTAAAGCAAATAAATCATAATTTTAATGATGTATTTGCAGCTGATGTTGATTACATTGTTAAGTTGTTGGAAAATTTAAGAAGTATAGATGGATCAAAATTTGAGGTAAGTGTGAATGATAAATTAAAAGCTGGACTTGAAATCCACAACAATATTTTATCGAATATGGAACAGATACTTGATATCTTGGAGTTACCAGCATTATGCAAGTTATTTATACTTCAAGGTAACTACCAGGAAGCGTTGGAAATATCAGTAATGGTTCAAGCATTAGTGATTAGGTTTCCAGGATTGTCATTTTTCAAAGTAATAAACAATCAAATAGAGTCAGAGTTGAAAATTATGGTGAAGGGATTAATTAAATTACTAAGCACAAACTTAAAACAGAATCATATCCTAAAAATTTTCAGGATTCTAAATCAATTGGATATTCTTGATTATGGTTCAGACTTTTTTCTGGAATATCTTTCTGAGAAGGCCCTATTAAAGGGTAAATTTCTAAAAATAGTTTACCTCAACTCCAGGTTTAAATTTGTAGTTAACGAAATATCAAATATCAGCCCATTGATAAATTACAATAAGTTGACATATTTAAAGAGGTTGGTTGAAGTCTACAGAGAGCATATATTCACATCTTTATCAGTTTACCATGCCATTTTTACTTCTCCAATTTCTTTTAGTAACAATGAAAAAGGAAGTGATACTCTTTTGATCTCTCAGTTTATCAAAAGTTTAGCTATGTTGCTTATTGATAAATTGGAACAATGTTTTCCTGAAATTAAATCTTCAGATAACAACGGCTCAGAGGGAATAGACGAAATACAGAGTCAGAAAGAAGGAATCATTTTACAATTATTGTATTTATGTAAATCTTTATCAAAGTACAATGTTGACTTTGAGAATATAATTACTTGGAACTTATGCTATAAGGGAGAAACGCCAGTTATAAATGAACAAGATTGGTTGAGAAATTTAGCTAAGATTAAAAAGTTTAAATAAATACTGACTTGAAATGTAAATTAGAAATACCAAGCATATATAAATACATATAAATTAATCTCACCTTAATCCGTTTAAACCAAATAAAAATCCCAATTCACGTTGTCCTAGCTTACTGACAGATTTCATGCTATTTTCATCTAATGCAGACTCAACCATTTCTTTCTTCATTTCTTGTAACTCCATGATTCTACTTTCAACAGTCCCTTCAATTAAGATTCTATGAACAAAAACCTCTCTCTGTTGTCCAATTCTATAAGCTCTATCCATTGCTTGTTCTTCAACATAAGGATTCCAGAATGGATCCATAATTATAACATGCGATGCACATGTTAAAGTCAAACCCACATTACCTGCTCTAAGAGACAAAAGTAGAACTTTTTTCAGGTCATCTTGATAGAATTGTTTAATTGTAGTATTCTTGTTTTCGATTGACATACTTCCATCATACCTTAAAAACAGGATTTTGTTCTCTTCCAAAACCAACTTCATCAAATCAAATAAACTAGTAAACTGCGAAAAGATAATAACCTTTTCACCTGGAAATTCTAAAAATATCTTACCTAATAATTCCACACATTTCATCATTTTTGCTGATGGTGTGAAGCCTTTATTTAATTTTATTAAATCTTGTATTAATTTTTGGTTTGTCGTTGTACCCTGGGGAGCATGTAAGGCGTCGTAATACTGTGAAAATTCGATTTCTGAAACTTTTTCTTGTATCACTTTAGAATAAAATTCATAATTTATCAAATCAGATTCTTTAATCGATTTTTTGCACTCGAAGCAAGACGCTAATCTATTGTCATCTGAAGAATCACCAATTTCATTATTTGAAAAGAAACTATCAACACAATATTTACAAATCAAATGTCCACAAGGAAATACAATGACTTCGTCATACGAAAAAACGTCTAAACATAATGGACACGAAAAAACATCACTTTCTACTGTATCTGTTTGGCTTCTTCGGTCTTCAAGTGAGCGTATAATATAATCATCGAGCGATTTTATTCTTCTATATAAAATCATGGCGTCTCGAGGATTATAAGAGTTGTATTTTTCAGTAACTTGTTTCTTTAACTGACCTAGCTCAACTAAGAAACTATGGCAACATGCTTGTCGCAATCTCAATAATAAGGTTAGAATATTTGAAGCAGCCCCCTGGCTTTTCTCCGCAAATAACCGTTTTGCCTTCATTTGAATTCCAGCTTCTAATGAAGAATAATATTCTTTTTCCTCTTTATCCATCTGAACGTTGTCTTTGATTATATGCTTCAAAGGAAGACTCAAAATAGGCTTCCCATCAATTAAGGAATTCTTATTACGACGTAACAAAATAGCTTTTAAGATGGCTCTAAGCTTCCTCATACTGCTTTCCCTATCCGATGAATCATATCCGGTCGCTCTAGATTTCAACGGCAAAGCTATATCCCTCCTGAACCTTGATTCATTATTGTACGGCTTAATGTTCAAAAATCTAATGATTGGGAATAATTCTTCAATGTTATTTTGCATAGGTGTACCAGACAAACAAAATCTATAAGTGCCTTTAAGACAAGAAACAGCTTTGGAAGCTATCGATAGTTTGTTTTTAATGTTTTGGGCTTCATCAAGAACAATTCTGTAGAATACTGCGTCCTTCGAGAAGAAGGGCGAATTATAGCTCCTTCCACCAGAACCCAAGTCAGGAAGAACATTATCAAGCCTTTTTACCGAGGATTCTTCAAATGCTTCCTTGAAGTGCTTTTTCCATTCTGATGATAACGTACCATAAGATGTCATAACAACATCAAATTTCCTCATTTGCATATAAGTTGAAAGTCTTTTCTTTTCTTGCCCGTGAAAGATCGCCACATTCATCCTTGATGATGGACTAACTTTTGAATCAATTTCAGCAGCCCATTGACGTAATAATGAAACTGGTGCAATTATTAAATTAGTTTTAACATACGGATCGGCAGATTTATTTGCCATCATTAATGCAATTGCTTGTATTGTTTTTCCTAGACCCATATCATCTGCGAGTATTCCGCCTTTAGATTTAGAGTTTTCCATTCTGAGTAGCCAAGAAAGACCCATTTTTTGATGCTTTAATAGCTTGATAGATAGACCAGAAGGAGTACTGTCTGATTCGTCTGCATATTCTTCATCTGGTCTTATATTATCTAACAAATCCTGAAGATACTTTTCTTCTGACTGTTCGGTATAGACGTTGCTAGAATAGGGGTTGCGAGAATATTCTCGTTTAACTTCCTGAGTATATACATTACTGGAATACTGCTCATTTGGATCATTTGAACGATTTGCCAATCTTAATAAAGCTAACTTGGTTTTCATTATCTCTTCTGGATCTCCAAGCGGAGGGAGCGACGTAGGGTTATTTCTCAACTCTCGTTCTAATCCTTCAAGCTGATTATAGGAAGAGTTATATCCCTTCGCAGCATGTTCATATAACTGCTTGACTTTATGTAAATCAGACTGCTTTTTTTGAAGTGCGTTAAAACATGCCTCGTGCCGTGCTATCAGAATGTTATCTGTTTTACTTCTGTAAGACTCACATTCAGAAGTGAGTTCAGCTATCTTTGAAGTAAACGAATTTATTAAATTGGTATATATTTTCTTTGATTGAGCATAGCTTTTTACACTTTCTTCAGTCCTATCACGAAGTCTTTGATACATCTCAAATCTTGCCTTTGCCTGAGAGCTTAACACATTCGCATAATTCTCTGGTGTCAGTATATCAGCAACAGGAACAGGTTTGTTATATAAATCGAGATAACTATTTTCTTGGTTTTTATTGATAGAATCTGCGCCAGCTATTGAAACTCTCTTAAGGTTCCTTTCAAAAGATGACTCCTTAAATTTCCTATTTCGTGTAGCTTCTCCTGGATCAATTATTTCTAATTCATCATCTGATTCAGCTAAATTTCCATTTGTATTCTCGTCATTATTATTAGGTCGTACTTCTTCATGATTACTGCTATTATTTCTAGAATCGGATATCTCTTCATCATCACTACTGATACTGATTATTTCAACTGTAGAATCCATAATATCTGATTTGCTGTGGAGATTGTTTTCCAAAGATTGATTTACACTTTCATTTAACCCATCATGTTGGTTTAAATTCAAGCTATTACTATTGATTCCGTTTTGTTCATTAGCATCATATTCATTTGGGAAATTAGGCAGGTTGAATGAACGCGTTAAAGAATCCAATCTAGAAGAACCAAATTTCCGTCGTTTCATGTTATCAGTTGACTCTTCATTACTATAAGGAACTTTGCTCAAATCGTTACTTGTATTCAAATTATTGCTCAACTCCTGATTGCCGCCTATCCTTCGCATAGGGCTATTTTCCACATATTGATTAAGGAGAGAACTAGACCCCTCAATAGCCGATGGTACAACGCTTTCAGTAGGGAAGTCGTCATCTGATAGAATCTCCACTATCTCAGGCTCTTTTGCTGTCATAGAGGTATCAGAATGTATACTTTATGAAGTATTATATGTGATTGTTAATTAAATGTTCTATGTTACACATTATGAAAAAATCCGCGAGTTTATCGCTTTTCTACTTGGAAACTATTTTCGAATGGTGATAAGGGTTTTCATTATAATTAATAATATACATTACATAGTGTCTAACAAGATGTTTTCCTCTGATGTATTCAAGTCAAACTCAAAGAGGATCGCCATTTTCTTCCAGAAGCTTGTCTAAACAAATTTTTAATTCAGTAAGTAACCTCTGATTATTTTCATCATAAGCTAATCCACGTTGGTAGTCAGCTCTTGCGTCTTCATAGTTTCCTAAGAAAAAGTTAGAAACTCCTCTTCTTAAGAAGTTGTCAGGAGAACACATCATCATTCCAAGTAACATATCTGCATCATTGAATGCCTTCAAGTATTCTTTGGTTTTCAAATTAGCATCGCATCGACTCATTAAGAATAAGCTTAATTCTTGTAATGTGCCTTGGAATGATTCAAACTTATGTCTTCTAGAGATCATTTCTATGCCTATGGTGAATTGTTTTGCTGAACTTTCAAATTTTCCAGTCTTGAAATCTTGTACACCGCTTTCATACAATTTCTTGATCATCTTAGATAAGTCCTTGTTGAATGTCTCTGGCTTAGGAGCTGGTGGAACGTCCGATCCGTTTGCAATTATCTCACTGGTCAATGTATTTAATTGATCAAGTTCAAGTTGAAGGTCAGGAAATTGACCTTCAGCATCAGAATTTATTGATATATTTTTGGATTTACCATCATATGAAAGGGGATAGCTCATACTATACTGAATCTTATTTTATCTTCTGTGCAACCTATGAAGCCTTTATATTCTAGTTGGTTCAACCTGAACACGTATGTTTTTTTTGTTTGATTATATAATCAGCGACATAAAGTTGCAAATATGTTTCTTTGCGCTCCACTATACACAAAGTCGATATTCTTTTATATTAAAAAGGATATTATGTCAGTTAATAAAGGAAGTGTTGAAACTCCTAGAGGTGTTACTCCTTACTCTGAGAGTACTGAAGAAAATGTACCTGTAAAAATTTCAGAACCTTTGTCTGGCCATCATGCTATTATGCAAAGAGGGTATTTAGGAAATTTTGAGCTTATACAAAATGAAGAGGGTACATATATTTCCAATAAGAGATATAGAGGGGACCTTATTCTTATTGAGGATTCATATTCTAATATATTAACAGTAATGCCAGAACTTAAAAAATGCAAAAAGGCCAATATATTTACTAGGATGCAAAATTTAAGAAATAAAAGGAACAGAAATAATTGATTTAATGTCATATAGCGAGAATTTATTAATGTATATAATAGGTCTTGTATTATAAATTCGGGATAATATTACTTCAATATTTGATTTCAAATTAATGTTAGTTATATTTAAAAAATTTTAATTGTTTTGTTTTAAATCCATTAAAGTTAGGTAAAAAATATTTTGTGTAATTCCTGCTAATTGATTACATGCAGTTATAAATACTGATATACTTCTTTATATCAATATATAATAAACCATATTGAGCTCGCCACTATTCATGATATAAAGCCTTGGTTATTGATTGCAACTTGAATCTATACTGCTTTTTCCAAATATTGCGACTAAAGATAATACAAAAAGGTTAGTAGCGCGCGGCCACTCATTTTATAGATAGTAAGAGTCATCGACTACATATAACTCGATTAGTTATTGGTAAACTTATTTAATAGAATACTTAAGAATGTTAGATTTTAACACCTTGATAAGACCAAATATCTTGAGTCTTGAGCCATATAGATGTGCCAGAGATGATTTCAAGACAGGAATTTTATTAGATGCCAATGAAAATACTCACGGTGCTGCATTATCTCACCTTACAAAGGAAGAAGAAATATTGGAATTGAATAGGTATCCAGACCCACATCAATTGGAATTAAAGACTAAAATAATCGACTTCCGTAATGCTAGTCCTAATAAAATTTTAAACGATGTATCCAAGAAGTTAACCGTGAATAACTTATGTCTAGGAGTTGGTTCTGACGAAAGTATTGACATGCTTTTAAGATGTGTTTGTACTCCAGGTAAAGACAAACTTCTTATATGCCCACCAACGTACGGAATGTACTCTATTTGCGCTAAAGTTAACGACGTTGAATTAGTTAAGGTTCCTTTACAGTATCCAGGATTTCAAATTGACTCTGCAAGTATTATCGAAAAAGTCAAATCTGATTCAACTATCAAATTGATATATTTAACTTCTCCAGGTAACCCAACTGGGAAATTGTTATCCGTTGATACTATTGTAGATTTATTAGAGAAAGCATCTAATGTTTGGAATGGTTTAATTATTATTGATGAGGCCTATATTGATTTCACCACCTCGAATTCTTCTGGAAACCACGAGTCTATGAGTACTTTGGTAAACACCTATCCTAATTTAGTGGTGTTGCAAACTTTATCTAAATCTTTTGGATTAGCTGGTATTAGATTGGGTATCACATTCAGTTGTCCACAATTATCACGCTATTTAAATGCCATGAAATATCCTTACAATATTTCCTCACTTACCTCAAATGTCGCTATAAGAGCTACATCTCCAGATTCTGGGTTAAGTGTAATGCAGAAGTATGTTGACAGCATCGTGGAACAAAGAGAGAGTTTATTGAAAAAATTGCAAGGTATTAATGGTATTGGGGAAAATATTGGAGGTAAAGATGCCAACTTTTTGCTTTTACAAATATTAGATAAAAATGGCCAACCTTCAAATGAAGTTGCATCTGCTTTATATAATAAGTTGGCTGTTGATAACCAAGTTGTTGTTAGATTTAGAGGTACAGAATTGAATTGTACAGGAGCTCTTAGAATCTCTATTGGAACTGCCGAAGAAAACGAAATTTTGGTTTTGAAAATTAAAAAATGTTTGGAAGAGTTATATAATTAGACAATTACCAAGTATCTAATATCATTTTAAATATGTGAATATAATAGAAACTAATTAGTTTGACCAATATCCATACTTAGCCGAATGTATAATGAATCCGGGTAATGCACATATTTTGATTTTTTTCATTCGAGAATATTTGAAAAATATAATTAGAGCACCAGATAGATAGTAAGACAAGAGTTAATTAGAAGAGGATGGCTAAAACTAATTTTATTGGACTTGTGGTCTCACAAGGTAAGATGGCCAAGACAGTCAAGGTCAGAGTCCAAACAAAAGCATATGATAAAAAGGTTCACAAAGATATTATCAAGAGAAAAGATTATTTAGTTCATGATGAAGGTAACATTTGTAAGGAAGGAGATATCGTTAGAATCGAAGCAATTCCTAAAATATCAGCAAGAAAATATTTTGCTATTGCAGAAATTAAAATAAATAAGGGTCAACAATTTGCTAGGTACGAATCTGCAGCAAAAGAAAAGGTCTTTGAAGAGGAGACACAGAAACTCCAACAATTTATGGATAGAAGAAAGGAATTTGAAAACACAATTACTAAAGTTAGCGACTTAAGATTACTTGATCAAATTTCAAATACCTTGCAATCTGATCCCTCAGCAGACAGGGAACATCTCTTGAAGGAGATCAACGCTATTAAAGAAAAATACAACATTAAGTCATGGCCAACTACAGAGCCAATATTAAACTTAGAAGTAACTGAAGCTTCTAAGGACTTATCTATCCTTGAAAATAGAATAGCTAACATAAAGGTCATCGTTGAAAAGCTAATGAGTGATGAATTAAAAACAGAACGTGAAAATATACTAATGAATCTTACCAAGTCGCCAATATCTGAAATTAAGCCATTCACTCAAAGAAACATCTTGAGGAAGTATATATTAAACCCTAAAAATGAATGTCCAGTGACGTTATAAAGTTGTTGAACAATCAAGTCAATCTCGAATTAGCAATGTATATAGGTAGTAATGAGATGCGCATTAAAAATATTATCTGTATAACATCGTATAAATAAAGATCTACGATGGGAATAAACCGAAAAGCCAAACGAACGCTGACAAAGTCGAAACTACGTATATTTAATACATCCATAGGAGATGAGACGAGGAATACACAAAAGAAGATACTCAAAGAGTACAAGATCAGGCATCCAGGGAGCAACAATGTTTCTCCTGTATTAATACATAACACCATAGCAGCACCAATAAGTGCAATAGCCAATTTGAGTGTTAATCCTGGTGATAGGCACTTCATGCTTTGGTATTCAATATCCGTGTACTTTCCGCTTCTTGCAGCAACCTTGGGGCCGTTAGCGAATATGATATCATTAGTAGCCTTACTAGATCACTGGAGGTTGGATAATAACACAGGCCTTATTGTTACGGATACCACAAGGGTGAAAGTGTTGAATTCAATATCGTTGGGATTGGGGCTCTTTGGTAATCTTTCATTCACATTAAACTTTTCAAGAATTTTACTATATACCTTAACGCAGATTACATCTATATGCTGCTGGTTTCTGGCGAGTGCCCTACAGTTAACAGCAATAGTGATAGTGGCAAAGGAATTCAAATCGAAAGATAGTATCTATCTGCCTTCCGATGGGTTTTGGTTTGGTGTATTCACTAGTTTCTTTTACTTTTCTTGTGCATGTTTACTATCAATTAATTTCATCGGTTATAAACTAAAGAAATATCCTGATTATTTTAATTTAACTCCTGCTGAAAGAAGGTTAATGATATACACAGTAGTATTTGCAGTTTGGGCTTTAATTGGATGTGGTGCTATGCACAAGCTTATAAGTGGATTAACCTACGGATCTGCATTGTATTTCTGTGTCGTTTCCTTTTTAACTATTGGTTTAGGTGATATTCTACCTATAACTACTGCGGCTAGAGTATTAGCATTATTTTTGTCTTTAAATGGTGTAATCGTAATGGGTCTAATTGTCTCCAAGATACGAGAAGTTGTTGATTCATCCACTGGACCAACTATATTTTGGCACGAAATAGAGTCAAAGAGAATATCTTTAATCGAAAGACTTGAATCAAAAAATATTCAATTAACTCCAAATGAATCATTTAACGAGATGAGACGAATTAAGGATGAGGCTAAACGCAAACAGCTAAATATATCATTAATATTCACGATTTCAATTTTTTTATTATTTTGGCTAATAGGTGGATTGGTATTCCATTTTGTAGAACACTGGAATTATTTTGACTCGATATACTTTTGCTTCCTTTGTTTAATTACTATTGGATACGGAGATTTTGCGCCAGTGACTCCGCTTGGGAGGGTCTTCTTTATTTCTTGGGCTATTTCTGCCGTTCCATTGATGACCATGCTTATATCAAATATTGACGATAAATTATACTATTCTGGGAATTTATTAAAGGTTTTTATCAAAAAAATATCATTTTTCGACTACTTCAGTACATTTATATTGAATGCTATACGAAAGAATACAAATATAAAAGTCAGAGAAAAACCTTCAACACAACCACCAGAACATTACAGGTTCTCGGATACAGAGTTATCAATATCATCTTCTGATAATGAGCATATGTCTGACACAAATCTGTCACATCATATATTGGAATGGACGGCCATGCGTTCCAACCAAGAGCAAGACAAATTAATAGAGTTATTAGAGGAGTTCAAACTGTTTAAAAAAATATTACTTGATACGATAGAGAACCCTGAAAAAATTTACGATTCAAATGCTTGGTCTAGTCTAGTAAATTCTCTGGATCCTGGACTTTATTGGCTAGAGAAGAACTCACCAATGACTTTACCATTACGAGAACCGTTGTACTTTGTTTCTAGGAAATTACAACAAATTGAGAAACACATAAAAGAAATTATCATTTTAGGCCAATCAAATTTGGATGACATGATGACAGAGGACGATAAGAAGCATTTGTGATGTTTTTTATGAAAACCCCACTTGATTTGAACCGTTTTTGTATCTATTTAGAGCTCGATAAAAAATGTCGCGCGATACGATCTTTTAATTTTAAATAGTTACATTGAATTAATACCGTCACTAGACATTCTTTTAACTAATAATATGGATGATGGGCCTAGTAATGGACATCAAGTTGCCGACTATGTGATATTTAAAATTCATAAATGGAATTTAAAATTGTCACAACTTCGGTACTTTACTTTTTTGATTATTGGAGTGTCCTTGTTGTGGCCATGGAATTGTTTCTTATCAGCCTCAGGGTATTATGCCGATAGATTTGCGAATAGTCCTTCATTAGCCAAGACTTATTCATCGACTATGATGTCAGTATCCACAGTGACATCTCTTTTGTATAATTATTACTTATCACAGGTCCAAAATGGGGTAAATTATAAGTTTAGAGTCAAGTTGGGGTTCGTCCTAGGTATAAACACGTTTATTCTCATGGCATTTTCATGTATCACTAATCTTTTCGTTGAAATGAACGATGTGTTATTTTTTATATTTCTTATGACAATGGTTTTTGTATCGTCCATGGCAACTTGTTTGGCTCAAAATGGTACTATGGCACTAGTTAATTTACTTGGTGGGATATACGCGAATGGATTGATGGTAGGTCAAGCTGTTGCCGGTGTTTTACCGAGTATTGCTTTGATTATCTCAGTTTTGGCCCTAGATAATGGGACGGGGCCACAAGATACATATCTGGGGAAAAATTACGGCCTTTTCTTCTACTATTTAACTGCAAGTTTAGTTGCCGTATTATCTATTGTTTTGCTACAATTGGTTGATAGTTATAGATCTGATACTGCGTATCATCCGTTAGAAGAACAAAACTTACCCGAAACTGAATCTGCATCAGAATCATCTCCAGAAGAAGAACAAGAAGACGTCAAGAAAGTGCATGTTCCATTTTCTGTCCTATGGTCCAAACTCAAATTAATTGTCACATCGATATTTTTGACTTTCAGCATCACACTTGTATTTCCAGTTTTTGCATCTACCGTTGAATCAGTACACAGTGACTCGAATAAGTCCATTTTCCTGAAACAGATATTTATTCCATTGATCTTTTTCATTTGGAACTTGGGTGACTTGATGGGTCGAGTATTATGTGGACTTAAGAATTCCCCATTTTTGATCGCAAATCCAAAATCATTAATAAAGCTCACCACCCTTCGGTTACTCTTCATTCCATTATTTTTTACATGTAATATAAGTCCATCTTCTCTGGCAGGAGCTTTGATAAATTCCGACATTTGGTACGTTATATTGCAGTTTCTATTTGGCTTATCTAATGGGCAATTGGCTACATCTAGTTTTATGATAGTTGGAGATTATTGTGATACTGATGAAGAGAAAGCTGTTGCTGGTGGTTTTACAACAGTCTTTTTAAGCGTAGGATTGGCTGTAGGTAGCATTTTAAGTTATTTATTAGTTTTAGTCATATAATATAATATTAAGTCGCGACTCCATATAAAATTAGTTTAATAATTATTTACTTCTTTTCGGATCTGAGCCATGTCTTTTTGGGATAATAATAAAGATACATTTAAGGCAGTTGGTAAGTCCACCGTCAAAGGAATTGGACGTGGTTCAGCTGCCTTGGGGAAGGCTGGCTATAGAACTTATAAAAACAGCACTAGTGATAAGAAGCAGGAAACAACTGAGGAAGATCCTGCTGCTAATTTACCACCATTACCGGCTCCAACAAGTGATCTCAAGTCATATCCTGCTCCTCCTAGAAGAACAGTTGTTCCATTACCTACAAACGAAAACCAATCGATAGGATCAGCACCAGTGGCCCAATATCCAACGTCATATCAGAGTCAACCTGCTACTGGAATGGCGCAAGATACCTCAGGAATGCCAATTGGAACTCAGGCTGGTCAGCAATATCTGCGTCCAATGGCACAACTACAGACTTCTGCACTTCCCATCCCACCTCCAAGAACATTACCGCAACCAGGGGTAGCGTCACAGCCAGGTGTAGCGTCACAACCAGGTGTAGCATCACAGCCAGGGGTAGCATCACAACCTCCAGCATATTTGCCAGCTGTATCTCAACCTTCTTCAAATATCGCTTTACCACAGGGAAACTTCACTGCAGGCTCAATTGGCACTGTAGATGCAACTGGTGCTGCAACCTCAAATGACACCTTACCAACAAGTGAACCAGAAAAACCTAAAAAACCATTACCAGATGCCTCGTCATTTGCTCCTCCTCCAATACATAGGGATAGAGGAGCTTTAGATTCATCGTCATCATCGAAATCAATAAAGGGACCCAGAAAGCCATCAGTTGGCTCAAATGAGTCGACTAAATCTCCGAAAAAAACAAACTTGATGGATTTTAGTGTTAATGATTGTGGTCCACCACCACCTGCTCCTTTTAGACCTGATAGGAATCCTAGTAATTCAAATCGCCCAACAACTAATAGGTTAGGTTCTTCTACTAGTGGTATTTCGACGAATAGTGTACCTCCACCACCTCCCCCTAGAAGTTCTAACAGTAGTCCTTCCGTTAGATCGACAGTACCTCCGCCGCCTTACGAAGCGCATAGTGAAGTAGTTCTGGAGCAACCTCCTAGATTACCATCCAGAAATAAGTCAACTTCCCCTCTCACTTCTCCACCACCTCCTCCTGCGAGATCTGTAAAATCTATCAGTCCAAAAGTCACTGGTACTAGTGTTGATGGAACACAAACAAAACCCAAAAAACTGGCTCCTCCAAAACCGGTGAAAAAATCTTCCTTGACCACAGTTGATGCCGATAAGGAAGCTCCTCCTTCAAGGGAAATTCCAGCCGCCCTGGCAATTGGTGAAAAAAAAGGATTTTCAAACGTGGCAGATGAAATGTCACAACGATTAGCCCAAAAATTTAAAATTGAAGATGCTAATCAGGAACCAAATACGGTGAATCCACCTGTTGTGAAACCAAAGCCAAAACCAAAGCCTCAACCTCAACCTCTGTCTGAACCTAAACCTAAAGAATCTGAATCTGAATCTGAATCTGTTAAGCAATCTGCTGGCAAATCTGATGTTCAAATAATCAGACCAATTCCTCAAAACAATTCACAATTTAAAATGGCTAATGAGTCAAATAATATCGTCTCACCTAAACCGAAGGTTTCTCCCCCAATTGTGAAGAAGAAACCTCAACTTGTATCGAAACCTCAAAATTTACAATCAAAGACAAAAGAAGATTCTTCAACTCCTAAGGTAAACTCGATTTCAACATCACAAATACCTAACCCTCCAAAAGCTGAATCGACGCCAACACCTCCTCCCCCTCCTCCACCTAGAAACTATAGAAATCAAATCCAAGAACTACCTAATTTTGATTTAGAAATATCCACTGGTTGGTTTTCAAAATTCAATGAAGCACCCACTTTACCTAGGGCATTTACAGGTCTAAATTATACTACATCGTGTCTTACATCGTATAAAACTACCGCCTCGGGACAAGTAACTTTAAATTCCAGAAATATTTCATTTATGTTCCCAGATTTATCAGTAATATCTTACAAAATACTGTGGGAAAATGATAATTACAGAGAAGCTAAAGCAGAAATCGAAAAGTATGTACCGTCACCATTACTGGCTATTCCATCGAAGGAAATACTTGTTGAAAGCCATCAGAAATTCGGTGAGTATGTAGCTTCTTGGTGTGAACACAAAATGGGGCAGAAAGTTGGTAATGGTGAATGTTGGACGCTTGCCCATGATGCCCTCTCTAAAGGATGTGGTAATCATGCGTTTGTTTCTACATACAGACACCATGGATTCCCCATTCTTCGTTTAAGAGGAAATGGAAATAACGACCCTCTTGTGGAAGGAGTTGAGCTAGATACTGTAAGAAGAGGTGATATTTTACAGTTTGAACGTTGTGTCTTCATTGATAAATCTAATAACCTGACACAAACTGCAGGAGATCCAGATCACACATCTGTCGTATTAGAAAACACTGGAAGTAAGTTAATAGTAGCGGAGCAAAATGTTAATGGACAAAAGATTGTTGCAAAAGGAGAAGTATGTCTTAATAATTTATCTCAGGGAACTGTTGTTGTCTATAGAGTAATGCCGGCCTCATTTAAGCCTGAGATGTGATAGACAGGAAAAAATATTTATTTGATGCGAATCTTTATATAATGTTTTATAGTACGTTATACTCAATATCTAAATAATGACAACAAGTGAAGAGCTAGTAGCACCAGCTTTATCTACATATCAGGATGATGATACATTCCAGTTTGACAAATTTCAAGCGAAAGAAAAAGTGCGCCCACATCTAGGAAACCCAAGTCCCGATGAGCTTCCTGACAAAGTGAATGAGTACTATAGTCTTGATAAGTTGGCTGAAATCTTGAAAACTGAAATAAAAGATGTCGATAGCAAAGAGAATTATAGAAGAATAACATTACAATTTCCTGATTCATTAATTTGTGACTCTGCGACCATTGTATATGAACTACAGAAGAGATTAGGAATTACTTATCAAGGTTACGTTGAAGACAAGATTCAGAAAGAATGTAATTCATGTGAGGATAGTGAAGGGTGTTGTTCTGGAAGTTCAAAAGCTTGTGTTGATAATGCAGTTCAAAAGATATGGATTCTTGCTGATACATCATATTCTTCTTGTTGTGTGGATGAAGTGGCAGCTCAACATGTGAATAGTGACCTTGTTATTCATTTTGGAGATGCCTGTTTGAATCCAATTGAGAAGTTGCCAGCATTTTATGTTTTTGGAAAGCCAAAGATAGCTATGGATGATTTGATTCAAAATTTCAAACAAACATACTCAGATCCAGATCAAAAAGTCTTATTAATGGCTGATGCTCCACATACTTGCTTATTAGAAAGCATTTATGACACTTTAAAGTCTAGTTATCCCAATATTGCATTTGCAGACTTGAGCTTACCAAATAAAAGAGTTAAAATTGTCGATTATACTCCAAATGCTTCTGAGGGACATATCCTTGAAGCTTATCATAGAAAAGTTATTGGAGTTGATTCTGAATTTTCTTTAGCCGATTACGAATTATTCCATATCACTGAACCTGAATCTCCAAGATTATTACAATTAACAACTGAATTTACTTCAGTTACCTTATACAACCCACAGAATAGTACAACTATAAAGGGCCCATTTCCTAACTTAATGAGACGCTATCGTTACATGCAAATGGCTCGTTCTGCGGGTACAATAGGATTGTTGGTGAATACATTATCACTTGAAAATACTAAAAAATTGTTAAATAAACTAAAACAGAAAATCACTGAAGCATCGAAAAAGCAATACATGTTTGTTGTTGGTAAACCAAACGTTGCAAAATTGGCCAATTTCGAGCCTATAGATATATGGTGTGTGTTAGGATGCGATCAACAAGGGATTGTTCTTGATCAATCTAATGAATTCTTTAAACCAATCATAACCCCTTATGAATTACTTTTGTCCTTGAATAGAGATTTATCGTGGAGTGGTAAATGGTTCACAAATTTTGATGTCGTGTTGAAAGAAATAGATAATGAAGCCAATGAAGCCGAAAATGATGAAGTTAACGAAGAGAATGATAATAGTAGTGAAGAAGAGAGTGCGCCTCCAGAATTTGATCCAGTGACAGGTAGATATGTTAGTACATCCAAACCATTAAGGGTGCAACATTTACAAATTAGTGCTGAAGAATCTAATACTAGCGAAGATGCTACATCTAGTGAGCTAGTGAAGAAGTTCTCGAATGTCATTGCAATTAAAAACACAGTATCTACATCAGCTCAGCATTTGCAAAATAGACACTGGACAGGTTTAGGGAGTGATTATAATGAGTCTACAACAAACGATGAAGGTGCTTTAGTAGAGGATGGAAGAAGGGGTGTAGCTAGAAGTTATAATATGTAAATAGTGAGCAAATGCGAGATTCGCATCAATTTAAAATGTACAATTTTTCAAGAGAAATAAGTAGAATATTGTAGATGATATCGAAATTAAACATAGATGATATTTTAAGCTTCTATCAGCCAATCGAAGATATTCTTCTATGTTTAATCATTAGTTATTTGTAAGTTTTTGATTTTGTTACTTTTGTTGTTTTTGAGGTAATTGATATTAACTATTCAGTATTCTTGGTAATTATTCAATCATATTATTGTCATTATTCCTATTAGGTATTGTTTTAAAATTCATACGATTCCAGTGCCAAAAATATAAGCTACCAACTCAAGTAAATTGGAAAGAGTTAAGTTCAGAAGATATTGCTTTAGTTACTGGAGGTTCTAGTGGATTGGGTAAAGAAATCGTGAATGTATTACTTGAAAAGAATGTCAAAAAGATTTACGTACTTGACATAGACGAATGTTCTACTCTTGAAGAGAGAGTTCACTATAAGAAATGTGATTTGAGTAATGAGGAGTCATGTCTTAAAATAATTAAGGCGATAATTAAAGAATTAGATGATTGCAACGAACATATTTCAGTCCTTGTTAATAACGCTGGAATTAGACACAATGAATCGTTGTTGAATTTAACTGCTACGAAAATTCGAAATATATTTGAAGTTAATACCTTTTCCCAGATTTGGTTAATTAAAGAAGTATTAACAAATCATCTTCACAATATTCTCCCAAAAGTACAGGATAGTCAGCTTTCAATTGTGACAATATCATCTACGTTAGGATCATTAGCACCTAAAAACTTATCGGTGTACGCTGCATCTAAAGCTGCTATTACTCAAATACACGAAGCTTTAACTCGTGAAGTTTCTGAATATCCCACAATACGTTTATTACTAGTAACCCCAGGTCAATTATCTACTAAAATGTTTACTGATGTTCAGCCATCTAAGACATTTTTAGCCCCTATGGTTAATCACGCCAAATTGGCGTGCAAAATCGTTGCTAGAATAAATAAAGGTGAAAAGGGAGAAATGTGTTTACCGTTTTATGCAAATTTCCTTCCAATGATAAGGTCACTACCAATTTTAGTTCAGGATCTTTGTAGAAAATTTTCTGAAATGGACGATAAAATTAAAGAATATTAATATTATATCTCTTTTATATCCTATTTAATGAATTACTAATCTAAAGTAAATTTTATTCGCTAGCTTGATATTTGTTCTTTGATTAACTTAATGAATTCATCTCTCTTGTAATATCCAAATGCATCAAAAAACTTAGCAAATTCGAGTTTGAACTTTTTGATTTGTTTGTCATCGTCAATTCTGATTTCAACGTTATAAATAGGATCATATTTTTCAGTCCATGTTACAACCACAATTTTATTATTATCATCATTGTATCCAACAAATTTGACGTTTTTGTATTTCTTGTGGGAAGTGAAGTACATCAAAATTAAACTGATGATAGAATATAACACTACCAAAAATGCTGTGATATAGTAAATCTCATTAAATTCATATTTCTTATCACCTAAGAATATTAACCCTGCAATCAATACAGTCAGATACCCTAATGCTAATTTAGTATCTGTCAAGGCAAACGATTCGCTGTATCCAAGCTCTCCAAATGCAGATGCTAAGTTTTCATCAGAGGATGTCAACAATTGAGATATGGAACTTAATAAAAGTCAGTATTAAATATTCATGAATTGAACAGTACTGTTATTACTTACTATAAATTGACTTTTTTTAATGCAGACATTATTATGTATTTAAAATGCTATTGATGTAGTAGATATCAAAATTAAGTACGTGTTGGTAATAATAGAGTAGTGCGCAAAGTAACACAAAATGACCGTTTTTATAATGCTATATAATTAAGAAGTATTACCAAGTTGAATTCGAAGATAACAAGATTAGCTTTTTCTTCTTCTTTTTATTGTTCTTTTTACCGGAAGTTTGATCATCTTGTTTCATCATCTCCTCTTTTGCTCGTTTGATCATTTCTTCGGCATCCCAATCTACATCGGAATCTTCTTGAGCTTCTGCTTTAGGGATCTTTGTACCCCAAATAGTAGTTTGATAATCCCCCGTAGATGAATCACTTGCAGATTCATTGACTATAGCCTGAGGTTGGTTTAACGCAGGAAGTTCTCTATGATCTACAATACTTAAACTGCCCATTCTGCTGTAGTCGTATTCGTATTCATCATCGCTATCTCTCCTGTTGCTATTTTCTCTTTCAAAAAACTTTCTCGTTCTTATCTCTTCTTGATTCAAAGCTCTTCTTTTATCATTTTCTTCCTTGCGGAGCTTTTTTGACGAAGTTTTTGTTCTTTTGGTAAGATCATCTTTAAATTGATGCCAAGTCTCTGGGGTGATAAACTCATTACCAGCCCAATTACATTCTAAGAATCCAATACTTGTTCCAATAGGGAAATGTGACAAGTATTTGTATTTTGTAGTAGATGTCTCATAATCTAACTCGACATATTTGATATTTTCAACTTTGGCAACTATAGATGATGGTAGGTTAGTATAATCATTATTATATGAAGATTTTATGACCTTGACATCAAGTGGAGAGAGAACGTATACTGAAGGAGCATTAAATCCAGTCTCATAATAAAAGAAGGTATTTGACACTGTCATTTCAGCACTATGATTATTTCCACTTGTCTTCGCATCAGAAGGTTCGTTGAATTTCTCAGTCCACATCTTTATATCTTCATCAATATTTCTTAATGCCATATCTACAAATTTCCGATCCAGGTCGTATAATAACTTCTCCTGTTCATAATTTGATAAAATCAATTGTCTTTCGAATTCATACATGTCTAGTAAATACCCCAAATCTCCTTTAAAAATACGCTGGTTTTGACTAATTATTTCATCACTATTATTAATCCATGGGAAATCATCAATATTCATACCAGAGTCACGAACATATTTTGGCCAAGCCGTCACTTTATCATGAAATCTCGTCATTAATGTCAATACCACATCGTCATTTATTTTCGGAACTTCGAATCTTTCATCAACATTGCTGACCAATACAGGCTTGACTTCAGCCTTACGAATGATCGAAGTACAAAGAGGGCATTCCTTGTACTTTTCAATAACTGCCAGAGTCTCTCTTTTCTTTTCCTTAGGTAATTCACTTTCTAAAAGAGATAATAGACAAGTTAAGCATAAGATATGGCCACACGATGTAATCATTCTAGGAGCAATAGGTTCATCAGATAAGCAAATTGGACAAGCATTGCCTTTCGGAACTACTATTCTGAGAATATCTTTCACCTCGATTGGGATATTAGGATCCAATTTCTGAGCTTGATAATCTTTTCTATGATCAACAATAAATTTATAATTAATATTGATAAACTCCATTCCATAAAAATGCTTTCTGGGATGGTTGGAAGTACTTCTATTACTATACCGTCTCGGTTTATTAGAGTTAGAAAGATTACTTCGATATTCCTTCAGATCTCTATATGATTGAAATTCTAGTAAATGATTGATAGATATTTGATTCTTTCTTGTGTTTCCTTTGATTTTTTTACCTTCTTTGATTTGCTGCTCGATCTTAAATGATATGTCATCTTCCAGAATATTATTACCTCCTTTCGTTCTTTTTTCTTTGTTTCTAGGCTTTTGTTTCTGTGATTTTTTTTGTTCTATGGAATGTCTATTTTTATTGCCGCTGTGATTGGCATCATTTGCTACGTTTATCATTATGTCTCTTCGAAGTGGTGTGGGAGTTGTAATGTTGCTATTTTGACTCATTTCCTCAAGCCAATTTCATATTATAATCTCCAAAAACCAATATTTAGCTTTATTAGAGTTGTCTAGAATATAGAAGTAATTCTATATTGTTAAAGATAGGAACCTTTTGTAGAGATAGAAATATCTACTCCAATTGATCATGTTAATTGAGCCCACGAAACAAACGTTTTAAATGAGTCCCTCGGAATGGGCTAGATTCCGGGCTATGTTTTACCGGTAAGTATCGGTAGCTTACACATTTATATTTATATTTATATTTAGTTAATCAGTATTTGCCAATATATAAACTTATTATATAGGTAATAATGGTAAATAATGGAGGTTATAATCGTTTGAGTACAGATCTTCCTTTATCCCCTCCAGGGTATGATGACTTGGAGTCCAACCTTGCTGATGGAGTTGCCACACCTCAAATAGAAGAATTTGAGATAGAGGATGATGATCCTATACAACGAGAAGGTTTTCTTATTCGAGCTAGTCTTGCTACTAAGAAATTCGCGTCAAACTTTAGTAACAAGGTGGTACGTCCTGTTTCGAAGATGATAGATCCAATGTATGAAGCTTACAAATATTTTGGAATGCAATATGAACAAGTAATTCTTAAAGTTGGAAATCCACTTGTTGTGAAAAGATTATTATATGTTTTTATGATAACAGTTCTTATGTTTGCTGTTAGTAAGATGAATCCTGATTATGGTATAAATGGTGCTAGCGGTGGTACATTCACTTCTGGGAAGTTTTATGACATAAATTTATTAGGAGATACTATTTCGGACATAATTGATGTAAAACAAATGAAAGAAAATTTAGAATATTTTTCATCAATGCCACATATAGCTGGTACGAAGGGTGATTTAACCTTAGCAAAATATATTGAGAACTATATGGAAAATAATGGAATCGGTTCACCGGATTTTAATGAACCAAAAAGTTTTGTGAATTACCCCCTGTTTAATGAGGCGGAAACATATGTTAAATTGTCAGATGATTCTTATAAAGCTACTCTATTTGAGTTGGATAATAAAGAAATTCAATACTTAGCTTATAATCCGAACTCATTAAATACTAACTCCCCACTTGATTGTAAATATATTTACGCAAATTTTGGAAATCCAGAAGATTTTGTAAAGCTACATCAGAACAAAATTAATATCGAAGGGTCGATAATATTAATAAAATATGGAGGATCCATACCAGAATCTACAAAGGTGAATATTGCTCAGTCATTTGGTGCCAAAGCTGTTTTATTTGTCACACCAAAATTTACTTTAGGTAATGGAGAAAATAAGAAGGAATACGATAATATAATTCAAAAGGAAAATGTGGGATTTAGTAGAATAAGTCCTGGTGATGTTTTAACCCCGGCTTCTTCTTCTGGTGACGGTTTCTCAACAAGGGTTCCCTGGTTCAAGTCAGAATTAACTCCTAAGATCCCTACTATTCCTTTGTCTTGGAAGGATGGTGAATACTTTATTAAGAAGTTAGATGGAAAAGGGATTAAAATGGATGGCGATTTTTATTCTGGTGATTCTAACTCAGATTTAAAGATAACCTTTAGTCTTAAAAATGAAGAAAGATCTACCCAAGAAATCTGGAATGTCGTTGGCTCCATCTTAGGACGGGAACAAAGTGAAGAAGGTATTATTATTGGTGCTGCCCGGGATGCTTCGTGCTTTGGAACGTTGTCAAGTAATACTGGTAGTGTAGTTCTTCTCGAACTAATGAAAGTGTTTACATCTTTACAAAGAAGATTCAATTGGTCCCCTTCAAGATCGATATATTTTGTTTCTTTTGATGCAACTCAATATAATTTAGCAGGTTCATCAGATTGGATCCAGTCTAGAATAGATATATTAAGAAATAATGGATTTGCCTATATAGATTTGAGTGATGCTGTAACGGGGGATATATTACAGATTAGTTCTAATCCTTTTTTCCAGAACTTGATAAAAGATTCATTAAAGAAGGTTAAAGTTGAGGATAAAAGTTTGTATGATATTTTCAAAAATCAATCTGGTGGTGATTCCATAGGTAATGATATGGTAGAAATGAAGAATTACATTCCATTTATAAATCTTGCCAATATTCCTTCTTTAGAGATTAAATTTAAGGGAACCACATATCCTGAAGGATCTTGTTACGACAATTTTGAGAATTTTGAGAATTCAGGAATTGATCCTTCGATGGAAAAGCATAAGCAATTGGTAAACTTATTAGCATTAATTTCATTGGAATTGGCAGAGCTGCCTGTGATACCTTATGATTATGAGGGCTTTGCTAATAGTTTTCTTGATTATTTGAAAGATTTAGAAAATTATGCTAATGACGTCATAAGTGGTCTTTCGCATAAGCCTTCTGTATCGTTTGATATATTAAAGAATTCATTGGAAATATTGAAAAGTGCAGGAAAAGCACATAATGATTGGAACGAAAGTTGGAGACAATTTATCAAGGCTTCACCAGAACCATCATTATATGCTATGGAAAGATGGAAAAGAAATCAGCGTATGATAGAATTCAATGCATGCTTCATAATCAAGAACCTTAACACTAAAAGACCTGGATATCTTAATGTGTTATTAGGTACACCATATTGGGCACCCTCCACCTCTCTTGGAAAGTATATGTGGAATTCTTTTCCTATTCTAAGAGACCTAATATATGAGAACAAATTTGAGGCGTTACAACATGACATTAAAGAATTATCTGATCTCATTGTTTACGCATCAAACAATTTCGTAAACTTAATCTAGAATTATAAATAATATCAAGTTCTTCATTATATAGTGTTAACATAGCAAATAAATATGTACGATAGAATAATTAATGAAATAGATTCAGTATTATGTAAATATATGATAAATATTAGTATTAGAATCTCTTTAGAAAAATCCTCTTGGTGGCCAAGCTGGCTAAGGCGCGAGACTGTAATGAGTTACTCAAAGTAATCTTGAGATCGGGTGTTCGACTCACCCCCAGGAGATTTTTTTTAATAAAGTCCATTTGCTTTTTCTTTCAAATTTACCAGTATTACTATTCTTTCAGATTATTCTATTCTATAATGCGTAGTTCCATTATACTATTTCAAATTAATCTATATATTGATACATATCTTCCTTATATCTCATTTATTATGGACATCAAATCTTCAAGGTAATAATCTCTGGCATATGTTTTCTTATCAAGCAGTTTCACTGACTCAAGAAGCTTGGCTAGATATTCAATATTTTTCCCACTTGGTCCTTCGGTGTACTTGATTATTTGAGCTGTATCCTTTATATTTTCTGGTCCTATGAACGCTTCATTCTCTATGGTCCCAATATATATCACTGATTTAATAAAGGAGTCGCCAGAATCATTTTTAGGAAGTCTAGCTAAAATTTCGGAATCATTACCAATATTTTCAGAAACCATGGTAATATGAAACGGAACATTATGAGTAGAATAGCCATTTTGCTCTCTTACGTCTAAATACTCTTTTACCTCCTGAACATGTAATGGAGGAATATAATATGCGCATCCCCACACTTTCAAGTCATCCTCTTTCAATTCATTTATGTGGTATACCGCTTCTTTTATAGACTCGGTTGAAGTAGACAAGTCTATTTTCAGATCTATCAAATCTGTCTCTCTATCTCTACTCTTCAATTCATACATATACAAATCATTATGAAATCTAGCATGTTGCCTTAAGTCTTGTAAGGAAACCAATGTGACTACACGTCCAGGTGTTTCCGGTGTTCCTCTATGGCCGATAGAGCTCTGCCAGAACCTTCTGATAAACCCTTTCAAATACCCATTTACCTTGATCGTATAATGAGGTGGGGGTTTGAATATCAACAGACCATATCCTATAACCCATAATCCTTCCTCATTATTCAGCTTTTCATTTTCAACAGTCATTCAAAATTTTACTGTGTCAAAATGACAGATAATCGCTAAATCAATACCAAACTCTATGGGGTATGTCAAGTCAAATTCAAAATTTTGATCACGTGCTAATTAATTTTTTTAAAAAATGAGGCATACTTGCAGCAGAATCTCAGAGGTACGGATCGAACGCAAGATAACAGTTTCAATAAAAAGACGTGATTATTTGCATCCATATGAGGAGAAAGGGTCTCGGTTAATCTTCTACATTGATTGATACAAATGATATGATATAAATATTCTTTTTTTCGGGCATGGAGAAATCGTTTATACATCGATACTATCTCTATCATTACTAATTGGAATATATTTGGTCCCAAAGACTTTTCCAGATTTCTCTTGGCAAAATGACCTAAGTAAAAAAAAAATATATACACGACTTCTTTTGTGCAGAATGTCTGTTTGTGTAATCCATCGGTTTATTTTATAATCGATACTGATAGATAAACTCTTCTATTTAGCGATTTAATTAATATACCATATGGCTTGGGGTCAATTAGAAGTAAGTAATATTCCTCATTCTGATCATGTCAGATATCACATGTAGCTATAGATATGACGATACTAACTATAAAGCTTGAAAAAGCACATATTGCTTATGCCTGTGTTGGTATATTTAGTACTATCTTTTCGCTTCTATCACTTTTTGTGAAGGAAAGACTTTTCATAGGTGAAGCGTCAGTAGCAACAATTGCAGGTTTGATATTTGGGCCGAATTGTCTTAATTGGTTTGCTCCAACTTCGTGGGGTAATACAGATTATATCACTTTAGAGATATGTCGTATTGTATTGTGTATTCAGATTGTTGCAGTGGCAGTTGAATTACCAAGGAAATATATGAAAACCCACTGGGTTTCGGTTACAATATTCTTGTTACCTGTAATGACTTGTGGGTGGCTCATTGTTGGATTGTTTATTTGGGTATTAATTCCCCATTTCAACTTCCCATCAGCCTTATTAGTAAGTGCATGTGTGACAGCCACAGATCCTATCTTAGCCGCCGCTGTTGTTGGTAAGGGTAAGTTTGCTGAAAGAGTGCCTGGTCATTTGAGAAATATACTATCGGCCGAATCAGGTTGTAACGATGGAATGGCATTTCCATTTATTTATTTATCTTTAAACTTGATTATCCATGCTGGTAATGCTGCAGAAATTGTAAAAGAATGGATTCTTATAACTATCTTGTGGGAATGTATATTTGGGATCGTCTTAGGAGTCTGTATTGGGTTTTCGATAAAGAGAGCTGTTGCATTTGCGGAAAAGAAGAATCTAATTGATAGAGAGTCATTCTTAGCTATTTTTATTTTCATAGCCTTCAACTCTGCTGGAATTGGTTCGATATTAGGAGTTGATGATTTACTTGTCTCTTTTGCTGCAGGAACCGCCTTTGGCTGGAATGGTAATTTTGCTAAAAAGACTGAGGAATCGCATGTCTCTACGGTAATTGATTTGTTATTAAATTTAGCTTTTTTCGTCTATTTTGGAGCCATAGTTCCTTGGCCTGATTTTAATAACTCTGAAATTGGCTTGAACGTCTGGCGATTGATTATTCTAGCAATTGTTATCATCTTTTTAAGACGTCTACCAGCAGTTGTTGCCATGAAGCCGTTTACTCCTGATATTAAAACTTGGAGAGAGGCTTTCTTTTGTGGTCATTTTGGACCAATTGGTGTTGGTGCTATATTTGCTTCTATTTTAGCACGTAAAGAGCTTGAAGCCCATTATACCGATGAAGAGACTCCATTAAAAACAATATCTAGTACACTTCCTCATTATCAACTTTTGAAGACTATTTGGCCAATAGTTTGCTTCATTGTTGTGACCTCGATTATAGTTCATGGATCATCAGTAGCCGTATTGACGTTGGGTAAGCGTCTTAATAGAATGGCTATTACTATGTCTTTTACTACTACTAATACTCAAGACCAGGGTCCAAATTGGATGACCCGTTTACAAAAGCTTGAGAAAGTGTCTACTTCATTTTCTTTGCATAGAGTTGATAATGATACTGGTAAGATAGTGGATGAGAAGGTTGACTTACCTCATTCAAATACAATTGAAACAAGTGGAATCAAGGTTAGACCAGCTGGTGGTGCTAAGAGAAAGAAGAAGAGATCCAAGAAAACCGGACCTCGTGCTAGACTTGGAAAGACATTTTCAAGAGCTGAAGGTCAAGATCCACTTACTCCTGAAAGACAGAGGCCCCAAACCGAATTCTTGCAACTTGGAAGAACGACTTCTTCTTACTCTAAAGCACTCAGTGACGAGGAAGGTCCATCTACAGATTTGCAAACAAATGAGATTCAAGTAGATGATTCACCAGCTACAGTTGTTAGTAATTCAAGAGAAGACAAAACTAGAAATGATGAAGATTCTCAAACATCATCAGAGCAGGGTTCAGATCGTAGAATTCCTACCACTGCATTCCAAGAAGGAAAATCAATTATTATCGAGGACCAAGATGGTGAGATTGTTGAGACAATTCCTCTTGATTCCACTCAAGAAAAAGATATCAGAAAGTCAGACATTTCAAGTATCCATTCTATGGGATCATTGCGTCGTAATATGTCTCAATATTCTTCGTACTCAGACGCTTCAATTCAATCGGATAAGTCTAATGAAACTATTGGAAAGAAGTTATCAAGAACATTTAGCGGTGCTACCAAAAGAAGGGCTTATTATAAGAAGGGTGATCCTACACACCGTAAGGTTTATGCGCATCAAGTTGATAATTTAATTCTTGTAGAGAACGAAGATGGTGAGATTATAAGAAGATACAGAGTTAATCGCCACCAAAAGAGCAGAGACAGATCATCGAGTATTGTGGGTAAAGCTTTGACACTTGTTGGTTTAAAAAGAAAAGACTCTACTACTAAGAAGATACCAGAAACGCCAAAGGTGGATCTTACTAAGTTACATGATGTTGATAATTCTTCAAATCCATTGAAAGCTCCAGGAGTTGATGAAAAGATTGAGAACAAGCTTAACCAAATTTTAAATAAAACAGGTACTAGTAAGGTTGAAGGTTTAGTTATGGATCCAGCTGGATTACATCCTTCAATTAAAGTACACTCGCCTGAAAATGGATCGGAGATTTTTGAAGATTCCCAAGATTCTGATGCTTCTCAAGATTCTGATGGTTCTCAAGATTCTGAAGCAAGTGATGATGCAAGTGATGATGCAAGTGATGACGATATTCTACAAGAAACTGAGGTAGAGAAGAAGAGAAGATTAGCAGCATTAGGTATATCTACCACTAAGCGCCATAAAGATGACGAAGAGGACTAATATTGCTGTTAGCAGTAATTGAATTGCATAAAATTTTTATTAATATAGCATATATAAGCTTTCAAGTAATAATGATTACATTAATATTTTATTTTATTAAATCTATAAATACATACTTTTTTGCGAGCCATTTACACTAATGAGCTGCCTTTGGAGCATTTGGTAATTCTTTTAAAGAGGCTTTAATAGCTTCGACACCCTTCAATAAATCTTCTTCGGAGATAACTAATGGAGGAGCTAATCTGATAATATGATCGTGAGTAGGCTTTGCTAACACTCCGTGATCTTTCATTACCAAGCATAAATCCCAAGCAGTTCTTCCATTGGTTTTAGTATCATCGATTACAATGGCACATAATAATCCCTTTCCTCTAACTTCCGAGATTATACCATTAAATTCATCCTTCAACTCTCCCAACTTACTTCTTAAAAGCAGACCTAACCTATCGGCTCTTTCGACGAGTTTTTCGTCCTTAACAACCTGCAAGGCAGCTACTGCTACTCTGCATGCTAATGGGTTACCACCATAAGTGGAACCGTGGGAACCAGGTTCTAAAGTAAGCATAATTTCTTTAGAAGATAAAACAGCTGAGACTGGCATAACACCTCCAGAAATTGCCTTACCTAACAAAACAATATCTGGTTTAACTCCTTCAGAGTGTTCGTAACATAACATTTTACCAGTTCTAGCAATACCTGTTTGAATTTCGTCACAGATCATTAAAACGTTATGTTTACGACATAATTCCTGAACTCTTGGCAAATAGTCAGCTGGAGGAACGACTATACCGGCTTCTCCTTGAATTGGCTCTAATAATATAGCTGCAATTTTGTCTCCAGCGTTGGCAAATGCTTTTTCAACGTCTTCAATTACACCATATCTTAAGAGGGTACCCTTTGGTTCACCAGGAATTTGAGGGCCAACACCATTTAAATATGGACCAAAATTAGTTGTAGCATCTGGATCAGTGGACATAGAGATAACTCCCAAAGTTCTACCATGAAAATTATTAACTGCAGATAAAATGATAGCTTCATCGGCTGCAATACCCTTCTTAGCATAACCCCATCTTCTAGCTAACTTGAGACCAGTTTCAACAGCTTCAGCACCGGTGTTCATTGGTAAGACCATTTCATAATTAAAAAATTCGGTGATATATTTAGCAAATACACCAAAAACATCTGATGAAAATGCTCTGGAACATAAAGTAAGCTTGGAAGCCTGGTCAACTAAAGCTTCAATGATCTTTGGGTGACAGTGACCTTGATTAACGGCTGAATATGCTGACAAGAAATCTAAATATTCCTTACCCTCTGGGTCCCAAACATGAGCACCCTCAGCCTTAGTGAAAACAACTGGTAATGGGTGATAGTTGTGAGCAGAGTATTCAGTTTCGTATTGTCTAGCAGTTTCAGATGAAACGTTAAAGTTAAGAGACATCTTTGTTATTATGTATTTTGTGAAGTTGATTTTACTGGACAATTTATGAAAGGTGGTTTAAACTGACTTTATATATCACTTCGTATCGGTTTCTGCTGCCTATAGGTGCTACCCCAAGATATAATTCTAAGGGTAATTAACGCCGATGAAATTCAAATGGAAATCAAACGCGAAAATTCATCCTTTTAATAGGCACCAAGAACTGGCATGATATAAGAGTCGTGATACATATCAGATGATCTAATCATGTGATGATATTTTCCGGATTAGGAACAATGTTGATGGTCGTGGCTTGGTTGCGAAAGGGATGATCTAAAATGATTCTATTAGTTGAAAGGTGCTATATAATATTAAGTTCTATATAATATTAAGTTGTTTGGTTATCATGCAAACGAGTCAATATAAAAGGAGAATGCATACCGGGCCAGCCTCTGAAATGGTTGACCCTGATGTTGCAAAGCTTGCTACTATTGGAATGAGAGTAAGACATGCAGTGGCTAATGGTTATAACCGTCCTCAAGACAAGGGCGTTGATATGTCAAATTCCAGCAATCAACCCACAGGAATGTATAATAATAGCTACCAAGTTGGTTCTTTAAATAGAGTACCTTTACCTGGTCATATGGATGGTCCACCTGGTTTAACAAATTTAGGCTCTACTGCAGGCACTAGTTCTAACTTATCAGAATGGGAAAATAATAGTAGTCCAAATTTAGTTACTATACTGAACCCTAATATATCACTGGGAAAGAGAAAATTTGATGATATTCAAAACTCTAACGCTTTACCAAACTCACTCTCGAACATTAATGATTATGATTTAAGGTACGGTGAGCTCAGATTTGACGAAGACTTCTAATACTTTGATTAGTTATTCATTCCATATTTAGAGACGGTGATTTTCGTTTCTATTCATGTCATATATTTATTGCTCAACATGATTGATGCAAGTTCTCTCTGATGAACTTTTTTTCTGGTGCTGTAGAGCCTTGATCCAATTTCCTTATATATATATATTTAAATATACGGTGTTAAAGATAAAATTAGCTAGATCTATATTCTCTAACGTTGAAGGTATCTTAAAATTTTATTTATAAATCGTCCTGTATATGATGAATTTTAGGGTGATAGTAATAAAATTGTATTGCGCTTCCCTGAATGTTTTTGTTTAATAACTGTTCGATGAAGACAGTAATAGTAGACTAATGTTCTTTAAGGATCTTGCTTATAGTATAGCACTACCATTCAAAAATTTAACTACTCAGGCTAGAATAGTTCAAATTTATCGTTTAGTTAGTGGACTCATAGCCTTAATATTTGTCTTGGTAACGTTACTTGGATCATTCTTTACACGAAAGATCTACATAGCTAGAATAGACTGTTCTCATATTGATGTATCTTTGGGTCTTTATGAATCATTAAGAACAACTGTTTCTTCTAATGATATTTTGGAGCTGTTGACATCATATTATTTACCTCAAGATCAATCCTTAACGGATTCAGAAATCAAAATTTTAACTGCTTATGCACAAGAGCAGGTTGCTAGTGCACCCCAATTTATCACATCATCACTCTGGAATTGGTGCCATGGTAATTATAATATTACGAGTACGGAAAAACCCAAGGGAAAAGTAAAATATAATGTGAAAGATATCCAGATACAATGTATGAAATCTAATGACGGCTTTGGATTGGATTATAAGGACGTTTTATCTAATATAGGTTTGGATAGTATTATTGCTTATGCTTATTCTGGGGATTCTAACGATGAGGTATATCAAAAGAAAACAAATACGAGGAGACGTAGGTTCAAAATGATACCTGCGTCTCTAGTATTTTGTACAGCATCTCAAGTACTTGTCTTTGTACTAACATTTTTGGTTTACAGCAATAGAGGTTCCCAAAAAGACTTGGCAAAAATTCATCCCCTATTCTTAAATATTATTGCATACGCATCACTTGCATCGTGTCTAAGTATTGTCATAGGTGCTGGAATCATTACTAATCTACTTATTGAAGTACGAAATGAAATTTCGGGACAGTTGAATTCTTTTGGAATTTCATTACATCTTGGTCTGATATGGTTTCTGTTGCTTTGGATTGCTTTTGCTTTCTCCTTTCTCTCTATGACTCTGTGGGCTTTCCCAATATGGTGCGCTAACCCATCTTCATATATAGATGATGAAGAGTTTGCTACCTATAATGAGCATTTGCATACTGTCAATAGAGCACATTCTACAAAGTCTGATAAAGCTGGAAGAATAAAGTCATATAATAGATATACCTCTCAACTTGATGGAAACACAGTTGAATTGAGTTCTGATAATAACCCCTTCATCCATGCAGAAGTCACTGAGACAATTGATGGGCATGAAGATGAATTAAGAAAATTGGGTGAAACATTATCAAGAAAGCCCTCAGTGAGACATATTCCAAGATCCCTGAAATCTAAGAAACCAAGATTAAGCACCTTGGTAGATGATGAAACTGTAGATTTGCTTTATAATGAAGATGATGACGATAATCCAACTGGTTATTATAAAGCCCCTGGGCGACTTCATTATCAAGAGGAGACATTTGATGGTTATACTGATGGTAAAAATTACGTAGAAGAATTGCCGCATCGGAATTTGTACTCCAAAAATGATATTATGAAGAGTAAAAGAGAATCAGACTTTGAAGATCAGGAACATATTACCAGGAATGAGAGAGTATTTCAGCACAATACGAATTCAGAAAATCCGAATATTGTGAAGCTGGATTCGATAAAAAAAACTGATGACAAAGATTCAGCCAAGGGAGTTTACAAGCCATATCTCTCTGTTCCTAAGTCGAATAGAGGGGACATGTATGATCGTTATTCTGTTGGCAATTCGCTGATCAAGAGACATTCGTGGGGAGAATCGATTTTGAATGATGAAGAGATGAATATATTAGATTTAAACGATTATGTAGAAAGATTAGACCGGTAAATATGATAGAGAAATATATATATATATTATTCAATTTTGTGCATTATAAAGTCGCTTCAATATTTTGCAACCACAAATGTATATCCGATACTTTTTATGGGAAAATAAATCTACATAGAATGAATGAAGGGAATCATAAGCATAGCAGAGTATATAATTCTATATATGAAGCCGTGTTGTACTCAAAGAACAGATTTATCTCTTACCTTGAAATATTACGAAACTGGTATTTGGTTAGAAAAACTAGAATCCTATTATGGTTAGTATGTTCGCTGGTAATAATTCTAATATTCATCACACTACAGTTACTTTACTTGTTAGGGATCTCTTGTACTCATAAGAGCCGATTTTGTTTTCCACAGTATATTTTAGAAATGAAACATCATACAATCAAAGGTAAATCACTTTTATCTGATATACTGGAGGGATTAACTGTTCTATCGTATATTGCGAAAGATTTAAGTATTTATTTAAATTTAGACTCCACTTTTGTAAATATTGATTATAATGATGTAATTGATACATTTTCGGACCATAATTTGTTCAAAGTTGGTTTCAGAGGTTATTGTAGGATTAATCAAAACTTGAACTTAAAGTCATGTTTCAATAACAATGGTATAGATTTATTTGGTAACTTGATCAAAGATATTGGATACCAGTTAGGTGATACACTAGGTTGTGATAATCCAGAAGAGATTGCAGAAAGTCTTGAAATTGCTCTTGCTCAAATGATAGCAAATGGTATAGAAGTTGATCCTTCTATGGATGAAAAAGATGAGAAACAGTTGCTCATTCTAAAATGTATTAAAAGGATAAAATTGATTAAGAAATTTGGTTCATTACTACCATTCCTATTTGAGTTTTCTTTTCTTATTTCTATTATCAGCTTATTTCTAGTTATTGCGGCATTGATAATATTTTGCTTCCTTGAAAATAATAAATTAATTGAAGAAAAGATTACGTTTATTTTTCATTTAGTTTTCCATACAACATTACTCAACTTACTAACCATTATAACTATAATTCTTAGTGAAGTGTATTTTCATAGGAAAATACGTAACTTCTCAGTGGAGATTGGATTTGGAACTATAAATTTTGGGATTGGATTCGTATTTCTCTTACTGACTTTAATTACAATATCCATATCTGTTGTTATCATAATTTTTATTATTATAAAAAAGCCATATAAAATTTATTCACAGAATAGATTAGTCTAATATAGCTATTTACCTTCAAAAGCTTTCTCGAAGGCTTGTTTGAAATCATCTATAAGGTCGTCAATAAATTCCGTACCTACGGAAACTCTAATTAAATCCTTAGTAACACCAGAATTAACCTTTTCTTCGTCGGTTAATTGTTGGTGAGTAGTATACCAAGGAGCAATAACTAAGGTTTTAGAATCACCAACGTTAGCTAAGTTAGAAGCAATCTTTAAATTGTCTACGACAACAGGAGAGGACTCCTTAAATGGGTCAGCTACTTCCTTTTCAAATTGTTTGACTCCAAAAGAAAGAGAACCACCAAAATTTTCCTTATTGTTCAAGTACTTCTTAGCTAATTCATGACTTTCATGTGAAGGTAAACCTAAATAAGATACGCTTTCGACGTATGGGGATTTCTCTAAGAATTCAGCAAGCTTTTTGGCATTATAAGATTGTCTATCAACTCTTAAAGATAAGGTTTCTAACCCTTGAAGAAGTAGAAAAGATCCAAAAGGGTTTAATGCTGGGCCCAAATCCCTTAACAATTCAATTCTAACATGGCCAATATAAGCAGCATTACCCAAAGCCTCGTTGAGAACTAATCCATGGTATCCTTCAGATGGTTTTGAAAATTGTGGATATTTTTCTGGATAATCCTTCCATGGGAATTTTCCTGAATCAACAATGACACCGGCAATAGTAGTACCATGTCCTCCGATCCATTTAGTTGCAGAGTGAACAACAATATCAGCGCCATGGTCAAGTGGACGTATTAAATATCCTCCTGCTGCAAAAGTATTATCAACAACAAGTGGAATACCATTATCATGAGCAACTTTAGCAATCTTTTCAAAATCTGGAACATTATATTTTGGATTACCAATAGATTCAATGTAAATAGCTTTGGTTTTTTCGTCAATAAGTTTTTCAAAGTCTTCAGCATTGTCACCAGTGATGAATCTAGCTTCAATTCCCAATCTCTTGAAAGCTACCTTGAATTGGTTATAGGTACCTCCATATAAATAGGAACTGGAGATAATGTTATCACCAGCATGAGCCAAACCAGCAATTGCTAAAAATTGGGCAGATTGACCAGAAGCAGTAGCAACGGCACCTACACCTCCTTCGAGAGTAGCGATTCTTTGTTCAAAGACATCAGTAGTCGGATTCATAATTCTCGAGTAAATGTATCCAGGCTTCTCTAAACCAAACAATTGTGCACCATGCTTAGAGTCATCAAACACATAAGAAGTGGTAGCATATATTGGAGGAGCTCTTGGTTTTGCTGCCTCGTTTTCTGGGTTTTGGCCAGCATGCAATTGAAGTGTATCAAAATGGGAAGGCATCTTAAAATAGTTATATCCTATAAAGTAATTGTTATGGAAAGGAGTAATATTACTGCTTTATATATTATAGGAGTTTAGTCCAAAACATGGAGAGAAATGCAACATTACACGTGACTTCATTATCAACATTTCACGTGACACTAGCATCAGTCTAGGTCCCAAAATCATCAGGTTATACCGACACATAAGGTATTTTCCTTTCTACAACACCTATATGCAAGCTAATCAATGCAGAGGGGTTACCACCAAAGGACTAAGATGCAAAATTATTACGAGGTACGACTATTGTCACTATCATATACGACAAAGTCGATCAAATGAAGTTTCACTAAGTCCGAAATTTGATAGCCAACGAAAAGGGTTTATTTACATCTACACATTATCAGTACTCTTGAATAAGAATAGAGTGCTGAAATTAAAGGTGAGAAATGTTAAAGATAAATCGGGAAAAAATATTGATGAATGGCAAGTATTAAGTCAAAGCTCGCCATATATTTTGGTGAAGGTAGGGATGACATCTCAGACAGTGGAAAAACGATTGAAACAGTGGGAAGAAAAATGTCACCATAGACTATCTTGCTTATGTCCCAATAATGAAGCAGCGGCCTATATTAAGTCTAGCAGTAGCTCAATGAATCGATTAATATCTAAATTTTCAAAGTTAAAGATTGGCAGCAAAATATATAAAAGCTTTCAGGAAGGTAACGATGGTTTTTACTGTCAAACGAATCTAGGATTAGCGGAAACTGAGATTCACTCACGACTTAGAGAAAAATATGGCTACGGTGATGTTCTTTGTTCAGGTTGCGCTAAGAACAATAAACATATAAAGCTGGAAAACAATACCAGTGCACAAAAGGCACATAATATACATGTAGAATGGTTCTACGTACCTAGAAAGGATTTAGAATTTATTTTTGATATTATTGATACAACATGTCTCAAATATAATTGAATTCTTTTGATAATAAGCATTTTAATAAACTACATAGCATTTGGAAGATATTCCAAAGTGAGGAAAACTAAATAAGTATGTGATACAATTGTTAAAGATTCTAAGTATTCATGTAAGTGGATGGGTCTACACCTTCCTCAGGGAATTCAGTAATTTTAACATCGAATCTAGACTGAATCTTCTCTAATACTTCTTCATCTTCTTTGTTAGAAACTAAAGAGATAGCTAAACCCTTAGTACCGAATCTACCAGCTCTACCTACTCTGTGCAAGTATTGATCGGCTTCATTTGGTAAATCGTAGTTAATAGCCAAGTTAATTCTTTCGATATCGATACCTCTACCAAAAACATCAGTAGAGACACAAATACGTTTGTTAAATTCCTTGAATGACTTGTATCTTTCAATTCTTTCTTCTTGTGGTAAACCAGAATGAACAGCAATAGATGGGAAATTACAAGCACATAATAACTTGTTTAATTCATTGGCTCTTTGAGTAGATTTAACGAAAATAATAACTTGATTAAATTCTAAGGAGTCCAATAAATCAGAAAGTTTTCTGTTCTTTTCTTTCTCATCTAATTTGATATAATATTGTTGTAAACCATGTAAAGTCAACTTTGCTTCATCATCAACATATATTTCCAATGGGTTTTGCATAAACTTCTTACACACTGGACGAATTTCTTGAGATAAAGTAGCAGAAAACATCATGACCTGCTTTTGATGTGGGGTTGCACGGAAAATGTCTTGAACATCTCTTCTCATATCAATGGCTTCTAAAACCTTATCACATTCATCAATAACAAATGACTTCACATTGTTCAAACGGATAGACTTTTCAGCAACTAAAGCATGCAATCTACCAGGAGTTGCAACGACAATATGAGGACAAGTATCCTTGTTCTTCAACTTTTCTAAATCTCTCTTAATTGGAGTACCACCATAGAAAACTTCTGTTTTAACATCTGGAATGTACTTAGAAAATCTAGCATACTCATTATGAATTTGGTATGCCAATTCTCTGGTGTGACAGATGACAAGTGTAGAGATCTCACCTGGAACAGGATCTAATTGCTGTAAGGTAGATAAAACAAAAACGGCAGTTTTACCTAAACCAGACTTAGCCTGACATAAAACGTCAGTACCTAAGATTGATTGAGGGATACAAACTTGTTGAACTAAATGAAAATGTTAGTCATGAAAAAAAAAAAAAAAATCGTAAGACAATAATGAAGTTTAACTCAATCATGATATTCTTCTTGGTATAAATCAGTCACTTTTGTCGAAATATAGTCTCGAATAAACTGATGAATACTTTAATTAATAACGTAACTTATCAAAAAATGTATTATGCTAATATGCTCGCTTTGATACCAAAAAAAGGATACTCGGAGGTATATGCACAAGCCAATAATCAAGGTCTCGTGTAAGCCCTTTTAATGAATAAGAAGTTTTATCCTCTAAAGGTACTGAATGATGGATTCAGTATATGAAAAAGAATGAAATTATGAAATAAACAATCATCAATGTCTTAACGCAAAATAATTCGATACGAACCTTCTGAAGGGTGTTCAAAACCACAGTCACCGATAGCTCTTAATAATTCAGGCTTCAATAAGAAATCCCTGAAACCGGTGGCATGAATACCAACATAAGAACCTTTCTTGTCGGCATCTTTATCATTGGTTTCACCTTCTCCAGTAGCAGCTGGAGCAGTGGTTGGTACAGTAATTTCTTCAGAATCTGAGTAATCTAACAACTCTTCTTGTCCTTCGTGAGACATTGTCTTGATTGATGGTATATAGTTAATATCTTGTTGATGATATTGAATGAATGGTGAAATTTAATTTCCACGCGGTTCGCCTTTTAACTTACACACGACAATTATGTCGCACAATATAAAAATTATTGACGACATAGATTCAAAATGTGAAACTAAGATTCAATTCAGTCAGCATATCAGCAATGTTAAGACACTCTATATTACAATCTGCAAGAAGAGCATTATACTCACCCACTTGGAGAGTAGCTTCTAGGCATATAAGAAGAACTGATGGTATAAAAATAGCTTTTATCAGGGGTTATGCGACATCTCTGAACGAAAAGGCTGAATCATTGACACAAGAACAAACTCAGAGGATTAATGACATAGCTCAAAAATTAAGATCCAATCCTGAAATTAAAACCTTATTAGAACAATTTCAAGAAATTTTGGTTAATAATGGATTTAAGCCTGAGAATCCACCTTCCATGTTTGATATGATTCGTCTTTTATCAAAAAAAGACGTAAAGGAACATTTATTGAAACTTAAAGCTGAATTAGACAAAGCAAACATTCAATTTGGTCCAGAAGATATCCAATCATTCATGAATTTTTACAACTCACAAAAAAAGTGAAAACGGAATGTATATTATATAAATGTATATATTAGGCTAATAAATAATATATATAGTGCCGCTACTTCTTTTTAGCAAACGAAGCAGAAATATTGGCTGCTTCCTCAACTGCTCTGGAAATGGCACTTCTAACACCAGCATCTTCCATTTTCAATAAGCCACCAATAGTAGTACCACCAGGTGTACAGATTTTGCTCTTCAATACCGCTGGATGTTCACCGCTTTCAAGAACCATCTTAGCAGTACCTTCCATTACTTTTGCAGCAGATTCTCTAGCTACAGCATAAGGCATTCCCATTCTAACACCACCATCAATTAAAGCTTCCATCATCAATAAACAAAAAGCTGGACCGGACCCAACTAAGGCTGTTGCTGCATCCATATTTTTTTCTGGAAGTTTAAAGCCCAAACCAACAGAATTGCTGATGCACATTATTAATTCCTCGTATTGCTTTTCAGCCTCCGGTGAAAAACTGACAGCTGCAGTACCACATCCGTATTGAGCTGGAGTATTGGTTAAGATTTTTGATACATATGGTGAAAATACTCTTAATTCGTCTAAGGTAATACCAGCCATTAAAGAGATAATCAATTGGTCCCCAGTTAAAGATTCTTTGATTTCCTCGTAAATTTGTTGGTACATATATGGTTTACATCCTAAAATGATAACTTGGGCCTCTTTAACTGCTTTATTATTAGCTTCAACCCCATAACTTGTTTCAACAATTGAGTTAGCGAATTTACTGGCAATATTTGCTGCCAGTTTTTCACTACTGTTACAACATATAATTCTAGATGGATACTCTTCGAAAGAGGTGCTAAGAATGGCAGAAACTACCGCTGTTCCCATCACACCACATCCTAATACTGTAATTGTATAATCCTTCATTTTGTTGTCACTTGAAATCTATTTAATTCTTTAATGGGAACCATTATTCTTTAAATATGGAAAAAATGAGTTTATCTCTCATTCCTCCACTCTCGCTAACTATTACCGAAAGTAGAAAATACGGTTAGAAGACTCACCTTGTATCTTCGAATTGCAAACCATTTACAAATATTTGTATAGCCTAGATTGTCTATATATGATAGCATTAACTGTAAGTACGTCTTAAAAAATCAAGATTATACATATATATTTAATATCTGCCCTTAAAGAGTCCATAAATTGCCTTAATTATAGATATTACTCGATTTAGTATTCAAAAGACTTGGTCATGTGCCACACACATCAATTCCATGGTACGACTTTTATCGGGGTATCGAAATATAACGATTTTACACTCACTTTATTAAGGTACGAAGTTATATTCAGAGACTCTTATTTTTGCTAATGATAGTATTTTGAGTGTCAAAATAAGAGATATAAGTATAAAAGTTTTACTGAATTTTATCTGGAAAGTTTGAGGATCTTCCGAAAAGTAATTAAATACGGCAAAACGGGTTTCAGAGTAATTGAAAAACTTATAAATTTTTTATTTGAACTATCTTAATCTCATAACTCAGATATTATCGTCGCTTGGTGATTTTGGCTAATTTGGGACCAATATTGGAGATTTCTATCAAATAAATTGCTAAATTAATAATTAGCAATTTCTTAAATTTACCTAATTTTAAGATGGCATTTAATAAAAATTTATTACAACCTTGTCCAATATTATGTCCTAATGAAAGGGAGTTTGAGGATCCAATTTCGTTTTTATCTAGACCTGATATTGCAAAATTGGGTTCGGAATATGGGATCGTAAAAGTGGTACCTCCGCCAGGATGGAAGCCGATGTTCCTGCTTTCTCCTGAATTCAAGTTTCATACTAGACTTCAGAAATTAAGTGACTTAGGTTTAAAAACAAGAAGTAGAAAATTTTTCACTGATAACATCAATAGATTTTTGAAAATGCGTAGGAAAAAACAAGTGAAGCCTTACTTCTATGTCAAATCACCTAATCTGCAAGATAGGAGGAACAAGATATATTATTATGATCTTTATGTTGCAGTTGAAAATATGGGTGGTATTGATGAAATGACTAAAGAAAAATGGTTCGAGGTAATTGACCTCTTCAGGTTAGATAGAAACTCTACAGAACTTGAAGATGAGTATTTCTTGAATATTAAATCTTATGCTATCTTTTTATCACAGAATTCAAACAACTTTGAATTTCCAGATAGTGATTCTGAAGAACATTCGGAAAATTGCTTAGTGTGCGGTAAGCGTAATAAGCCTTCACTGATCTTATTATGCGATAATTGTGATAATGCCTACCATATGACTTGTCTAGATCCAGCATTACCTGAAGTTCCTTCTGGAAATTGGTATTGTGATAAGTGTTTGATTGGTACGGGGGAGTATGGCTTTGAAGAACCAACTAATATCAAGTACACTATACCAGAATTTTATGGAATGTGCCAAAATTTTGAAGAAAATTTTATGAAAGAATATAACAATGGTTTTCCTTTGTCTATAGATTTTATTGAGCAAAAGTTTTGGGAATTTGTTGATGTGCAAAAATCAGACTTGGAAGTCAAATACGGAGCTGACATTCATAATCTCATCCCAGGACAAATAAGTGGATTTCCTATGGCTAATACTCCAAATATTAATCAAGAAGATGCAGAGGTCAGAAAATATATAAATCATCCTTTCAATTTAACTAAGTTGCCATTTGCTAAAGGCTCGTTGCTCAATTACATTAACACTTCAATATCTGGTATGACAGTCCCTTGGATATATATCGGGTCTTTACTTTCTACTTTCTGTTGGCATGTTGAAGATCATTATACTTTATCTGCAAATTATTGTCATTTTGGAGCCACAAAAAAGTGGTATGGAATCCCATCCTATGATGCCGATAAATTTGAAAAATTAATGAAAGAATCTGCTCCTGACTTATTCAAAAGACAACCTGATTTGTTACACCAACTTGTTACCTTGTTATCGCCTATGACCCTAGTTGAGAATGGTATTAAATGTGTTTATGCTGACCAAAATCCAAATGAATTTATTATAACATATCCTAGAGTTTACCATTCGGGATTTAATACGGGCTTTAACTTAAATGAGGCGGTAAATTTTGCAATGGATAACTGGTTGGAATATGGTGAGAAATCAATTGATGATTATAGATTAATCAAGAAGGAAAATGTCTTCAATCATTATCAATTGATTGAGAATATTCTAAAGGGCTTTAATAAGAAATCTGGAAGAATCCTAGGACGAGATTTGGAGTTGGTAAAAAAGAGTATTACATATTTTGAAAAGTTTGTGAACAAACAAAATAATATATTATCAAAATTCGATACTTCGAAATTTGAGGTGAAATTTCAACCTAAAGCATTTGAAAGAAGAAATTTTGAATTGGAGGAATTGGGAAAGTTTGATGATGATGATGATGATGACAAAGACCTTTGTGAGATTTGTCGTACTCATATAGCATACCAATATTGCATAATTAATAACGAGGAACGTAATTTCCACTTGTCTCGAGAGATAAAGAATAAGGCGGTTAAATATCCGAAGAAAATAACTATAGATCAATTATTAACCCCGGAAGCATCTCCGCAGATAGCAATTACTGTAAAAGAGGAAAAGCTGTTTGAGTTGGCAACAAAAGCATCAGAAAAACTACAACTTTTGAATGATCTGAAAGAGGAACCACCATCGAAAAGAGCAAAGATATCTGTTATGGAACAATTTGATAAGCTAATTCTGGAGCTGAAAGAAATTGCCAAAACTGGTAGTAACGATGCTTCCTCCCGAAGGAGGTCCAGAAGGCTTACAAGGGCTCCACAGGACCAGGAAGTATTGTCATCTCCCCCTGCTCTTCCTCCACAGAATATTAATAGGATGAGTGATGCGAATCATTGTTCATTATCAAGATACTTAAATCTGTTGGACAGTTTTAATTTGTGCCTCGAATGCTGTGCTCAACACTGTGGAGCTGACTCTTCTCTCCTTCCTGAGGGTTCTACTCTTCTTTATGAAGTATTTCCTTCTCAATTGAAGAAATTTGTTAACGAGACTAAACAGAATCTAATTGAAATTGCTCTGATGTAATTATATGACTATTCATCTCTGTATTATGAGTAAATATATACCTATCATTATTTTGCATATATGTGTATTACTTTTCCTTCTGTACTTTAATTATTGTAGTAAGCGAAGCAAACTTAATGTCTAAACCTTGAATACGCTTTACTTTGGATATACTTGAATTTTATCACTAATTCTCTTGTTTTCGTTAGCTTTAAGAACGAAAAACCCTTATTGCCATACCTTCAACTTTGTTGCAAGACAAGCTCGTTTTCGCAACAAGAGATCCTGGGGCATTGTGCGGGTAATCCCACGCCCACCCAATAAAATGAGATTTTCTTTTCCGGAGCACCTTAAATCCCAATTACGCGTCCTCATTGGCTGGCCGACTAAAAGTGCACATAAGTGGACGATTTCCCAAGAGCGTAGTGTAGAATTGAGGTTTGACCGGACGAAACTGGAAGCATATAATTAACTAAAGGAATCCAACTTTATTTTTTTCAATTTTTACTTGTTAAAAGAATTTAGTCTTTAAATTGCCAAAGTTATTAACGATGGTTCTTCCAAGATTATTTAACTCTGCTTCACGTAATGCTTTTACTGCTGCAAAGCGTAACTTTGTCTTCAACAGAGGTTTAGCTTCAGCTGCTCCAGCTGTTGGTCAAGTTAGGTAAGTACTTTTTTTTCGAATACAAGAAGCATAACAAAACTTTCAGTTAGTCAATTGGAACTATAATAGTGTATTACAGTTCGTGTAGAGAATGAGGTGGTTTTATGAATGTCAATGGGGATGCACTGAAAATATGGCCATGGTGGATCGCATGTTGAACAGGGGGGAATTAGTAGATACAGAATATTAGTACTCTGCTATATGGTTCTACTCTACACCTGCTACATGGGCTATTAAGTCAATATAATGAGTTTGGTGGACTCAAGCTTCATGTTGATCAAATCAATGGGTGTCTTTGTCTGAGCCAATGAAATTTTTCAATTTTCTCGAGAAACCGGCTTTTACACAAAATTCCAGGAGAGATCAGAATTGATATCATGTTTTGTTAATAAGAGAATAATATACTAACAAAAGTTTAGAGCTGTTATCGGTGCCGTTGTCGATGTCCATTTCGAAGATGGTAACTTACCAGCTATCTTGAATGCTTTAACCTTAAAGAACGGTGAACATGACTTAGTCTTAGAAGTTGCCCAACATTTAGGTGAAAACTCCGTCAGAGCTATTGCTATGGATGGTACTGAAGGTTTAGTTAGAGGTACCTCTGTTACTGACACTGGTGCTCCAATTTCTGTCCCAGTCGGTCGTGGTACTTTAGGTCGTATTATTAACGTTGTTGGTGAACCAATTGATGAAAGAGGTCCAATTGAATGTAAGCAAAGAAACCCAATTCACGCTGAACCACCATCGTTCGTCGAACAATCCACCAATGCTGAAGTTTTAGAAACTGGTATTAAGGTTGTCGATTTATTAGCTCCTTACGCTAGAGGTGGTAAGATTGGTTTATTCGGTGGTGCCGGTGTCGGTAAGACCGTCTTCATCCAAGAATTGATTAACAACATTGCTAAGGCTCACGGTGGTTTCTCCGTCTTCACCGGTGTCGGTGAAAGAACCAGAGAAGGTAACGATTTATACCGTGAAATGAAGGAAACCGGTGTCATCAACTTAGAAGGTGACTCCAAGGTCGCCTTAGTTTTCGGTCAAATGAACGAACCACCTGGAGCTAGAGCTAGAGTTGCTTTGACTGGTTTAACCATTGCTGAATACTTCAGAGATGAAGAAGGTCAAGATGTCTTGTTATTCGTCGATAACATTTTCAGATTCACCCAAGCTGGTTCCGAAGTCTCTGCTTTATTAGGTCGTATTCCATCTGCCGTCGGTTACCAACCAACCTTAGCCACTGATATGGGTTTGTTGCAAGAACGTATTACCACCACCAACAAGGGTTCCGTTACCTCTGTCCAAGCTGTTTACGTCCCAGCTGATGATTTAACCGATCCAGCTCCAGCTACCACCTTCGCTCACTTGGATGCCACCACTGTCTTATCTAGAGGTATTTCTGAATTAGGTATTTACCCAGCTGTCGATCCGTTAGATTCTAAGTCTAGATTATTGGATATCGCCGTTGTTGGTAAGGAACATTACGATGTTGCTACCCGTGTCCAAGAAACTTTACAAGCTTACAAGTCCTTACAAGATATCATTGCTATTTTAGGTATGGATGAATTATCTGAATCTGATAAGTTAACTGTTGAAAGAGCTCGTAAGATCCAAAGATTCTTATCTCAACCATTCGCTGTTGCCGAAGTTTTCACCGGTATTCCAGGTAGATTAGTTAGATTACAAGACACTGTCAGATCTTTCAAGGAAGTCTTAGAAGGTAAATACGATCACTTACCAGAAAACGCTTTCTACATGGTTGGTTCAATTGAAGATGTTGTTGCTAAGGCTGAAAAATTAGCTGCTGAAGCTAACTAAGTTTCATCAATCTCATGAAAGATATGATATATGACTTGAAGTTTAATTTATTTTGATATATTATTCAGTTTAGTTATTTCTTGATAAAAATATTACGTTATTAGAATAATCTTTTATGTAGGCTGCGACAAAATTTGAATTCAACACGTAAGAACATATTTAAAACATTTTTTTATTGCCACTAACGTTCGATTATACAACGATATGTTTTCATTAGCTTCAGTAAGTATCAGTTTGCTTGACAATGTGTTGATGTGTTGATTCAGTAATTCTAACATATTTAGACATTATCGTTTTTAGATAACCCTTCGTTGAATTGGAAATCAATCATCATTGGCTTTACAGTCGGCCAATTCGTGTTTGAAAATTATTTGGATTATCGCCAATACCAAGTTTTGAAAAGAACCTCTCCTCCAGAAACCTTAAAGGCTGAAGTTTCACAAGCAACGTTTGATAAATCCCAAGACTACTCTCGTGCAAAGGCAAAATTCGGTTTTGTTTCTGACACTTTTGATTTGATTAAGAACTTACTTATAGTTAAGTATGATGTGTTGCCAAAATTCTGGAGCCTTAGTGGAACTTTAATGGCTAAATGTGGCTTTATTCTTCCAAAGTTTATGGGTGGTGTTATCACTCAATCGTTATTTTTCATGTTTTCCAGTCAGATTATTAGTACTATTGTCAATATTCCACTTACCTACTACTCTAACTTTGTCTTAGAAGAAAAGTACGGATTCAATAAGTTGACTTTGAAATTATGGTTCACTGATGAAATTAAATCTATATTATTATCAATTGTTCTTGGATCTCCTATTGTTGCTGGTTTCTTGAAAATCATTGATTACTTTGGTGATTCTTTTATTCTTTACACTATGGGTTTTGTTTTGTTTGTTCAACTTGTTGCCATGACTATCTTCCCAACTTTAATTCAGCCATTATTTAATAAATTCACTCCATTAGATGACGGTGAATTGAAGACGGCTATTGAAGACTTGGCAACTAAGCAATCTTTCCCATTAGGAAAACTTTACGTTATTGATGGCTCTAAAAGATCGTCCCATTCAAATGCCTACTTTACTGGATTGCCATGGAGTAAGCAAATTGTTTTATATGATACCTTGATTGATCACTCAACCGTAGATGAAACTGTTGCCGTGTTAGCTCATGAAATTGGTCACTGGAAATTATCTCACTTACCTAAGATGATTTTATTCTCACAAGCTCATTTACTTCTTTGTTTTTCAATGTTTTCTGCTTTTATTAACAATAATTCCTTATATTCCTCTTTTGGTTTTGATGTAAAGCCAATCATTGTTGGCTTTATGTTGTTTAATGATATTTTCCAACCAGTTGAATCTGTTGCTAAGTTTGGAATGAATTTGTTATCTAGAAAACATGAATATGAAGCTGATGAATATGCTAAGAAGTGTGGTTATTCCGATGATTTAGCTAAGGCATTGATTAAATTACTAAGTGAAAATTTGTCTACTATGGATGCTGATTGGTTATACTCATCTTATCACCACTCTCACCCTATCTTGTCTGAAAGATTGAGAGCTATTGGTTATGTTTCCAAGGAGAGAATTGGAAAAGAAATCAAGGATATAAAGAAGGATTAAACTTTTATATTAGTATTTGTACTTATCTATTAGAATACATATATATATTATCTTCATTATATCGTTAAATTATACTATTAAGAATTAGATATGTGTATTAGCTCTATTGTATTTATGATGAAGCTCATCATAAGCTTGTCTCATTTGGACGTATCCCAAGTGTATTTTACCGATTAAATGATCTGCCAACCGCCTATCACTATCTAAGCGTGACAAATATGCACCACAGGCCTCACATACTTGTAATTTTTGTTGTGAAGACTGGCCCACATTTTCAGCAATATTACGAGCATTTTCAGCTAGTACTTCTCTTTCCTTGTAGAGAGCCTGTAATCTTGCTGTTTCAAATATTACTTTTAAATTTTCCTTTGCATTTACCAAGCAATCGATTTCCTGTGTCATCAACCCAATTTTTGTATCCAAATTATCAAGCTCCTTTGTAACTTTTGCTATTTTCTCCTTCTCTTCAGGTGTGTGTTCCAATCTTTTCTGTGCGATTTCTATGCCTCTGTCTAAATCATTGATATATTTCTGAAGGTGTTTATAATAAGCAAATTCAAAATCAGGAAACTTCTCCCCTTTCTTTTTAGTTCTGAACTCATATTCTAGTTTGTGTTTTTCCAAGTGTAATAATGGACATTTCCCTATATCCTGCTTCGTACCAATAAACAAATCATGGGGGCAAGTTCCTACAAGAAAACTCTTACATACCTTATGACTAATCATCTCAGGTTCTCTTCTTTTCATGACAGGCGATATCAAAGCATCTTTTCCCATAAGTTGTTCAAGAAGCTGTCTCTGTTCTTCTGCCATCTTTCTTTTTGGAATTATATATTACTTCTTAATCACTATAATATTACTTTCTTAAATTTGATATAATTATCTACAAATATAGTTCCTTCCTGCATATTGTTGTGATCCATTATGTCAAAAAGTTATTGTAACCCAAATTCAGGGCCATATTTAAAGAGGAATAAATTTAAGAGAATCATTTTATCGGCCCTTTCAATCTGATTATATACGTCTGTTTCAGCAATTGGTTTTTTTATATTTAGGTAACTCTTATTTTTTTATTTTCCCGTAAAACGGCAGTTGATTGAATTTAGGTCATTTTATATTAAAAGGACATCGATTCCGATTTTTTAAGATTCATTTTTGCATTTAAACGGTACATCATATTCTTTTATTAACATACAACAAGCATATATATATTATTATTATTTAATGAATGAATTGGTATAGAAGATGAGAAAATATCAATTAATAGGAAGAAAGAAAGCCTTAGTGAAGAAGAAAACACAAGAATATCCTGAAACTCACATATGCTCATTACCAGTTGAAATACTTTTGCTAATATTTAACACATTTAAGAAAGATATAAAGACACTATTGAATTTAAGTTACACATGTACTAAATTTCTGACATTATTGACGAAATATTTTATTTACAAATCAATCAGATTTTCAAATAGTGAACGGCTACATTCATTTGCAGTTAATCATTTACCTTCTCAAATGGGAAGCTTATCCAAAAGATTTGGATATAATGAGCCTAGTAATAAGATATACTTTATAGAAGACGTGGAGTTCACCAATCCACCTAGCAGAAAACTGAATAATACAAAAACTAGTATTGCAGGTTCTTATCGCGTGGAAACCGCAGTGAGTAAAGGCGATAACTACGAGTCTTTTGTGAGCTCGTTTACTTCCCTCATTAAAGAAGCATATGGGTTGAGACAGATCACCATTGGAGAGATATCTCCATCCTTTGGATTTCCTGAAGATGTGAATACAGAATCAATATTCCATACTTCTTGGAAAAAGGAGAGACCGAAAAGAAAATTAGGTAAACTTATATTGAAAGCACAAAGTGGCTGGTCTATTCCTTTCAAATATACACATCTAACAACTTTATTGAGCATTTATGATACCATAGGTGAATTGGTTTTACATAACTTCATTATTGACAACTACAAGTTAACTTCAAATTCCAATATCCCAAAAAACTTTACAATTCAAAAATTGACTTTACATTCATGTGTGTTTACTGATACTATCAGGAAGATGAATAAGAAAAAGGTTCCATCCCCGCTTTTCCTAAATACGTCCTGCTTGAACTTGACTAATATTTTGTCCGATAACGATTTATCTGTAATTGACTTTATTAAAGGTAATGGGACTTTATCTTCTCTTGCTATTGATTTCTCTTCTAAATTCTTATATGAAGTCAGTCATAACAAGAAAATATTTAATTTTTCACGGTATAATCTGTTTTTTGAACTTATCTGTTCAGGAAAGGGTCAATTTTCAAATTTAAAAGACATTGTCTTTACGAACTTTAATTTGTGGGACATGTTTGAGCACAGTGACAATAAAGTAGATGGAGATTGTTGGACAATAAATTGGGAAGATAATCTGAATAACAATTTAGAAGGATTTCTATCTAGCTTAGCGCCTATGAGAAACATAGTCTTTGTCCTAAGAGAGAAGCAGTTACGATTAAATACATGTATTAGATGTGGCCATACTGAGAGTGATATAAACTCTAAGGAAGATTTCAATTCTCCAGAATGGAGATTTATTTTTCAAACATTATCCACGAAGAATAGACATTGCAATGTAAAGGTTTTTGATCATAGGGCTAACTGTATCTATAAATCGGATAAATAATATATTAAGAAAGTATTAAAGAGAAATATAGAAAAAAAATAATCTTAAATAGGTTTCGTGGTAATAAAACTGAATTCACAGCAACTAGAGGGTTAGTACTATTATAATGGGCAAGCTCGAGTAATTATACATACCATTTCTCATTTTTGTGGGAGTTTTTAGAATAGATTCGGAAGTCAAATCAATTATTCTTTTGATTTTATTTCTGTTTGTATAAAGAGCTCCATTGTGGGAAAATATTTTGTACCTTGACATTAATTGTTCGTCAGTTAAAGATATTAAATTCCCTCTTTGGACTATTTCTCCATAATTAACGAGATGAACTGCTGGTGCTTTGGGTAGTTCTTTTAGAATTTTGAGATTAGGATAAGATTTGTTGCAGATTTCGTAGTTGAAAAACTGATAAAACCCGCCTATATTATAATCTTTTACCTTGGGGATTAACTGACTGGTTTGTTTATGAGCTTCTTGAGAATTAGAATCATATTGATTTTTCAAATTGAAGAAATCGGGCAAAAGCTTTATATCCCCGTTATCCTGAACTTCAACTAGTCCATAGTTATTCGCTTCATTTGTGAATTCATATGCTAGGCCTCCACTAAATATATCAGACATATACTTAGAGTGAATAGCTTGAACTTCATCGAAAATTCTTGGCGTAATCTCATTGCATCCATATCTTGTAGGTATGTTAGTATTCTTCCGACGTAGAAAATTAAAAATACGTACTCAGATAAAAAGACTGGCTTGGTATAATGAAAATAGTCGCTGAGAAGTAGGTTATAGCCACTGGTATAAAATGTTTGTTTCCCACACCACTGATACGAATTCACTCCATAAAAATCTACGGAATCATAAGGAGTTTCTTGGCTGCACTCTAAATATGAAGAAAACGATACTCTAAACCTTAAATCATCTGCCGCTGAATATCCAACTGGAATACTTCTAGGAGAATGATGATCGATATAATTCTTCAAATCTCTTATAACAGCCTTAACATAAGAAGGTGAATTCTGAAAATGTTAGATTAGTGTTAATTAGACTTAATAAAATTTACGTACCTCGGCAGATTCACCATCATTAACTATTTCATTGCCTGCAAAAAAACCTAGAGTATTATTATAGTAGGAGAATTGTTCGACAGTTCTAAATATATTTTCTAAGTATAATTCGGTATATGTGGTCCATGGTTCATATCTATTAAGATGATGGTTCAAAAGTGGAGAATTAACATCTAGTAATAAATAAATCCCAGCTGTAGCTAACATTGACATGCATACATCGTGGTTTAATGATGGGTTTATGGAGTATACCCTGATTGTCTTGTTTTGTTAGAATTTATCCAAATCGTTCGAAAAAAGAATGATACTTACATTGATACCTAATTCTTGGAACAATATGATATCTCTACCGCAAACCTCCGGATCTGATAGCGGATCTATTTTGTAATCTTCTTCTAGAATACTAGAGGAACCTCCTGGTTGATAATCTACCCCTTTTATGAAGAACTGGTTGTTGGTATTTTGTTATTGAGAAAGAAAATATGAGCATACATACTTGTTGTCTTGTTACGCTATCTACGAAGTGATTTTCCCATACTTCAATTGGATGAACGTAGGCTTGAACATAGGATACTGCTTCTATCATATACAATATGAAAAGATTGATTTCCATGGTTATCATATTGAATAAAAAAATTCTTTCGTAAATTTTGATTGGCGTCTAATTGTAATCAATGGCTGCGAAAATAGGGAAAAAACTCTCTGACAATCTCTATGGATAATTAACTTTTGATGAAGAATGGTGCGTATATTTGTCTTTTGAATATCTAAAATTGGCTAATAAAAGGCCTTAGGTTTTTTGATACTACTAGAATACCGATAATTTATGTTACATATCGACAGGGAGTCTCAATAAATAAAAAAGTTTAATATCAAATTAGAATGCACTTCCAACTGTTAACAACATGTATTCTTAATTAGTACCAACTATCAGCACAAACTAGATGACCTAAGTGGGCTCTATTTTATACAAAAATAATGTTATGTTAGAATATAAATATGTATGATCTATAAAAAAGGCATATGTACTTGATAAGCTACCTAATCTAATGCATAATAATTTCAGAAGTTAGGAAGAAGATATCCTAAGGCGTGTGAAGTTTTAGCATATTTGCAAGACTCAAGACATATCTTTTAGCTATTTAATAATTTTTATGTAATTTCGTTAAAAATTAATAATTTTTTGTAAATAGTTTTTTAAATTTTTTAAAACTAAGAATCAGAATATGCTAAAGGAATAATTCTGTAAAGTTTTAAAATTCCCTTGGACAACTTAAAAACCATCTCCTTAACGGATATGAGTTGATTTTTTTTGTATATTCTAAATTGCTAGACTGAATTAACTAAGCTAAATACACGAAATAGATGCTATTTATACTTAGAGTTGTGTTATATGTGAAGTAAACTGAGCAAATTAGTAAGTAACTATTATAAGAGCTGCTTAGCTACTTCAATCTAAACAATTTACTCCTTAAATAATAATTCTACGATGAAGTCCTTCTACAGTGCTCATAGAACCTATAAACTCTCGTTAAATAACATTTTTGTAAGAGTTAGATACTCTTAATAAATTATTGCTTATATTATTACTTATTCAGTTATTTAATATAAACTTACTTCTATCATATCAGGTTCGTCTCCCAGATATGATTCCTTAAATATTATTCCTAGATAGCAATACTCCTCAAAGCAACCTTTCATTCTGCATTAATGTCATTTATCTTCCTTCAATGTCATTCATAACTCGTATATTCTTCATCTCTTTAACATCATATCAGGTATCTAATCACATGTCCTATCACACTTGATGTCATGTGCCTAATACAATCTCAATCTCTAACAATTTGTTAGGGATCGAGAGTTCATAAGTCACATGAACACAGTGGTGAGTGTTAAGAACACATACAAGCACTGCCACTTAGGGAAACTATATAAGGAGATAGGTATATATGGATTGATTATGTTTTAGATTGAATTAACTAAGTATTACTTATAGTAGTCACTCACTATTTAGCTTAGTTCACTTTATATACAACACAACTCTAACACTTGGTAGCGCCGCGAATCGATCATGGATCAGGAAGAACTTAGAACCATGGCTGAAAGTATGAGACAACATACTTTCTCAGGAAATGAAGATGGAAAAATAGCAGTGTGGTATTTGGGACTACACAAGGATACCTGGAATGCGTTGAGAAGAGAGGGATATAAAAATGAAAGTACTTATGTACAGATATTCACGAATGGCTTAATTAGTGATGCAGGTTTATGGAAAAGTCAAGAAGCCAGAAAAGATTTCTTTGCAGGATCAAGTATAAGAGACGTTGGAATTGATATTTGGTTTGAAAGATTCAGAGAAAAATATGTTCCAGAATCGTATATCAGTAAGTGTCTTAATGAATTGTATGGTCTTAAAGAAAGAGGCAATGTAATGGATTACATAAGGAAATTCGAAGAACTTGAACCAATTGTGGGTAACGAAATTCACCCTGATGAAGCTGACAGAATATTTATTAAGGGGCTTTCAGTCAAAAACAAGTTAGAATGTATGGATATTCTAAAGGATAGAAAAGCAGTTATTAAAAAGCTTTTATTTGCTGAAAGACTTCGTGAGGAAGACGAAGAAGAAAATAGAAATCCAAAACCACAAGTTAGGAATAATTATAAACCTAACAGAAGAAACTACAGTCACTATAATAAAGTCAAACAAGAACTGTATGACCATAAGGATAAGAAGACCAAAACGATTTGTTATAAATGTGGAGGTCGTGGCCATTTTGCAGCAAATTGTTCATCTAAAACGCAGGGCATAAAGCGTCCGGAATCGACGTTAAACTAAATCAGACAGAAGCTGTGAGGTCAGGGAAGAAAACAAGCAAACGAAGCAACAGGAAAAAAGAAAACCCTGAACCACTAGAAAAGGAGTCAATGGATGATATTAAGATCAACATTGAACTGCAAGAGCTCATGAAAATAAAATGGAAATTTAAAGAGATAAAAGAACAGATACCTGTGGTGATTGACTCTGGGTCAATGGTAAATGTTATACATGAAGATTTAGTTAGACATATAACTAAAGGTAAAATTAAGAGTAAAATAATAAGAGGAATTAATGGTGAAAAATCACTTCCGATTAACAAAGGAGTTGTGTTGAATGATCCAAATTTTGGATTGAGAATCTCATTTTGTGTATATCCGGAAGGTGACAAAATAGCCATTTTAGGAATGCCAGGAATTAGACAAATAGGAATAGAAAAATGCTTAGAGTTATTGCGTGCTGACTCGCAAGAAGAAAAACTCAACCAAGAAGTCGAAGAAATCGAAGAAGTCGATGAAGTAGACACAAAATTAGTAGAATTAGAATCTGCAGAATCCATCATGGACGATCGCCATGGGAATTGGGAATGGATGTTAGCTAGACCATCTAAAGCAGAAGAATTAGAAGACGATACAGAGATATCGAAGAACGAGAAAGTAAGTCGAGAGGGCTTAGAAATTAAAGAAAGACTAAAGGTATTCAAAGAAGTATTTGATATAGAAAGAATGGGAAAGGGTACCCAAGAAGGAAAACCCACAATGAAAATTCCACTTAAAGAAAGCAGTACACCACCTGCATGGTCACCCTATAGATTAGGACCCAAACAGAGAGAAGAACTACGAAAGCAAGTAACAGAATTATTAAGAAGACATTTTATAAGGCCAAGTATGAGTCCTTATAGTGCTCCAGTATGTTTTAGAGAAAAGAAAGATAAGAAACTAAGAATGTGTGTGGATTTTAGAGCATTGAATGAACAAACAATAAAAGATAAATACCCCTTACCACATATAGAGGATTTATTAGATCAATTAGGAAACCTGGAATATTTTACGAAACTTGACCTTGCTCAAGGATATCATCAAATTCCAGTTGAGGAATCTGATAAATTGAAAACAGCATTCACATCATATCTAGGATTGTATGAATGGAACGTAATGCCATTTGGGTTATGTAATGCACCCGCGGTATTTCAGAGATACATGAATAAAGTTTTGCAACCATTAATAGGGAAATGCGTAATAGTGTACATTGATGACGTACTCATATACAGCAAAAATTTCAAGTTGCATAAAGACGATGTAATGAAGGTTTTCCAGCTACTTAAGAAATATAGATTAGTTGTGAAAGCTCTGAAATGTGAATTCGCATTGAAGAAATTAACATTCTTAGGACATGAAATATCTAAAGAAGGTGTGAGACCTCTACAAGATAAGATTGAGACAATTGTAAATTGGGAAACTCCCAAGTCTGCAAAAGATGCTCAAAGGTTTTTAGGATTAGCAAATTACTATAGGAAGCACATTCAAAATTATCAGAAGATAGTAGGACCAATACAAATGTTTGCCAATGGGAAGGTTGATTGGAAAGAAGAACATAATAAAGCATTCGGGAAAATAAAGGAAATATTTACCACTGCACCATTATTAATCACACCAAACCCTGATGATTTGTATATAGTTACTACAGATGCATCAAATGAAGCAATGGGGGCAGTAATTGAACAATATGATCAAGCTACAATGAAGTTCAAAGGTATAATAGCATATTTCAGTAAGAGTTTCCAAGGAGCACAAAAGAATTATCCAGTCAGAGAAAAAGAATTTTTAACAATAATAGAAGTATTACGGAAATACAATCACTTACTCAATGGACCTCACTTTGTGATTCGGACAGATCATGAGTCATTAAAATATGTTATGAAACAGAAGGATTTTCCGGCAGGAAGATTAGGAAGATGGTTAGATGAACTATCCAGATATGATTTTGACATAGAATATATTCCCGGAAGAAAGAATAATGCAGCAGATGCATTAAGTAGAAAAGAAGTTATCTGCAAACTAGCAGAAATAGTTACAGTAGAAACACCATTTCAAACAGAGGAGTTTTTTCAAGAGGTGAGGAGAGAATATAAGCACGATCCGACATTTCACCATATAAAACAAACTTTAGAGAATTGGAATGACGACCAACCTAAACCAAAATACTTAAGGAAATTTACAATAGAAGATGATTTATTATATTTTGAATTAGGATATGAATCTGAAGAAAGAGATCGAAGATTATGCATTCCACAGAATGTAAAGAAGAAAGTTATAAATGCTTGTCATTCGGAAAATACAGCTGGCCATTTTGGAGAATTCAAGACCACTACAACAATTAGTATGTCATATTATTGGCCAAAGATTAGAAGAGATGTTAGACAGTTTATTAAGAGATGTTACGTATGTCAAACAACAAAACATACGACACAACCGAAAGCAGGATTGTTACAATCGTTAGAAGTACCGTCTAGACGATGGGGATCAATACTGATGGATTTTGTGACAGGAATTCCTAGAGCAATAAGTGGAGAAGATTCAGTCTTAGTAGTAGTAGATAGACTCACTAAAAGAGCACACTTTATTCCATGTTGGAAAAATGTTAAAACCGGAGAATTAGCAAATATAATAATAAGAGAAGTTATTAGACATCATGGATTACCAGATCTGATAGTATCAGATAGAGATAAGTTGTTTACTAGTCAAATATGGAAAGCGTTGAATAAAATGCTTGGAATAGAATTGAAAATGTCAACACCAATGCATCCTGAAACAGATGGTCAAACGGAAAGAGTAAATGCAATCTTAAATCAATTGTTAAGAACACTAGGATATGAACAATTACAGAAATGGGTAGAATTCTTACCGATGTTAGAATTTGCTTATAACAATAGCATACAAAGATCAATAGAAATGACACCATTCTATGCTGACTTAGGATGGCACCCAAAAAGTATACATTCGACATTTACTTCTGGTGACGCAGGACAAGTAAAAGATTGGTTAAAGAAACTAAAAGCATTGGAATTAAGAACGAAAGACAACATCGCTGAAGCACAGAGAGAAAGTGAAATTAGGACTAATAAACATAGACGAAATGAAAACTTTAATAGAGGAGATCTTGTGTTAATACACAACAGAGCTTATTTCGAAACTGCTAGATACTCAAAACTAGTTCCAGTATATTTTGGACCGTTTAAAGTAGTTCAGAAGATAGGTGAAAATGCTTATGAAATAGATCTTCACAGTATGACTAAGAAACATAGAGTTATAAATGTTAGTTATTTAAAGAAATATCATGAAGGAGATAACAGATACCCGAAAACACCCCCAATTACTGAACGTGAGTTCAAAGTAAGAAGAAACGAAGTAATTGCTGTTGCAGGAAAATTAGATAAGACAAATGAGATTATATTATCATTTGAAGACTGTCCACCGGGGTCAGCGGCAATTTACCCAATGAGATATTGGAGATATATTCCTGTAGGTAGAAGGAAACAATTAGAGGAAAGATTTAAACGAGACATGACTTTAGAGGATGGAGCTCTTAGTAGAGAGGGGAGAGTGTTAGGGATCGAGAGTTCATAAGTCACATGAACACAGTGGTGAGTGTTAAGAACACATACAAGCACTGCCACTTAGGGAAACTATATAAGGAGATAGGTATATATGGATTGATTATGTTTTAGATTGAATTAACTAAGTATTACTTATAGTAGTCACTCACTATTTAGCTTAGTTCACTTTATATACAACACAACTCTAACACAATTTTAAAAGTAGCCTGCGTAGCGTAATGGTTAACGCGTTTGACTTCTAATCAAAAGATTGCGGGTTCGACTCCCGCCGTGGGTTCTATTTTGCGGTTTTAGCTCAGTTGGGAGAGCGTCAGACTGAAGAAAACATCAGTCACAGTTAATCTGAAGGTCCTGTGTTCGATCCACAGAAATCGCAATTATTTTTTTCCTTTTGAACTTCACATGTTTAGATATATATTAAATACGTCAATTCATGATATTCATAACATTTATTCAATTAGTTAAATATAAATAGTAGTTCTTGCAGATACTAAGCCTTTCTCTTTATTTGCCAAACTAATATAATTAGGCGTATAATGAAGTAACTCAGTATAGGCAGGAATGGCTTCATCTACACTATTATTTGCAATTTTTAAATCAGCCCAATGACATTCAATGGCAACGCCTAACTTGTTTAAACTGGAAAGCTCTTCATTATCACTGACATCAATAACACTAGGCACCCATTGAACACCAATATGGTATGACCTATCCCAATTTAATTTGTACAAGTCCAAGCTATCAATACCATCTAAATTCTTAAAAATGTAATTACCGTTTTCATCTTTTGAAAATCCCTCTGGGATAGCATTAATTTGCAATTGGCTATCATATAAGTTTAAAGTTTGTGGAACATTAGGATCCTTGTTTGCAAACACTATGATAGATTTGACTGGACTTTCCTTCTTAGAACTTCTAGTTTCTTGAGGTTTAAAGTTTAACTTACACATTCTATTATTTTGAACATTTATCTTAAATTCTCCTGTTAACAACCCAAATGGATGTTCAATAGAAGAAGAATTCTTAATAACATCAACATTAATCAATTCATATCCTTCATTTGTAATTTTAGGGAATAATGTACTATTATACTTACATGCTTGCATTCCATCCGAGAGAGAATCACATTCCAATGACTCGCCAGACTCTTTAATCGACGGCAAATCCAGCAAAACATACTTCATAGGTGAATTTTCTCTTCCATACACATACACGGTACTATTGGTATCACTTTGCGTATCAATTCTTTGTATAAAGCGTAATTTTAATGGGTTATCCTCCGTGAAGGCATCTTTAACAAAAGTATCCACAACCCCACTCTTAAGAACAGATATCATTAGAATTAAAACAATAATTTTGTTAAATTTAAAAACAAATGGAAGGAATGGAATTGCCCATAATATAGCAAAAATTAAAAGAAACTTATAAACCAAAAGCTCAGCAGCAAAAGACTCTTGTATCGATTTAGCGAATCCATCTAACACTAAAAATCCACTATTATAGATTAATATAGAGGATAATGGAACTAGCATAAGGAATTGTATTGACCAGTCGTAACTTAAATACTTTTCCATAAAAGAAGATTTTCTATTCTTCAGAATATTACTCTCAAACAGAGAAATTTCATCATTACCATTAGAACCATAATTATGATTCTCGCTAACAATTAATGGTCTAGTTTCTTCTACTTCCTCATAACGAACTTCAGTTGACACCAGCTTGAACAACCATCCTAACAAACCAGTAAATGACGCGACAGCTTGCAAAATAAAAATAAAAGTAATTGGAAATTCTCCACTATGATCATCCCCAATTTTATTTCCAGTTAACTTGATAGTTGAAAACAACAATAAAATCCAGTAGAAAAATGTATTTTGAAGAATTAGAACCAATTTTTCATCATGATTAACTATTTTGTAACGTCTAAATATCAAGTTTATGGAATTCAATATGAAATAATTGAAAAGAACATAAAACATGAATAGCGTAAACGCAAGAGAAATCGGAGACGAGTCAGGGAGAAACTCATTCGTATACCCAATAAATCCCACAACCAAGTTAAGAAGATAAGCCGAAATTGCAAGCGATATGGGGTATTTGATGGAATTAACAAACCCAATTTTCCACGTCCTTCTGTAATTGATAACTATTATGAATAAAGGCAATTCAATCAATGGAGTGATCACCAATAAAATAATGTTGACTAATACCAACTGCGAGATTGGGAAAGCAAAAAATAAGTTAAAAAAGCTAGTATAAATAGCAACTTCAGTATTAATATTTCTTGGTTCCGAATCTGAATGTTCCGTATCAAGATCAATTTCATTTGAAAGTGTTTGAACAAAATCTAAAGAATTTGAAAGCATATGCCAAAGTGACTTCAAATTATCATTTTTTATATTATCTCCACTAGTGTGGTAAATATCCCTCGGTTTATAAAAAGCAATGTCAATACCTCTAATCCCACCCTTTTCTTTATACACCTTATAATCAGTTTCGCTACCAATTAAGTGGTTATTGAATCCCTGTTGAAATATTGAATTTGCATAAGGATACCTAACGCCCTTAAAATATTTTACTATTCCAAAATCAGTTCCTCTAAATAACATAGCTTTACCTCCCACTCCTGTACCTTCTAAATTCATAAAATACTTCACCTGTTTGAAGTAGGGATGAGATAAAAAGGAGGTAGCACCAAATAACCCAAACTCTTCATTATTGTTGAAATTGAAGATGATTGTTCTTTCGGGACGTTCCAGAGAAGATAACAACTTCAAAACACCTACCAAAGAAGCAATTCCTTTCCCATCGTCTGTAACACCAAAACTAGAAGGTACTGAATCATAATGAGCACTCAATAATAGAGCTGGAAGAGCTGGATTAGATCCATTTACTCTTACCAATATATTATTACTCTCATAATAGGAGACCATATTACGACCATTCGTTTCTGTGTTGAATAGTATATTATTTTCAGAGTCTAAATCATTGTCCATTTCCATATAGTCTTTATTAATCAAAGACTTGATTGTTTTCTCTAAATAATCATGAACATAATCGTTACCCCGAGAGCCATAAGTATGCTCATATTGAGCTATTTTTTGTAAATGGAACCAACTATCATCAAGGATGGATTGTTCCAAAGGGTCAACTGGCAAACTAACCGAGTAATCAAGAGTATTATCTATGTAGCTCAATAAATATGTCAACAAAATTGTGAGTAAAACGAAGGTAGTGAGCGATGTTTTACGATAACCAAATACATCTCTAAAGAAAGATACAAATATATTGCTATTATCCCTATTTTCTTTAATCAACTTCAATGACGTATTACCTCTATCAAAAGATGAATCTCTATCAGATGATTGGGAAGATTCACCAATTCCATTATCTTGAGTCATTAGTCTCTAATTATTAAGTAGAGAAGCAAAGGGAAATTAGAAGATAATATATTCTCGTGATTAAAAATAAACAAATAGTGACACAAAACAAGTAATGCATAAAGATATAAGAACTGTCAAAAAAAAAAAAAAGATTATTTATTAAAATCATAGGGCTAATTTATCTAGATAGGTTAATTTAAATTTAAATTTAAGCTAATTTAGAGGTTTCTCTTTCAATAGATTGACCTAATTCAGGGTCTACTTTAGCGAACATAGCAAAGACCCTCTTTTGGATCTCAGGGTTTGCATCTTTAACATGCTCAGATACATTGCGAATTAAGTTTTCTTGTTGACCAGGAGTTTTAGCTAAAACCTTCCATAAAGCAGCTGGTTGAGCAAAATCAGCATCGGTATACTTCCAGTGGAAAGGACAAGCTGAGCCTTGCCAAACTTCTTGATCTTCTTGCAATGCGAATTGCTTAAACTCAACTGGCTTGTCAGTGGCCAAGTAGTTTGGATTGTTACCTAAGTTTCCGTTAACGTTCATAGCACCATTCCTCATGTGAGGGTTGAAAACACCAGTAACTGGACAATTTACTGGGATCTGAGTAAAGTTTGGACCTAATCTATGTCTTTGGGTGTCTGGGTAGGAGAATAATCTTGCTTGTAAAATAGGGTCAGCTGATGGCTCCATGTATGGAACAGTATTGGAAGGAGAAAAGGCAGCTTGTTCAACTTCAGCGAAGTAATTCTTAGGATTTTTGTTCAAGACAAACTTTCCGAATCTTCTTAAAGGATAATCCTTGTGTGGCCAGACTTTTGTTAAGTCAAAGACGGAGAATGGTGCTTTCTTAGCTTGCTCTTCAGTCATAGTTTGAACATAACAAGTCCAAGATGGAGCATTTCCAGCAGCAATATTATTAAATAAGTCTGCTTGGGCTGAATCTGGATTAGAACCGGCCAATTCACCAGCTTGTTTACTATTCAAAGATTTAACACCTTGATCAGAAATAAAGTGGACTTGAACATAGTGCCAGTCACCATTCTTATTGCTCCACTTGTATGTATGACCAGAATAACCGTTCATTTCTCTATAAGAAGCAGGAGTACCACGATCGGAAAACAAAATCATAACTTGATGAATAGCTTCTTGATTAGTGGTCAAATAATCCCAGAACATGTTGGCATCTTTTAAGTTAGTTTCTGGATTTCTCTTTTGAGTGTGAATAAAATGTGGGAACTTAGATGGATCACGAATGAAAAAAACTGGAGTATTATTGTATACCAAGTCTAAGTTACCTTCTTCAGTATATAACTTAGTTGCGAAACCTCTTGGATCTCTTGCTGCATCAGCAGAACCCATTTCTCCACCAACGGTAGAAAATCTAGTGAACAATTCAGTTTTTTTTCCGATTGTGTCCAAGAATGCAGCACCACAAATATCAGTAATATCATCGGTGACTTCAAAGTAACCATAGGCACCAGAACCCTTAGCGTGAACGACTCTTTCAGGGATTCTTTCACGATCAAAGTGGGCTAAAGAATCAATTAAATTAAAGTCCTGTAATAAGAGAGGACCATGTTGTCCAATTCTCTGAGTAGCAAATGGTTCAGGAATTGGGCATCCGTTAGAATTAGTAAAAGTTGGAGACATGTTTGGTTTAGTTCAATATATAGATATTGTTATTTGTTTATAAGTTTAAAATACTAACGAAATCTCTCATATTTATATAGGTTTACTTTTGAAACGTGCTGAAATTCTGACCTACAGATATGTCATGATAGGATGGCTAGAACGCTGGATTATTTTTCCTAAATGTAAGTGCGACTAAAATAGACAATGCGAAACATTCGATTAATCATCGGAAAATTTAATTACGGGATGACAAAGATTATGCGGCTAGAACGCGAAGCGATGCATTAGTTTCGCTAATTTCTATTGCTAAGTGTCAAATTGTGACACAAAGTAAGTTTTTAGAGAAACCAAATGCAATAATCATCCAATATTAAAGATATACATAAGTAGACAGATCCAGTTACGGGTGACATATGAGCTAAACAAAAAAACCGATAAGTCCGTGATTAGAAATTGATAAACCACTCAACATCCATTGGTCAATATTATTAGAAATTTCACAAACAAAAAAAATTGACTAACTACTTCTATTTTTACATAAAATCCATTGAATCTATCATTACTAATGACATTAGTGAGATCAAGAAGTATTCCATCTAGTGTTCTCTGAATTTAAGATGTGTCCACTTAATTCAGAAATCTTTCACATGATTGGACTATATGCAGACCAACGATTTCAGTACACCGATGATATTAATTCATCACCATTATATTGGTAATTTGGTCAAGATAAATATCAATATCACAAAATAATGCCAGATTTTGCCCCCTTAAAAAATGACTTAATCCTTAGGGCTGCCAAGGGAGAAAAGGTGGAAAGACCACCAATTTGGATTATGGCAAGTAGATCATGAAAGAAAAAGAAGTTATATTAGCCATAGAGATACTAACCAATTTAGAGACAAGCTGGTCGTTATTTACCAGAGTATCATGAAGTTAAGGGAAAACGTGACTTCTTTGAAACTTGTAGAGATGCTGAAATTGCTTCTGAAATAACAATCCAACCCATTGATCATTTCGATGGTCTTATAGATGCTGCGATTATTTTTAGCGATATTTTGGTTATACCTCAAGCTATGGGTTTTGAAATTGATATGGTTGATGGAAAGGGTCCTGTTTTCCGTGACCCTTTAAGGTCTCCAAGTGATTTAGCTAAAATCAACCTCAAGCCAGATGTTTTGAAATCATTAGATTGGGCATACAAATCTATCACCTTAACTAGAACAAAATTAAACGGTAGAGTTCCATTATTAGGTTTTGTTGGGGCACCTTGGACTCTTTTAGTCTACATGACGGAAGGCCAAGGGTCTAAAATGTTCCGTTTTGCAAAGCAATGGCTCTATGAATACACAGAAGAATCTCATGTATTATTACAAGCTATTACTGATGCTTGTATTGAATTCTTAGCTCAACAGGTCGTTGCAGGTGCGCAAATGTTACAAGTTTTTGAATCTTGGGCCGGTGAATTAGGTCCTCATGAATTCAATGAATTTTCATTACCTTACTTGAGGCAAATAGCGAAGAAATTACCTGGTAGACTTCAAGAATTAGGTATTCAAGAATATATTCCTTTAACTGTATTTGCTAAAGGTGCTTGGTATGCTTTAGAAGACCTCTGTAACTCAGGATACGATACTATTTCTTTAGATTGGTTATACAAGCCAGAAGATGCTGTGAAAGTTGTTAATGGAAAGCGAATCACATTACAAGGAAATTTAGATCCAGGTATTATGTACGGGTCTGAGGAAACTATTACGAAAAAAGTTAAACAGATGATTGAAGGTTTTGGCGGTGGTAAGCAAAATTACATCATTAATTTTGGACATGGTACTCATCCATTTATGAAGCCAGAAAAAATTGAACATTTTTTGAAGGAATGCCATAGATTCGGTTCCCAATAGTTTTTGAAGTTTTCCTTATAGTTCTTATAATTCTTATAGTTGTAAATATTAACTAAATGATATTATCTTCTGAATCGCATTTAGAAAATTTGAAAATTATATTACCATAATAAGTTTTTTTAGTGTTTCAGATATGTCGAAAGTAAACATGTTGTATCAGCAAGATGATACATACGTCTATGGGTTATCTGAAAAAGTTTTTGAATCTATGGAATTGCTCTTTTTTGACTCATCAACATCAGAAACCATTGAGATAAAAGAGAGCCAAGGTCAAGATTCTGAAGTTGTTAAAACTGAAAACAAAACATCGAAAGACCGTTCAGCTGAATGTAATACGTGTAATATTAAATTAGACGATAGGGAAAGTTTGAAAGCACATTATAAGACTGATTACCATAGATTAAATATAAAAAGATCAGTAAATAATTTGCCACCGCTAACCGAAGATGAATACGAAAAATTAGTAGAAGAGGAGTCAATTGATAGTCTTTCTGGAAGTGATAGTGATAGTGAAACAAATGAAACAGATACTGAATCAAAACTAGAAACAATTTTCGAAAAATTCTCTATTAATCCTGATGATAACTCTGAAGAGAAATCGATTAGTTACTTAAATACTAAATCGCCATTTATATTGTTTAAGTCAGATCTTTTAGACAATGATACTGCATTTGGTGTCTACAAGTCGCTTTATAGAGAAGATGAATTATTAAATGATCCAAAAGTTAGTTTAAAGGAGTGGTCATCACCAAATATTAAGAAAGGTAAATCGGCTTTATTTATGGTAGGTGGTGGTCATTTTGCTGGTGCTATAATCTCGCATATGCCAAAAAGTATTAAAGGAAATGTGAATCACAAGGAATCTAAACAGCAACAGGCAGTAGATATCTTAATGTCAAAAACATTTCACAGATACACTACTAGAAGAAAACAAGGTGGTTCGCAAAGTGCTAGTGATAATGCTAGAGGTAAAGCAAATTCTGCTGGTTCGAGTATAAGAAGATATAATGAACAGGCATTAATAAAAGAAATCAGGGAGTTATTGGGAAGTTGGAAAAAAGAATTAGATGAATGCCACTCAATCTTTATTAGAGCTAATGGTGCTACAAATAGGAAAATTTTGGTTGGTTACGAGGGATCAGTATTGAATAATGATGACAAGAGAATAAGAAGTTTTCCATTTACGACAAAGCGTGCCACTACTTCTGAATTGAAGAGGGCATGGGTACAGCTTTCGTATTTGCAGCTCGTCAAGATCCCTAAAGCGAAAAATAACAAAAAAACTATTGAACAGAAATCAACACAGAGCGTTCCTTCAAGACCTATAGAGGAGATTTCCGATGAAGAAAAACATACACTAGAATTAATCAGCATCATGAAGAAACAAAGGGCTCCATTATTATTAAGCTATTTAAAGAAAAATCAAATTCTGGCTAATTTTAAGTTGTGTCCTCATGAAAAATATTTGAATTATCCTACTTTATTACATTATGCATCGTTTCATGATCTAAGTCATATAGTTCAAGTTTTACTTGTTAATTTGAAAGCTGATGCGTCCGTAAAAAACGAATATGGAAAGACTCCATACGAAATAACAAATCAACCATCAACCAAGAAGGTATTTAGAATAGCGAGACACAAATTAGGAGAAGATTATATGAACTGGTCCATTACTGGAATTGATAGCGCAAAATCGAAAGAAGAATTTGAAATGGAAGAGCAAGCAGAGTTAGAAAGAATTAAAAATGAAAAGAGATCATTAATTGAGCAACAATTACAGAATAAAACAGAATTGGAATTAAAACAGCCAAAATACTCCTCCGGGGGAAAGTTAGGTGGCGTGAATGTTGCTTTGAATGAAATGAACGAATTATCTGAAAGTCAAAGAATACGGCTCATGAGAGAACAAAGAGCCAGAGCAGCTGAAGCAAGAATGAAGCAATCACAATAAAATATCAGACACATATAGATAGCATATTAGAATATTCAATTGTCAATTGTCAAATGTAATAATTTTGATGATTAAGTAAACGATATACATGATGTAGTTATTAAGTATTAATTATCCTGATTAGTTTCAAGAGAAGTATTATCAATTGGTTGAGAAGGAGTAAATTTAACCATCAAGAAGTTTATTAAACTTTCATCTGAAGATTTGAGAACACGCTCAATAACCTTGTCTCCAGAAAACGAGCTCTTATTTTTTATTAAATTGAAATGCATGTAATCTAATAACTCATTATTAATAACGGTTTTTGCAATTTCATTCAAATTATTAGAATTATTTTTTATATCCAACGCTGAGACCCAACCAGTTGATTGAGTAGCATTAATATCTTCACTAATTATATCACTATCAGCTAATTTTCGGCTACTTCCAATTTTCTCTCCTTTCCCTTCACAGTTGCACTCTAGAAGATCATGCGTATTACATATTGTATCAGACACAATTTCAAAGAGATTCTTTAGGTCGTTAGAATCAAAAACATTCGAATCTGAATCAATATCATTATCTAAAAAGTTTCTGCTCAAGCTATTTTTCATTAGCTGTCGTTGAAAGATTTTTTCATCAATGCAGCCCACAGTCATTAGTCTATAAATAAAGACTGGATTTACTTGACCATCTCGGTGAATTCTTGCCATGGACTGCAAATCAGTTGAAGGGTTCCAGTCATTATCAAAAAGAATCAATCGAGATGCCCCCGCTAAATTGATCCCCATTCCACCTGATTTGGAAGATAACAAAAAAATCTTAGCACTCTCTTTAGTGTTAAATTCGTGGACAAGCTTACTTCTTAAGTTATTTGGAACTGCACCATCTAAGCGGAGAAAAGACAAATTAAGCTTATTTAGAATTGTTTCCAATAAATTTAATGTTTGAGTGTAATTAGAAATAATAACAACCTTTTCATTCAAATTATTAATTTCAAGTAACAATGGAATAAGTACTTTTATTTTACCACTTACTAACTTTTTAGAAAGATTTTGAAAATGTATTTCATCTTTCTCTTCAATTAATGATTTAAAAGTCTTATCATCCGCTAGCAACGAGGGGGAATTACATATTTTTTTTAAAATAGTAATTAAAGATAACGCCTGATTATTTTTATAATCATCAATCATCAGAATAAACCTCTCTGATCCCATGACTATTCGAAATAGTTGAATCTGTAAATCGGTTGGTGGTACAAACAATATCAAGTCTGTTTTATCAGTTAGGAATTTAGATAGTATTGAGCTTGTTCGTCTTAAGATAAACTCACTTGTTAGCTTAATCAACTCATTACTTTTTTCATTCCCTAGTTTTTTCACTTCAGGGTTACTACAATTCACCTCTCTTGATAGTGAAATTGGCCGTATAAAGTTCTTTTGAAATAACTGAAAACTGCCTAGAATACCAGGATTGATAAAGTTAATAATTGTAAAGAATTCACTTAAATCATTTTGAATTGGAGTACCTGTTAATAAGATTTTTCTTTGGATAGCCAATTGAGTTAAAATCTTTAATGTTTTATTGGTAGGATTCTTAATTTTATGCCCTTCATCACAGATCAATAAATCAAAACCAACTGTAGCCAATTCTGCAGAGCAGGTATGTGTCTTCTCATAGCCCATGATCAAGACTTGATGTACCTTGTATTTTCCAAAGTTAATTATGTCTTGTTTGTCTTTCTGAGGCGATTGTTTTTGATTTAACGCTAGACAACTAAATTTGTTTACACCTAACCACTTTTTGAATTCTTTTTTCCAATTATCAATTAAAGTCACTGGGCAGCAAATAAGCGTCTTCTTGACTACTGAATCCTTGGAAGAAAGAAAAGGATTCTGTTTATAAAGAGTCCAGATTAGTGTGATAGTCATAAGAGTTTTGCCTAGGCCCATTTCGTCAGCTAAAAGTGCTCCATATCCATCAAACGGTCTAAATCCCATGACACATTCATAAAGAAACTTCACACCTTCCTTTTGATGTGGACGAAGAATAGAAGAAAGAGAAGGGTCAACGATAACATCTACAACTTCATCATTTGAATAGTCACGAGGAGGCTCCAATACTAATGAAGTATCGTCAATATTGTACAACGGGTTAGACTTCCTAGATGGTGGCTTAAATTCCATCATTGGTATTTTGAAGCCACTTGGACTTTGATTTTTCTTTAGTTCTATAATCGGAGTTTGACTCCTTTCTATCAGTGATTCCAAGTGGTTAATCTCTATATCTTTTTCTACCTCATAATTACCCATGCAAATTATTTCATTTTCAATAATATTCTTTTTTGGTTGGTTCAATTTATATAGAATCTTATTATTTTCATTTTTTAAAATCAAGTAATTATCGTCCAGCAACAAAATACCATCACCTTCCCAAGTCTTATTCTTCTTATTTGTTTTTTTTCTCCATTGTACAGCATATGATTTTAGCTCAGCATTAGTCTCTTTAGTCTCTTTAGTCTCAGGTGTTGCCTTTTTATTTATCATTTGTTTAGGAGGAGAAAACTTCTTAAACTTTATTCTTTTGGCAGAAGTAATATCTGCTTTACAAGAATCACTCTCTTCTATATAGCCATCATTTCCGTTCTCTTTGTCTTCAGGATCGCTATCACAGTAATTTCTGTTTTTACCATTATCGATTCTTTGTGAAGAACTGTTCGTTATTTTTCTCTTAACACCATTAATATTAGCAATAGAACTATCTCTAGAAATATCCTGTTTTATAGGTCTCGGGGGTTTAAATGGTGCGTTGGGGGCAGATTTATACATATTAGAGATCAAAGTAAAAACATTATTTTTTTTATTTATTAATATATAGCTACGCGCTATCCTTAATGTGACTTAGTATACACGGCGTCCAAAATTGCATATTATTTGTATAACTTTACAGAAAGAAGCCTACCTTAATGCTTATCGTATTATTTCTTTTAAGCTATGTGCTTCTCGTCTATTATGCCTATTAAAACCCACTATTGATGAACTGAAATTTTTGAAAAAGGAAAAAAATGAATGTATGGATAATACAAACAACCTTATATTGATATGATTAATTTAAATTCACTGCAATGTGAGTAATGAAATACCTTCAGTTCCAAATAAGTAGAAATAAAGTCTTGATAAAATGAAGGTTGCATTTGCTGGTAAATATGAATAAACCCCATAAGTAATGAATAATACAAACAGCATTAAAAGCATATCTTGCATTGTTAGTAAATATTCTATGTCTTAAAAAAAAAACACTAGTTTAATTCATTCAGTTAACTCCTAAATTAATCGAATGCATAGTCTATAGTCACGTACGTAAAATTATGCTTTCCGTCTTGGTCAACATATAATGAGGAAAATGGTGGTAATAGATCTGATATAATCTCTTTGGTGAGTAAGCCATCTTTTCCCTAATAATAACTGATTTTACTTGTATATTCTTTAAATTTGATTTTTTTAGAGTCAGTTAAACGATTTTTCAAAATTATTCCGCGGTGCTAGTTCATATCGAACTCCTTTATACAAGGCGGTGCTAGATAATCTCGCGTAGATATGTTTTGTGCTCCCACTACCTAAATGAGGGTATGACGTCAAAGGGCTTCAAAGAATCTCACCGGATTAATTTGGTGGATTTTTACGATATGAAACGACTGTTGCACAAAGTGAAGATGATTTAACTTTATCTGTTTTAATTTTAAGTAAATTCTTTTTGTTATTGTTTAGTGCTCAATAACTACTATTGCACGCTTTTCTAACCAAAATTGATTCACTCTAAGTTCTTACTCATATTCATAATTGCTTGAACACAGAAAAACTCCCAATTCTGATTACCTGATAGGTTTAATAAATTCTCGATTTTTTGCATTAACTTTATAGTCTTATACGGCTAAATCTTTTGAAAGCACCTGGTCTACAGCTCGGTAAACTATATTAAAGTTAAACTACACTATTGAGGTTTGCATATTATTTGAAAGATGAGTCCTGTATATCGCAAAAAAAAAAATCTAATAACTTGATATATTAACTATGGATGAAGTAAGCTATTTAGAGGCTATTCTAGCTGGAAATGGGGATCTTATATCAGGAAATATCTCAGAAAAACAAATATCTGGAGTGAAACTGTATTTGATCGAAAAGAGAGGGAACTATGAATCGAAGGAACTTAAACAATTCTTCGATGTTATATTTCACAATTTAATAAATTTAAGTGGAACCGCCAAAGTCAGAGTACTTTTAAACGACACTCTATCAATTTGGCTTTTAAGAGCATATCAATTCAATAATGCCAATGAAGAAGTTTTTATGATACCTGAAGAACAAATTTTACAACTATTCCAGTATATTGTGGATTTTCTAGATCAGAACTCTACACCATTGTTTAATTCTATCAATTCACTATTAATAAAACTCCTCAACTTTGTTAAGTTTTCAGATAGTAAGGACAAACTCATACGATGTTTCATAGATAGAACAAGCAAACTTAATTCCACATCTAAAAAGTTGTATTATTTATTAGAGGTATTGTCCAAAGAAACAGATTCTAATTACATTATTTTGAATTATCCAAATGTAATTGATTATTTTATGCAGTATATTGCTTATAATCCATTAGCAAACTCCGTAAGTAAAGCTTTTGTAACCATTTATCGTGGCCAATATAGAGAAGGCAAGGATGAAGAATGGCTAAATACTTGGTTTCCCATAATAAAAAGTGGTATGGAAAATGTAAATTCAAGACAGAATATTCTTTTATATCTCCTACCACTATTATTTAAGGTTTCTCACAAATCTTACAGTTTATTCGTAAAGAAGTTAGACATAGATTTAACAAACGAAGAAAGTATCGACCAATTCATTCATATTTTGAATATTGGAAAAAATCTTTTAATCATTGATCCTTTAAATAACGACTTGATTGACAAGGAGGTGCTAGTGAGTTTCCTTTCTCATCAAAATCCTAAATTTAGATTAAACTCCTTTAACCTATTAGCAAATACTATCAAATCATCAACTACAATTCCTGAAAATATCTACAGAATTATCCTTAATAATAATGTCATTGAAATATTTATGAATGAATATGAGAATATTGAAATTAGAAATGAGTTTGTTTCTAGTTTTAAAAATTTCTTACTAAGAATTAGAGACTCAGTACATGCTTCGAAAAGGGAACATTTAAAATTGAAACAAAAGAATTTGAATGATGAAAGACAAGCAGAAATCTGTGAAATAATTTCTTCTGCGTACATGTTTTTGGGTCAAGTGCTTGGTTTATGTTATAAATATTTACAAATTGGCAGCAGTTATTCCCAATTATATACTTCATACAAAATCATCGCCGAAATAATTCTAATTCACCTTGAGGATATAGAAGAGTTTTCTAATTCCCAGAATATAAGTGACTTTTCGAAGTTGATATCTCAAGACTTAGTCAATACGTTAATATTGAATACGATGAGTAACTATCAGGATATTAGGGAAATAAATTCCCATATTATTTGGAAGTTACCATCCAGATATGTAAGATCAGTAATAAGAGTCAGAGAAGATGAATTGAAAAGCAGAGCGATTGAAATCCTAAGTGACTTAAAAGGTAGAAATAGTGAAGGTGGTGCCAAGATGATTGAACTATTAATATTATACTATCTTAAAATAGAGAAGTCTGAAGAAATGGCTATTAATCTATTTGTTGATTTGGTGACCTTATTAAATCGTCGTCCGTCTATTAGATTGAACAACGAAGCAATTATACATAACGATGCAAGGTCCCATGGATTATTGACGGCATTAAACCTTTGCTTGCAAGTAATACCTGAACTGACTTTATCTTCTAATTGGAATGTTTTTAATGAGAATATTTTAATTATAGTCGAAAAGATTTCCCTGCTTTGGATTGATACGAAGGGTGTATTATCTAATGAAATGTATGATGATCAAGAAGAAACTGATGTCCAAAAATTATTATCATCTTATTGTTGGAGAGTTGTAAAGGAATCCAGCACTTTAGTAGGCACTATTTTAAAAATTCAGCAAAAGAACAACCAATTAACGGAAGAACTTTTATTAAAATCCTCTGATTTAATAATTGAACAACTAGCTAATGTAAGCCATCGTGGTGCATTTTCATCAGTTTACACAGCGTTCTTACTGATATGCCAGATTTGCTTTCAGAGCAACGACTTCAAATCATTACCAAAAGCTTGGCTTGTAAGTAATATTCAGTTAATTGAATCAAAATCACAGTTTATTAGTCGGAGATCTGGAGGGTTGCCGTTTCTAATTACTGCCATCTTAAGTGCAGATTTAAAAGTTAACGACAAGTCCCATGAATTGATGTCTTTAGCATTTGGCGAACTTCTTAGGATTGCCAGGCTTCCATTTGTTCATAAAATGGATGAAAAGAGAGATATCCCACAAGTACACGCATTTAATTGTATAAAGCAAATATTCTCTGATAGCATCTTATCGAGTGAGGCATTGATATATTTAAATTCATCGTTAGTATTGGCATTTGAAAACTTCAATTCAGCTAATTGGTCTATAAGAAATTGTGCTGTCATGCTTTTTACTTCTTTGCAACAAAAATTATTTGGTAACAAAATGATCGGGGAGAACTATATTAAAATGTCCCCTAAGTTATTTTTCAACAAATATCCAGGAATTGACACCGTGCTATTAAGCAAGTTGAATGAATCTTTATCTTCAAAAGGTGATGTAGAAACAATATTTCCAGCTTTAACTATTCTCACTAGAGTTGAGGCTCATGAGGAAGAAGATACTTTGAAAGAATTCAAAATACTATTGAATAAATATTTGGACAGTAACGATTGGAAAGTGAGAGAAATGGCATCATTTGCTCTTTCATATATCATTGAACCTGAACAGGTAGAAAATTATTGTTCTCTTTTGATAGAAGATTCAAAGTCACTGTCATTGAACAAGATGCATGGGAATTTGATGACTATATTAGGGCTTTTGAACAGGATGAAAAACTCCAACTTAACGTCGAACTTAAAAAAGCTTTTATTTGATGCTTCGAATATCTTTTTAACAAATAGCAGAAGTTTTAATTGGGCTACAAGTAAGGTTTACATTGATATATTAAATATCATCTCAAATGAAAACTGCTTGCAACTCCCAACCTTTTTGATTAATATCTTAGGCAACTTTTTGGTTCAGAATATTATCAATAGTGATAGGTTTCTTACTTTAAATGGTGCAAGGCAATTAATGTTATCATCAGTTTTCTCATTATTGGCAAATGAGTATTTAAAGTCAGAGAATCATGATACATTAGAAGATTTAATTTCTCTATGTATTAATGAAAGGAGTCTTTACGAACTTCAAGTGACAGCTCTTGATTTCAGTATTAACAAATTTGATATTATTGCCCTCTCTGATAATTTTGGCATCATAGTCAATGAGTTAATACGTGATGATAAAAATTGGGTAATAATTAAGGTGAAGTCTTTGCATTTATTGTCATTAATATTAAAGAAATCAAAATCCTTTTCAGATTTAGACTTAGAATATTACTTCCATTTATCTTATCAGCCGATAGAGGAGATTCGTATGAAAGCATTGGAATGTTTAGGCTGCTCCATATCAGGAGAGGATAAAATTAAGATCGAGCGTTTTTTAAACAGTTGTCAAGCTAACTACGGCGATAATTTATCATTTGATTCGCGTTATTCATCCGTCAATGCTATCGTTTCATATTTAAATTCTGCCAGTGAAAGAGATAGTTATTTTACTAAAGCATGTTTCTTACTTCACGAAGCTTTGAACGATGAAGATGAAGATATAAGAAAGCTTTCAGCTAAATGTTTATCAGAAGTTTTACAATTAAGAATTGCTGCTAACCCTACGGCAGTTGATAAGAGTTTTTATCAATATTTTTCAAAATTGATACCAGCTCCTTTATCCCAACCTTATATAATAGAGAAATTTAAGAAGATGAACGAATTTGCTGAACTTATTAAGTATTTGGAATTCCTTGGTTCAAACTCTCTCTTGGATTACGAGCGTACTAATCTATTCAAGAACCAAATAGAAATGATAAGAACCACCAATGATATGTTACTATTATCTAACGAAGAATATCCATTTAGTAAAGTAGTCTTTGATGACGTTAAACCTCAGATTCTTGAAAACATCGATACCATTAATAAATATATCACTATTAATGGCAAAGATGGCTTGGTTGGATGGACAAGGCAAGAGTATTACTTTGTCATGTTTGTTTCTACCATATTATCAACAAGGACATTATTGAGAATATACAATGACGAAGAACTATCATCTAAATACGATTTGCTTTGTCAATTGGTTAAAGACTTTGAAGTAAGTCCAATAATTTGTCTGTATATAAGTATTTAGGTGCAAAATCAAAAACCCTGGAACTCTTTTACTATGAATTCCAAGTCGGGTAACACTTAAGTGAGTATAAATAATAGAGAAAAATTTTTTATAATATTAACATTAAAATGAAATATTAAGAAATAAGAAAACAGACATTATGGTAAGTTATTAATTATATGTCGTAAGCATTATAATTTGTTGGTTTTTACGCTGATGAACAAATATAACTACAATGAATTTCTTCACCTGAATCACCATGTGGAATAAAATATATCAGAGCTTTTTAACCCTGAGTATAAATTAGCAAAAAAATGAATGCTTGATTGAATATTTAAAGTCTTAAATACTAACTAAAGTAGAAACATTAGCTAATTAACCTAGTTATATAACTAATACATAATGTTTGGAAAATTATTAATTGTAGAATATTTAATTAGGTTTTTGACCATAAACAAACGTACTCTAAGAGTGATTCTTTAAGGTAAAGATATAATTGAGATATATTTTTTATTGAAATCTTACCATACCACTCTTAATTTGTAATTATTTTGAAGATTATAGTAATAGAGTCATAATTTTATAATGATATTGCTTTCATTCATACAAATAACCCCAATTCAATCAATGTTAGCGAGTAATAAGGATTAGTGTTAATACTTTAATCTTGATTTTTTTTTCTTAGATATCTGTGTTATTTTATCTAATCTAGTGAGATCATCAGAAAAATATTACACATTATTTTCCTTTCCAAGATGAGCAATAAGTAAGTTGAAATCAAATAGATTTAAGGAGTCTTATACTAACTGAGATTATAGTGATGATATTCCTGCTATATGCGACTCGTGCTGTGGGTTTGACCATCATATAAAGATGATGAGACAGAAAAATGGAGAAGAGTGTAAAATATGTACGCGGCCAACCACAATCTTCAGATGGAATATAGCTAATTCTGCCAACAAATCTAAAAAGACAATAATTTGTAAAACTTGTGCTAGAACTAAAAACTGCTGTCAATCATGTATGTTGGATATTAATTTCGGGATTCCATTAGATGTACGTGATACAGCATTAAGAATGGCAGGGTTGGATGAATCCTTGGGCATTAATTTAATAAGTAATACTAAAAATAGAGAAGTTAAAGCTATAATGGCAGATAAGCAAGACGCTAAGTTTAAAAAGGAAGATGAATTGGAGAGTGAGCAAAAACAAATGGCAAGAGAAATCTTGACCAAACTATCAGAAAAGTTAAATGGGGATGATGTCAATAAACCTAATTTCCTCAAGAAAAAAATATCTAATGTTGATACTAAAAGCTTGAAACATGTTAATATATCAAAGATCTTGTCTAAGTTACCTTTTGGAGGGCTGTTCGTGGTTCCTGAAGATACTACAATAGCCTCATTTTTTATATTTGGGTTAACAGATTCTATTCCACAATACATAATGGCTGAGCACTTTAACAAATTTGGAAAGACAAAATCTTTAACAATAATTCATAAGGCGAAATGTGGATATGTTACTTTTGGGACCAGAGAATCTGCAGAGTTATTTGCTAAGTCCGTGCTGGAAAATGGCCTCAATAATAATGTTACCACGCCTGGGTTATTTTTATTGAATGACAAGTTCCCACTTCGTGTTAGTTGGGGAAAGCCAAAATCGTTAGGTTCTACAAATGAGGAACATAATAAACTTTCTCTAGTAGTAGATAAAGTAATGAAACAGTTAAGTGAAAAAGACAAAGCATTTGAATCAAAAGCTATCACAAATGATGCTAAAAATACCTCAGAGGGTAAGAAACGTAATAAGCAAGGCCCCCCTCAAATTTCATCGTCTACATCTGCTGACAGGGTTAAATATAAGGCTGCTAAAATTGACTATGAACTTTGACTATGTCTTGTATATAGACGCGCCCGCATCCAGAAATACATTCAGGCAATCCTGTAATTTAATACATAACCATATATATAATCGATATGGATACACTTCACCTTGTTTGTATATTATTCCCTTTATATGCACTCATAATAGTTGCGATAATAAGACTATTTATAGTGCTACCTTCATTCAATGCTTCCAAGCTCCAAAATAACTACAAGGAACCTTTGAGATTATCAAATTATAGACATGGATCAAATATAATGATCTTATTAGGATCAGGGGGTCATACAGGGGAGATGATGAGAATGCTAGCAAAAGTTGATTTGAAGTTCCTTAATAGAATTTGGGTATCTTCTTCGTATGATTCTACCTCTATTTACAAGATGAAAGAATATAAAGAGAATTACTTACATGATAGTGAATTTAAGGATACACATATAGTTGTTTCTAGAGCAAGGTCTGTAGGGGAATCTTTTATACTGTCCATTTTCAGTACCGTAAAATCGATATGTTCTAGTATTATTCAGATATATTCTATGCCCCAATTTCCTGATATACTCCTCTTAAATGGTCCAGGAACAAGTGTTGCATTAGCTTATGTGCTATTTATATTTAAGTATTGTGGATTATGCAAAACAAAAATTATTTATATTGAAAGTTTGGCCAGAGTTAGTCGTTTAAGTATGTCTGGTTATCTATTATTACCAATTGCAGACAGATTTGTTGTGCAATGGAAGCAATTATACTACAAACATAAAAGGTCGGAATATTATGGAATATTAATTTGAATTAATTGGGATTATGATAAACTTTCTATACCAAAGGATGATCTTAGGAGATTTAATATTATGATGCTTAGGTGAAGGGTTAATGAAAAATTAATATGTAACCCATCAGCCGTTATTAAATACATAGAATTCATTAATAATATACTTTTCTTTTTCTAATATCTATCTACTATACAAATCTTTTCATTCCTGGGATCTCGTGAAGTTAAGGACTGTCAACCAGTTTTCATTTCCAATAAAGAACCCCCACTTTATACAAGATACAAGATACTAGTAATATTGTTAAGGAAAACTCAATTTTCCTTCCATTGGTTGGAACATTTGACACACTTATAGAAAGTCGTCATAGGCTCATCGGCAGATCTAATTTGTAATTGGAAGAAATAAGCCTTGTCTCCACCACAAGAATCAATAGGACATTGAGCAGCAGTTTGATCAACATTATCCCAAGCACCTTCTCCACCTAAAACATCGTCAACCTCCTTTCTTGATAGTAACTTTCTATCGTACATTTGGAATCCGTTGATCTTGAACTCGTACGGGCAAGTAGGACAATAAAATCTGTTACAGCCTCCATCGTCTTGAGAAATCAAGAGCATGTTAGAGCAATGTGGACAGAATGAAAGCATAGCCCCCGGTCTTACTATTAATGCTTCTTATTTGGTTGGTTTAGTTCTCTAATACGGTATCTCTGCGCTAAGATTTTTAGCACTAACAAAATGTTATATGCAGTATATGAGATCTTGATTTAATTAAAACGTTATGATGGCATTGTTATACATACAATATATGTTCAAGGCAGCAAATATCGAATGTCAGTTAATTTCATAGAAAATAATCGTAATGATGAGAAAAATACTTCTAAGAATATCTTTGCAGATAGCAATGAGTTGAGGTCACCGTCAAGATCGCAAATAATAGCGTTACCATTTGATAATGGTGCGTTATCACCTACTAAACGAGGTATAATTAGACATGAAAGTAATATAATTAATCCAATTGATCTTTCACCGATAAAAACACCTAATGGAAGAGCTGGTTTGCGGTCACCTAAAAAAAGAAACACTATTGACTTAAACCATTCCGCTCGTAAGAGAGCAGTAAAATCAAGTGTTTACTCAAAACTTTTGGAAGCTGAAAATCAGGATATTGGAGACGAATATCTTGATCAGCACGATCGCTCATTGGCAGAAGCAATAATCAAGGCATCCAGGGATGAAGAGCAAAAATTATACGGGAGTGATGTGGAATTGGAAGAGGATTTGACAACTAAAAAGAAGAGAGGAAGACCTCGTGGATCCACTAAGGCTAAAAAAGATATAAGTGAAAGCTTGTTGGAGATTGAACAAATTCCTAAAACAAGGAGGAGGAATAAAAGTCACATTGAAGATACAGATGATATATTTGAAGGTTTTGAGAGTGATGATATTAATAGTGACGAATATAATGATGATGATAGTGACGATGAGTACGTGGAAAAATCAGACAAAGGAGTTAAATCAAGAGGTAACGTCTATGAAGAAGAAAAAGAAGAAGAGGAAGAAGAAGAAGAAGAATTGGAAGAAGAAGAAGATGACCTTGATATTATAGAAAGTGAAACAGAATTCAACGAAGAAGTTACTGTTGATGATGTGTTAAAGGAGCCTCGAGAGGGGAAAAGGAAAAGAGGTAGACCAAGAACTAGGCCGATTGAGCCACCTAGAGTAAAGAGGAAATACATTAAAGCTGCCGATAAAGAGCCAATTATCAAAAGAAAGGTTGGCCGTCCAAGCAAATCTGAAGAGGTCATTGGAAAGGTAAAAAGTATTTTTCAAATGGATGATGAAGAATTTTTTCAAGAGAATAAACAGTCTAGTTCACCTATAAAACTGTCACCTCAAAAACCTGAAAGCGTCCCTATTCAACATCAGTCATTATCCTTACTTGATCTTAATCAGACCACTAATACTTCTATACCACTTATTAGTGGTATAGAGGAACAAGAGAAAAAAATACCCGCAAAGAAAGATTCTGATATCGCCCAATTTATCCCCCTTCCTATTCCAAGAATAAACGATGATGGCGATATAGTAGATTCTGAATTCATAGATAAATATATTCCTTCCTTAGATGTTTCTAACACTGCCAGAGGAAAACTTCTCGATGAAAAATCCTTCTTCTTAGAAGGATCAGAAGGGTATTTTGAGCAGCATTCCATCAGAACTAAGCCAAGTTCTAACTCATTATCGCAATTAGCACCTGTGTTAGACTATGATGAGTATCATTCATATATTCAAATTTCTAATTTGATAAGGTTCAAAGAAAAACAAGCATTATTGGAATTGCATAAGTCATTATATCACCAGTGGTGTTTTGAATTATCTCAAGGATTTAATCTCAACTTCTATGGAGTAGGTTCTAAAATTAAACCTATTTTAGACTTTGTACAAAATTACTTGCCAGAATGGTACGACAATATTAACAAAATGGATGATGATTTTCCAAACATATTAGTTGTAAATGGTTATAATCCAACTGTAAAATTTAAACGAGTCTTGCAAGATATAGTCACTTCCATTATACCACAGGAAAAGAAACACAAAGATAAGATTAAATTTCCAAAGCATGTGTCAGAAACAGTACCTTTTCTTATGAACTATATCGCAAAGAATAGAATGGTGACTGAGGACTTTATAAGACCAAAATTAGTTTTGGTTATTCATAACATTGACGGTGAATCATTTAGAGATGATAAAACACAGAATTTACTTTCATTATTATGCTCTTTACCTGAGGTATGGTTGATTTCTTCTACAGATAATATAAACATTTCATTACTTTGGGATCTGTTTAGGCTCAAAAATTATAACTTTTTATGGCATGATCTTACTACATATGATTCCTATGAAGTCGAAATGTCTTTCAGGGATGTTCTTAGTATGGGTAAATCCAAGAAGTTTGTTGGTAATAAAGGTGCTAAATATGTTTTGAGTTCATTAACTACTAATGCTAGGAACTTATACAAGATATTATTAGGGAAACAATTGGATATATTGAAGTCACATGCAACAACAAAAGCTGCAAGAACAGGTTTAAGAGGATCTATAAAGTTTGCAGTAGACTTTAAAGGTTTCTATACTGCATGTTTGGAAGAATTTGTCACTTCAAACGAAATTAGTTTCAGGACTATACTTGGTGAATTTGTGGAACATAGAATGTGTAATTTAACAAAAGATGATTCAGGTGCAGAAGTTGTATTTATACCCTTTAGTTTTGATGAAATGCAGAAATTATTAGATGAGGAATTCAATTGAAATCATTCCTAAATAACTATATCTATGATAAATACTTATTACATTAATTACATGGTAGTATTGTAGCTTGTAGCATATCCCATTAGAACCTTTTTTTCTTAGAAATCATATTGTCAATTACACGAGTATTTATATACAGGCAAAAATATGAGGTTTCCCAGGGCAGTAAGGAACTGATCAGAGAAACTCACTACGTGGTGGCTAACTTTACCGCTTTCTATATTTGGCATAATAGTCAAGTCAATCCAGATAAACACGAGGATAAAGGTGTTTATCAAAACAATTGAGAATGGCCACTATTCCGAAACTTGAGGAAGGATTTAAACTCCGAGTGGGAACTCACCAAGTAAAGATCCTTGGGTATCTTTCGGAGGGGGGGTTTGCACAAATATACAAAGTTAGAATTGACCCAATGGAAGGTAATTCAGATATTGCATGCTTGAAGCGAGTTATTGTCCCAGATAAAAATGGATTAAACCAATTAAGGAAAGAGGTGGATGTAATGAAAACATTACGTATGAGTAGGAATATTGTAAGATATTACGATTCCCATGCAGAAAGATTGGAAAATGGATCATATCAGGTGTTGGTTTTAATGGAATTATGTCCAAATAAATCATTATTAGATTTCATGAATTCAAAGATTAAAACAAAATTATCTGAACCAGAAATACTTAAGATAATGCTTGATATTTCATTGGCCATCTATGATATGCATAAATTAAGGTTGATTCATAGAGATATAAAGATAGAGAATGTTTTAATAAGTGCAGATCACCATTTTAAGTTATGTGATTTTGGTTCTACGTCTAGCCCTTTATTACCACCAAATGATCAACATGAGTTTCAGTCGATCACTCATGATATCCTTTATCAAACCACTCCTCAGTATAGGGCTCCAGAGATGATAGATTTATATAGAAGACTTCCAATTGATGAAAAAGCGGACGTTTGGGCATTGGGATGCTTCTTGTACAAGTTATGTTTCTATACTACTCCTTTCGAGAGCAGTGGAGATATTGCCATACTTCATGCTTCATTTCAGTTTTTACCTAGCCCCCAATATTCTACCGATTTGACAAATTTGATAGTTATCATGTTACAAGAAAATCCGTTTTACAGACCGAATATTGTACAAATCATAATATTATTAGCCAAGATTATGAATATCCCATTTAGAGACCTTAAGATTGAGGATTATTATAATCTAGGTGAATACAATTTTCAGGCGTTATATGATTATCAACGTAAGAAGCAGAATGAAATGATTGAACAACAACAATTATATATGCACCAGCAATCATTGGCTTCCAATAACAAGGTACCACCTAACCAGGATATCAATCCTCCACTTACTGCTGTGAAATCTCCTATTTATAATTCTCAAACCCCAATCAATCATATTATTCCAGCTCAACAGAGTTATAAAGAACCACAGCAAAACATTGCAGAGGGCCATTCAAACGAGAAATCTCCAACACCATATTCTAATGAGGTATTAAATCAGAGTAAGATAGTGCAAGATTTGCAGGAACAAGAATCAAATGATGATGACAGCTTAGTTGAATTAGAGAAGTTAGAAAATGCAGAAGAACGTTATCCTTCTCTTGATGATATTGTAGATAACTACTCTGAAAAGGTGACTTCAGGAGAAAATAAGAGTCACAACTCTACTTCTGATGGAGAGGCTATATCATCTGAAAGTACCACAAAGAAAGAAAAGCGTCATCTGAATAGAGAGAATAATGTTCCTAATATCGGCCTGAAAAATCACTCTGCAGAGTATGAGAAGAAGGAGGCTTGGGAAAAGCTAAAACCAAAAATGGACAAACAAGCTGAGATGCTTGCCGATGATATATTTTCAGGCGATAATTCTTCACCAATATTAAGAACCAAAGATAATGAAAAGCTTTTTGAATCAACTAGCAGATCAAAGAGTCGTGATTATACGGATCCTTTAAATCTGGATAGATTATCAAAATCTCACGAGGAAATGTACAATCTTTCAGATAAGAAGAGTGAAAAGCATGTTGATTCTCTTGATATTCCAAATGAGGCTAATTTGCCAGATAATTCAATTGCTATAGGAAATGAAAAGGATAAAGACGTAGTATTTACAGATTACAAGAAGAACTTGTCTAGTGAGAAAATGACAGAAGCTAGATTTCCTCCTATTGATGTAAAGGGCAACGGGAACAACTTAAGTACTATGAACCCATTTCCAATTAACCAGCCGCATCCTAAAACTAGTAAAGTTGAACCAAATATAAATTCGGATTTCAAGAAGGCGTATAACCCTTGGGGAGAATATCGCCAAACATCAGGAACACCTAAGAATGCACCAAATTCACCCAGTCTAAAAATGGATCTGACCTCTATCCCACTTTCGAAGCAACTTCAGTCTTTTAACATTCAAGATAATGGTAATAATCTATCACAAAAACCCGTTACTTCTACTTCAAAAAAGGAAAAGGGTGGAATTATTGAATCTAACTTAATTGATTTGGAAGTTGGCTTGAATTCATCTAGCACAGCATCTTTACCAGCTTTGATGAATCATAAGAAAAACAATAAAGAATTATTAAATATATCTGATAGGGATGTGTCAGTGATAGATTTGAGTGATGATGATGATGATAATGATGAGGTTGAAGGCGCACATAATGAACCCAAGCCTCATTTTAAAAAGAGGATACCCTCTATTCAAGCTCCTAGTTCCTTTAGCCTTCATGAAGAAGTTATTGATTTTGCATCTGATGATGAAAATCCTGAAAACTCATCGAAAATGAGTAGAATAAATATAAGAAACTCATTGAAAAAGCCAAAAAGAAAATCAGGTGAACACCGAAGAACAGAATCGTTGACATTAGATAAGAAAAAGATTGGAATGTTTGGACAGAAAGAGAGTTAGTGAATTTTATTATTATAGCTAACTGATTTTATACTTTATATGTACTTACTAATATTCGCATCTTCCTGTAGTTGAAAAAAAAAATTATTGAGATTAAACAAAAACTTACTCGTAGACTATTATCAAAATGACCTTGGAAAAGACTGTAAGAAGCTTGTTATCACAGCTTCTCTTGTCGTTATCTAAGGAAAAATTCGAGGTACCTCTGAACTTACACCCAAGTTTGACATCAGTGGTGGAATCTATTAAGATCATTCTTGAAGGTAACTCATCTATAATCATTAAAGAGACCTATAGTGATATATTACAAAATGAGACGGCAAAAGATACATTAAATCAATACCCATCTAGTGGTTTGGATGCTTGCTTATCGGCATATGTCGATAAAATTCGTGAAGTTGCTAATGAATCATACGGTGATGCCACTTTAGCTAACTTGCACCTTCAACTTATAGGTATAGCATTTTTACAAACTTTTGTGCAATTGAACTTCACAGGTCCTAATATAGATTTTAGTGCCCAGGAAGTTTTCTTCAACAATTCCGATGTATCTTCATTGCATGCAGATTCTATTAAGTGTTTGAAATTAGAAGCCCAACAAGCATATGATCTTACTTCTGAACCAATATTCCTAATTCTTTCTCTTTTGATATTTGAAAACCTTTTGGGTCTTGAGAAGAGAATCACCCTAGTTAACCAGGATGTCAATGTGACTATTGATGAGGTAACAGAATCCACACAAAGAACTTTGGAGGGATTAGAAAGAACTTCTATTAACGCATCTCTCCAGTGGTGGAGATCTAGAGCCCTTCAAGTGCACTTATCTATATTATCAGAAGCACCTAGTGTAATTCCCGCAGTTTGCTCATTGTTATTGAATCCTACTATGGTTAACAGTTTAGTTCCATCCACTGATGGTTTACAAGAATTACAGAGACATGTCCAGTTATCATATTTCTTAGAGTCTGCAAGAAGCGGAATACAAAGTTTTACTGAATCATTGTCTGTACCATTTTTGGAGGAAGCTAAAAAATTATCAGGCTTCAGTTTCGTCCTTTCTGGTGCTAAGGCTAAAAGAACAAAATTTCAAAAGTTTCTTACTTCATCTTTGCTTATTTTAGCTCAAAGTAAAGAAAGTACTTTGTTTGATGTTGAAGTAACTAATGATAAGCCAGAAAGTTTTGATTTGAACTCCGATGTTCTCTTGGAACGTCCAAAGTATGAGCAGTTGGATGATATAGAATTTTCTGAAGATCAAGTCAATAAAAAGATAAAATTAGACCCTTCAACTTTTTCCGATGAGGCAGATACTAGGGAACTTAAATTATTGCCAATTGCTATGAGACAAGAAGATATCCCTGCAGAATTAAAGCTGTTAGATCCAAATAATCAGCCTGTTTTAAATGATTTGGATAATATACAATTATTATTAAGATTAACGACTTTAAGGCAGACTTCTCCATCGCAAGATCCATTAGTTGAAGAAGAGCTATTGGCAATGGTTAATAGAATTTTACATGTAGACGCTAAAAATGTGAACTGGACGGTATTTTCCCGTGCTTTATGGGAAAGATCTATCTTGGAAACTAATAGAGCTAAAACTATTGAAAGAGGTATTCTTCAAATGACCTCTTTAGTTGAAGAATCAAATATTAAAGTTAAATCAAGGATTATTCCTCAAAGTGCGTCAGAGAATGATTTTTCACAAGTATCTTCAAGGTTAAGGTTTATCCATCAATTACCATTGATGCCACATTGGACCATGGACTCTAAGTTAGCTGAAAAGTACATGTCAATTGGTATTTTAAGATCTGCCATTGAAATTTACGAAAGATTGAATATGGCTTGTGAAGCTGCATTATGTTATGCAACAGTTGATAGCGAAAAGGAAGCAGAAAGGATTTTACTTAATAGAATTGAGTCGCATCCGGATGATGCGAGGGCAATCTCTATTTTAGGAGATATTAGACAAGATCCAGAGTTATGGATGAAAGCATGGAATATTGGGAAATACGCTAACGCAAAAGCATCTTTAGCTAAATATTATTACAATCCACCTCGTGGAGTTGAGAAAAACCTTGCATTAGCTATAAGTCATATGAATGATTCTCTTACGAGATACCCAACAAATTATGAAAATTGGTATTTCTATGGATGTATGGGCTTAGAAGCATCACAATTTGAAATTGCCTCGGAAGCGTTTACAAGATGCGTGTCTTTAGATGAAACAAATTCTCATGCATGGTCTAATTTGGCCTCAGCCTTACTTAGGCTCGACAAGGTCAAACCAGCATTCAATGCCTTGAAAATGGCCCTTAAGAGTGCTAGAGAAGGTAAGAAATCATGGAGAATATTCGAAAATTACTTAGTTGTTGCAGCTAAATTAAACGAATGGAACGATGTGCTCTTAGCCACAAAAGAATTGATAAAGATCAAAGGTGAAGCAGAAGGAGAATCAGCAATTGATATCCCAGTTATTGAAAAACTTGTTGAAATCTTGACTTCTACAAAATTACCAGAAGAAGGAGAAAGATATACCCATTTCCAAACTTCCTGTATTGATTTAATTTGTAACATATTACCTTCTGTGATTACTACCTCAGCTAGATGTTGGAGAATAGTTGCCAGAGTAGAATTATGGAGAAAGAAGCCTTGGATAGCCCTTGAATGTCATGAAAAGGCTTATAGAGCATTATCTCAGAGGGCTGAATTAGAGTTTGAAGAAAATGCTTGGAATGAAGCTGTTGATGCCTGTTCTGATCTTATTGCAGCTTACGAGTCTTTGGGTGAATTCCCAGGTAAGCATGATGCTGGTGATCTTGTTTGTAAAGATTGGAAGTACAAAGCCAGGTCACTGGTCAGATCTTTGATCTCAAAGGGTAAAGCTGTTTGGGAAGATTCTGAAGGATGGTATAGGCTCAAGGATATGTTATCTGATTTATCTAATAATTAAGACAATTTCATTGTATATAATAATATAGCTTCTTGAGCTATATAACCCCACCTCATATATAGAATTATACATTATTAAGGAGACTTAAGTATATTAGTATTTAATCTAATAATTGACATTATCATCAGGTCTGCATATTGTAAAGTATAGCCTCGCCATAGATACTTATGTACACTACGTATTGGTCCCCTAAAAATCGCGCGTTGAAGTCTAAAATTTCTTTAAATACACAATGAATCTTGTAAATAACTTTTACAAGTCAACAAATCTACAAGTGAATAGGTTTTACGTTGCTTTTTTTTTTCAAAAAACTCTGGTATACTACAAATAACTAGGGTATTATTAGTTAGTGACGATGGTAGATGATAAATATATCGGGTTGGGATTGGCTATGTCCTCTTCATTAGCGATTGGAACATCATTTATCATAACAAAAAAAGGTTTAATGGATGCATCTTCGAGGAATGGTAACCTGCAAGTTCAGGGCCATGAGTATTTAAATAACCCTATTTGGTGGGCTGGTATGTTAACTATGGCCGCTGGGGAAGTAGCCAATTTTGCTGCATATACTTTTGCGCCGGCTATTTTAGTGACTCCATTGGGTGCATTATCGGTCATTATTGGAGCTGTATTAGCAGCTGTATTTTTAAAAGAAGAATTAGGCACATTAGGAAGAACTGGATGTGCCATATGTTTAATGGGATCAGTGATTATTGTACTTCATGCTCCACCCGACAAAGAAATTACCACTGTGGACGAGATTTTGGGTTATGCTACTAAACCAGGATTTTTGTTCTATTGTTTTCTTGTTGCAGTATACTGTATTTTCACTATTTACAAAATTGTTCCAAAGTATGGACACACTAATCCTATGATTTATATTTCTATTTGTTCCTCAGTTGGTTCCATTTCTGTTATGTCAATTAAAGCATTTGGTATTGCCTTAAAATTGACTTTGAGTGGAAATAATCAATTCACACATTTATCTACCTACGTTTTCATCATTGTGGTAGTGTCTTGTATTTTAGCACAGATGAATTACTTCAATAAGGCGTTAGATCAGTTTGATACATCCATCGTCAACCCATTATATTATGTGACATTCACCACCTGCACACTTGTAGCGTCGTTTATCTTGTTCAGAGGATTTAATACTTCATCAGTTGTTAACATTATATCGTTGTTGATTGGGTTCTTAATTATTTTTAGTGGTGTGTACTTATTGAACATCTCTAGAAAGGATAACGAGGGCAGAAATAGAGAAATTTTTGGAATCCACTCTAGTAAGGATATGGCACCAATGGACAATGGAGTTGGTGGTTTCTCTTCTGTAAGAAGATCTATGCAAGTAAATAGAGAACATCCTGAAGAAACTGTTGGTTTAAGAAGATTTGATAGCTTTGAAATTGGTAGTGATGATGAGGATGGAAGGCACTATTAAGCATCCAGGCTCTACAATATCAACGTATAAATAAATAGACTTCTGATGATTCATACATGTCTCAAAATTTTTATAATAATATTCTTTATGAATTAGTAGAAAACGCTACATAAATTTATAAAACTTAAAATACAAGTATATGAACCCAATAATGCAGAAAAACCTCAAATGTCATCAATATCCAACTCGTCGTCGTCTTCTTCCTCTTCGTCATCTTCAGCACCGAATTCGAAGTTAACGTCTTCATCTTCATCTGCACCAAAGGTATCAGTTTCATTGATCTTGGCATTTTCTGGTAATTCACCATTACTCTTTAAAGCTCTAGCCTCGTCAGAATTGTATTTGTGGACAACATCACATTGTTCGTCTTGGAAATCTCTTAAAGAGACCAAAATAATATCACCTTGGGACATCCAAACCTTCTTTCTTAATTTACCTCTGATGTGACCCATTCTCTTGATACCGTCGAAACAACTGACTTCAATTCTACCATTACCTAACATTTTGGTAATTTGAGCGTATTCTTGACCTTCTTCTTTAAGAATCAATTCTCTCTTTTGACCACCGTTGTCATTCTTACCTCTTCTTCTGTTTTTACCACCTTTTCCTTTACCTGATTTACCCATTTTGTAAATTGAATGAAAGTTAATGTAAAATTCAAGACTAACTGAATGAAAATGAACGTAAAATTTTTTTACCTAAATTATTATGTAAGATATTACGTAATTTTCTATTATCAACTATTCAAATATCTTGCAATATATATGAATAAATAGCTGAATATTGCACTTAAGAGATGGATTCGTTTGAAGCTAGTACACAGTTTTCCCAGATTTTGAGGAACCTTAATCCTTCGTTACCAAGCTTGACTAAAGCTGCTCATTTTGCTTTGAAGAACTCTGAAAGCGAAGACTATTTATTTCCATCTATTATGAATATACTTGATGATCCCAACACAGAACTTAATACTAAATCTACTATATTTCAGTTTATTGAATTATTAATACGAGAGTCCTTCAACGCATCGCAACAACCTAAACCAGTTTATAACTTCCCGTATGTTCAAAGCTTGAAAGCAGCATTGCCAGGTATTTTGTTAAAAATATTGCCAAATTCAAATAATTCCAATTCCTTTAACGTTTACAATAGCTTGAAGAATATTTCACAAACTTTTAAATTTGACTCTTCGGATTATATTTCCCAATATAATTCTAATTTATTAAACGAAGAGGATCTTGAAAATATTGAAAGTAACATCCCATTTCCATCAGTAGACATTGAAGACCAACCAGACAGCTCAGATTCTATTGTCAACTGTTGGAGCTTACTTATTCAGAAAAAGAAGCAAAGTCAGTATGAAAGACAAAGAATGCTAAAACATTCACCTGTTATAAATGAGCGTGTAGATGAGAATCAATTGTTTGAATTAAAGGACAAAAATGACAAAAATAATGAACTATTATCTAAGAAGCAAGTCATTTTGAGGATGGAAGATGATCGTGAAACTCATAAAAAGTCTAAAGAGACGTTATGGGTGGTAAATAGACCTAAAGAATCGAATGTAATTACAGAAGATGAATTTTTGATGCATTATTGGAATAAATTAAAGGGCATGAATGAGGAAGAAGAGAAAGCATTTTCCGATACGTTAGAGGAGTTGAATAAAATGGTAGCTGATAGTTATAAGGATAAGCAATTTTAGAATAGAAATATTATAATGAACTTTCAAGTCTAGATTATGGAATTCATGTATTAAGAGGTGATAGAAACTATTTAAGCATTTGGGAAAGACAACTCTTGGGAGATGTAATCAAATTCTAAAGATAAGCTTATACGCATACAATATAATTAATTCAGTCACTATGACAACGACAATGGCAATATTAGCTTATATACTATTGTAAATAAGTTAACAATTGTTAGCACCATTAATAAGACATCAGAGTACCATTGATACAGGTATCTTTTTCCTATTAATATATGTATATTTGTCTATTAATCAATTTATATCAATTTTTTGGACCAATGTTGGATAGCATAAGTAAAAGCTCGTTTTTTCCTGAAACAATGTGTGTAGCAGAAGTGTTGATATCTTCTCCCGTGTCAACTATAGCAACTGTAAGTACTTGATCGACAACCTTTTCGTCTTTTAAAGAATTAAAATAAGTGTAATTAGAATCATCGAAAGGTGTACAACCACCACATATGAACAAAGAACTTACTGTATTATTTTCTGAATTATCAAGGAAGCTGGAGGTTTCTTTCAAAGGAGTATTTGGTTCAGATGGAGGAATTTCTTTTGCCTGATACCTTTCTAAGAAGTCATTACTGTCTAAGGTTCCCTCTGAGTTCGAATAATACGAATATATAAGCTTCAATGCATTCGGTAATAATTGCTCTTGTTGGACAATAACTGAATTCTTAACCAAGGTAGCATGAATATCACTCTTGTTATGGAATAAAATATTTATATGTTGAATGCATTCACCCATAGTATCAAGAGCTCTTTCGTGATCCTGTACAAATGATTTTCCAGCATGAAATCTTATTGTACAATCACCTAATTCACAGTATGAACCAGGTAATCTTTCAACTTTAGAATCGAGAAGGGCCTTAACTTGTGGCATCCAAGACTTTAATTCATCCTCATCAACAATGGAAACCCATCTCTTAGATCCAATTAACTTAATATAACCACCATTTTCTGCTATTAATCCTAGATTGGATGTTCTGGAATACATATTATTCAAGTCAGATCTTTTCAAGTTACTGATTAAATATACTTGATTCTGAGAATCGGACAAAAGCTCACCTAAAAGGGCATTGTATTTATTAGGTTGGGAAAAGACAAAGTTCTTATCCGCTTCCCTGACAGCAGAACTTGAAGATTTGGGGTCTCTCATGGATGATACTGTTCCATCAGAATCCATGGCAAGGAAAAATAACCTCTTTCCATTCTTACCATTATGATAAAAATTTTTGAAAACTTCTTCCGTGAAAGTAGTACTTCTTCTAGCTTGGTGACGCATCCATGCGTCTTGAACACTTGCGATACAATTTTTGACCCAATTATTGGAGTCGTTCTCAATTACAGTTCTGAAACAATTTGCCCAACGTGACAACTTTTCTCCCTGGGACATTGTTAACAGATCATAAATTTTCTTCGAAAAATCACTTATATCCCATGGATTTATGAGTAATGCACCTTTTCCGTCATGTTCCAATAATGATGCTGAGCCTGTAAATTCGGAGATAATTAATGGAGAATGCTTAACTGAAGTAGCCGCAATGAATTCATGACAGGTTAAATTTAAACCTTCTCTCATAGAAGATACTATGAAGGCATCAGCTTCGCAAAGTAAAGCCAAATATTGATCAAAGTCTATCTCAGTATGTATCATTGCAACAGGTTGGTTATCTGAAATATTCTTCGAATGAGAATTTATTCTTGAAACAATCTGAGTTAATTCATCTTCGTAATCATGATCCAGTGACGACTTTAAACAAATCTGTATTAATACAGTATCCTCATAATACTCTGGATGATCTTGCAAAAATTTTTCATATGCTAAAAGCTTTTTCTTCACCCCTCTTAACTTGTCTAATTTATCCCTGCTAACCAACAATCTGTGTTTCCCCCACCTTGTCCTGATTAAACTTCTCCATTCTGAAACCTCTTCCGACTTTAATGTTTTAGATAAGGCATTAGTATCTATACCAACTTGAATTGTATTTAGCATCGTGAAACGGCCATGGAATGCTATACCATATTCATTAATATCTGCAAGAAGTAACCTATTGCACGTCTGAAGGAAGTGTCTAACATATTCATTATTTTGAAAAGAAATGCAATCAGCCCCAAGCATTCCCTGTAATATTTCTATACGCTGGGCCAAACAACGGAAAACTTCAGACGATGGAAATGAAACATGTAAAAATAACCCAATTTTAGCATTAGGTAATTTTTCTCTTACCATTTTAGGGACTAATAATAAATGATAATCATGTATCCAGATCATATTTTCTGGATCATTTGGGTCACAGTCTTTATTTTCTCTATTATAAACATCAACTATCTTGTCAGCTATTAATTGGTTTAACAACTTATAGTGACCCCAAGAACGGTCTTCAAATGCTTTTGATTTAACATCATCAGGAATTTGATAGTGTAAAGTTGGCCACAATATCTGCTTACAAAATGACATGTAATGACCTTGAAATGTTATATCATTAGGTAATACAGCTTCACTGTTATATTCTTCGCTCATATAATCGGCTATTTTATCAATTACATTATCAGGGACAGCATCACTAGGCATCGCTAAAGTTCCAACCCATTTTCTTTTCTTTATAATATGGGTATCAGCGGCTAGTTTAACAGCTTTAAATAATGAGCCATTCCCTGTTGTTGAAGGCACAACTTTCCATGGGGCCGTTTGAAATATATTTCCCTTTTTATATACATTTTCGATGTCAGGGTTAGAAAATCCACCATATGGAGCCAATTCACTCTGTATCCTACCATGAAGCAAATCATTAAAATCTTGATTGTCATCTGCCATGCTACTTCTTAGACTACTTCTGGAGTCAAATAAGTTTTCGTCTAGAGATTCATCCTCTTCATTAATTACTAAAGAGTTAGCACTACTGTTGCTATGTAAAGTAAATCCATGAGATTGCTTAAATGATCTAGCCCGAGGTTGATTTGAAATTGGATGCGTAACATTAGTATAAGAACTGTTCAATGAAGATAAGTTACTGGAAGATCTGTTTATTTTCAACGATGGTTGAACTATATCTTGATCCGCTTTCTTGGTCTCAATTATAGAGCTTGAAACGCCAAAGCTTCTCCGGGGACGTGGTTGAATGTACTGAGGACCTAGTTTATCATTTAAGTTATCTGTTAACTGGTTTGAATCAGACCTTTTAGTTTTATATGTTGAAAAAAAACTATCCGCTGAATCATTATTATTCTTTTCATTTAGTGAAGCAGATTTTGGAGATGAAGATAACGGGGTAAGTTGCTGCGAATTGGCTATACTTAAAGATGGCAAGACGGCACTTTGTGGAAGTGTAATCGATGGAGTTGAAGGAATTGAGTTATTCCTCCCCTTCCTGTTTGCAGGAACTGCAATTTCATAGTTAATACTCTTGGCTTGAGCCTCGCCTGCTACCTCAAAATGAACTGTGTAAGGTAAAAATCTAATAGGTTAGTACGTTATAAGATACTAGAAATGATATGCTATACTCACATTGATCCAATAACAATTGTCATATTATATTTGATACTTAAACTCGTTTAATTTATTAGCGAAAACCACAAATACAAGTAAATTGCTAAGTAGGATCAAAGCAATTTATAAGTAATGTAAATCACCTTATGATCACGTGATATATTTTACTATAGAATTCTATTTGTCTCGAAACTGGAATTCATCTATATCAGAATCTTCGGAAGAAAAATCCATTCTATTTGTTGCTATAGGTATATTACTTTCCAGCTCTATTTTCGTATCTTTGTTATCATTAGTTTCTGAATTGTATTCATCAGGTTGCATTTTTATAAAATCAGCTTCCTCTGGTGTTTGGGTTGAAAATTTATTTGTAGCATTATTGTCTTCTTTTTCGTCACCAAAATTAAGCATGTCATGGTCTATCAATTCATCATCACTTTCATCATCCAGCATATGATTAATGTTGTTGAAGTTGAATCCAAATTCCACTTTATCTTGTTGTGATTCCTTCTCCTTGGCTGCCTTAGCTCTCTCTTTGAGTAGCTTCTCTATCTTCTTTTTCTTTTTCTTTTCGGCTATTCTTATTGCTTTTAATACATTTTTAAATTCATCTTTAAGAGAGTCTGCAAAAAAATTTTCCACTTGCTCTGTTACTGGCAAAGTTTGATAAGGGGAATAATATTTTTCAGCTTTCATAAATATATTATTACTTCTTTCTTCCCTTTTCTTCTCTAATTCTTTCTTCTTTTGTAATTTAATTTGGGCTCTTTTCTTTGCATAATTCTCGAAGTCGAATTTGGTTGTATCCTTGGATTGCTTTGTATCTATCGAGGTCAGAAGGTCCAAATTATCCGAATTATGATCATTGAGACTTGGTTTTGATTCTTGATTGGATTTTTCGGTTTCATTGGGTATTGAATTTCCATGGTTTTTTGTTTCTAACAGGTTATCAAAATTTGGACTTTCAACATCTGTTATGCTATTTTTCTCTACATTACTCATAATGCTATCATTACTGTCACTTTCATACTCTATATCATTGATTTGGCTCTCAAAATCTTTTTTCCATTTATGTTCATCATCTTCTATCAAATTGTACAATGACTTCTCCGTTAATCTTGATTCTTCCACCAATTTAATCCTTAGTTTTTTCATGTCAGTTAATGTATTTGAATATTCAGCCGTATTCTGATAAGTATAGTCTGGTGGTAGGTCTGGTAAATATTCAGGAATGTAGCTAGGCCGGTGTGATTGATTAGGGACTAATTCTGATATTTCGTAATTTTCATTAGTAAAAAAAGGTAAAGATGGATCGTTATCTTCAATTATATTACTCTTTAGATCCTCTAATATTTTTGATGATTTAGCCCTAACTCTATTTAGTTTATCCTTTATGTCAGCCGATAAATTTTTATTATAAGAATACTGTTTGAATAATTCATTCGGTTTAACATTTTTAAGTCTAAAACTTACCTTAATATCACCAAATGAAGGGCTCCTTCTTCTTTGTGCTTCTGTGTTCATTTGTAAAGTATTTATAAGATCGTGAAAATATGTCAGAGACAAATCAGTTAATTGCATCAAAAAATCATTTGAAAATTGCATTCCTTTGGACTCTAAGAATATTCCAATTAATTTATAAAGCTGGAAATCCATTGGAGTAAAAGACTCCATACTTGAAGAGGAGACGGTTTCTGGAATTCCTGGAATAGAATTCTTAGTATTAGGATTCACGAAGTTAATTTCATCTTCATATTGAGGTATTTTATTATCTTGAACCATATTATCCAAGCTATAATTAGACTTCCTATTGGCTGTATCTAATTTTTTATCAGTTTTCCCCAGATTCAATCTAGTTTCATTACTCATAACTTCTATTACAATAGAAGCATAAATTTACGTAGTTTTTGAGAATCTACATTTAAACTAAGTTACACAAAAACGTACATTAAGTTAATTATTATATCTAATTGTTTAACAAATACTCAATTGCACCTTGAACACTACCTCCAGTTCTTCTTAAAGCCTCGACATTCCTCTCAAATTCAAAGAAGCCCATATCATTCAATTGTCTCAATTGGGTCTCATATCTTTCTTCAGGTGGACGATTATCGGCAGGTGGATTTGCACCAACACCAGCACCTCCAAACAAAGAGAATGGATCGATTGGCGGAGCACCGTTAGGAAATAGAGAAGCAAATGGGTTAGCGGTGTTTGCGTTATTATTACCAGTTGTGGAACCAGTAGCATTTGAGGAAGGTGCTTGCTCGCCACTAGTTGTAGAATCGGAATTTCCAGATCCAACAGTTGGATTAACACCAGGGGCAGGGAAGGAACCACCAGCATTAGCACCACCAAATTGTGATCCCATTCCGGAATTTCTACTCATCTCCATCATTGACCTCATCATTTCTGGATTAGCCATCATTTGTCTAATGAATGGGCTTTGTAGCATTTCTCTAACTTGGGGTCCCATAGCTCTTAATTGAGGATTTTGATTGATCATGAAATCTATCATTTGTGGATTTGAAAGCATGGCATTGAGACTTTCTTGAAACATTGGATTAGACATCATTTGAGATAATTGCTCTGGATCTGGCATTCCACTATTCATACCACCATCTGGTCCAAACATGGAAGCGGAGGGTAATTGGGTATATCCAGCATATCTTGCACCAGTCAAGTCTGCTAGTGGATTGAATGATCCCTGTCCTGCTGCAATATTAGAAGGTACGCCACTTGAAGACGCATTTTCAGTGGCGGTAGAATTAGTTGTAGATTGTGCTTCGCTTGTGGATGCAGGCTTACTACCAGCACTCTTAACTAAGTGGATTGTATGACCTGATTGTATCTTATATGTTGATAAAACTTCTGAATCCTTTAATACCTTACCAGAATAGATGAGCCTCTGGCGGTCTGTTGGAATGGATGATTTCTCAGCAATCTCATTTTTTAACTCTAAAACAGTGATGCTAGATGAAACCTCGACTTGATATTTTGTATCCCCCGATGATTTAACTGTAATAGAAAGGGTTTCAGACATAGTTGGAGTTAGATTAAATATTGTGTACTATTTTGTTATCTGAACTAGTACTTTTTTCTGAGACGTTTTATTATCTGAGGAACCTTCTCGAACAATCTCAAAAAGACTCAAAAATTCGGTTTCGGTAAATTTAATATTCATATTTAGTATTATTCTTATCTTAGGGAATATGCCTCTGTGAATCACTCTTGAAATTACTTGTGGAGTTCTCCACTAAATTTAGTAGTAGTTTTTAATCCTAAAACTTTATTTGACTTACTTTTACAAGATATGTTGTCTTAACATACATTATCACAATATAAAAAGAATTATTATTCTTCATAGAGAATAATTGTCTTTCTGTCCAAATACAGAAGTAGACAAAGTTGACCTTAAAGATAAAATGATTGAAATGAACCAATTGAGCATAAAATCTAAAAGTCATATGGAAACATTATCCCATATACAATTCTTCTACAAGTAGTATTCATCAAATATACTTAGATTTATTAAATTAACAGATTTATTAAATCTATTCACATTCGGTCCTACTTATAATACTTTATTAGATATTAATTGTAAAAGTAAACACCTAAACCAGTTATATGAATCACATGGCTTTGGTTTCATTTTAACCATATTAATATATTCCGTGTGACATATTAGGAGTATTTTACATAAAATAGATTCTTTCCTTACCGCCTTCAAATAGTTTTTGGTTAGGGTATTATGTAAAACAATTTCATTATAATTACAAAATTTTTATTAAATTTAGTAATATTTATAAATATTTTGAATAATTACTTCAAAATATAATTAAAATCGATTAAGCTGTGAATAAATATATTAAAGTAATACTAAAAATAGTACCAAATACATGGTAAAGCTATTCTAATCTTTCAAACCTCATTGGTAGGAAGTGATTTTATAAACTTTTAATGTCTAAAATTGATGAATGATTTAAATCTTTATAAATAGAGGGTTCATAACAGAGTTAATCGAACTTTCAAATTATGATTCATTATATGATCTTCAATGAATTAATTTTAGATTCAAGCATTTTATTTCTGATATATATAAAATACCACAAATCATTATCAAAGCTATTATTAAATTATTTGCAATAAAATCAGGATTAAAATTCTCAATTATTATTTATTATTAATTAATTAGTTAACAACTTTAAATTATATGCATCATGAAAAAATTTACTAAAACATTTGAGATAAATGAAAATGCTTGTCTCTATTTATTTACGAAGTAAGGGTCGTTTGTATAATAATAGTTCATTACGACATGCAGAAGAGACACCACCTAGGCAAATGATAGCTTAGTTATACTTTTGGACTTCAAGATTACTTAAGCTACTTCTTTACTTCGACTCTCCAACCACAATCAAGACAACTATAGCCGTGGCTACCGTCATCAAATGTGGCTTTTCCTTTACTTTGCATCAATGACCATTCTCCTTTAGCAGGAATTTTTTTACAATCCTCATTAAGACATCTACATGATGTCTTTTTGTACCTTAAACCACATGAATTACAAAGTTGGCCTTCATTAATTGCCCATGACGGCCTCCAACAAGGTGATTGATCAGATCCGCAAGAAAGACATATTCTTGGATGGTTATTTTTTGGTGGAGACCTCAAAACGTCATGCTTAGACTTTGATTTGGATGATGGCGGTGTGAGAGGAATAAATCTAGTTTCTGACGAATCAACAGATTTTTTTGTAATTTCCTGAACCGATGGTGTTTCAGAGGCCATGTTGACATATGACTGATATGGCTTAGATATTTGATTTGCTGACATAGGTGTTGCCAAAGAGTAATTTGTTACCTCTGGTTGTGAATAGACATAAGAATTAATTGGGGTCAACAATGGAACAGAATTCTTTGAAATTGGAGTTTCACATACTTGATTATTAGATTTATCGTTTCTGAGCATTGTTGGCAGTTCAGCTCTTGAATTGTGCTTGGACTGACTCAATTGTATTAATGAGTGCGCAAGTTCTAAATATTCCGGATATTTCTCAACATCATTAAGATAAGTCTTATTTAAGTATGTGTAATTTGATTCATATGGAAAGTTTATTTTCCTTTCATTGCTATTAAGTTTAGGAATCATTGTAGGATTTTTTATCTTAGAACTTATTCTTGAATCAAAACTTGGCTTGTACGGTAAATTATTACCAGAAGAAGCATGGTTATTCAAGTAGTTATATTGCTTTAAATTGAAATGCTTTGAGCATTTACTTATGCTATCTAAAAGCTCGTATCTCCAGTTTTCATCATTAGGTTTGTATGTATCAAAATAGTCTAAAGAAACAGTGGGAGTTATTGGTTTTAACTTTATTGGCATCTTTGTAGACAATGGTGATGCCTTAAGCACGCTCTCTATACTTGGAAGTTTTATTTTCCTGTTATTATCGTGCTGAACTTCGCTTCTAGTTTCTCTTGTTTCGGAATGATTCCTCTTCAATGTGTTTTCATTCAGAGTAGACTTTTCTAATGATTTAACAGGTGACAAAGATCTAGCTCTTGCCATATTTGATTGTATGTTATTTGAATTACCTGTGTATTTTATCTCATTATAAGGTGGGGATGGAGGTGCTGTCCTTGATCTCTTATTTTCCAGATTGTAAGATTGTCCATTAGATTCTTTAAAGAAATCGCTATACGATCTTTTCTTTATATTTACTGAAGAAGCACCAAGTTCTTTGTTTCCGGTACTAGTTCCGTTCCTGGAGATGCTAGATTTGAATTGATTTAATAACTCATTGTAAGAATGTGATCTCAAATGATCCGGGGTGAATGAATTGAACTGATTATTTAACATATTACTATGCAATAAACTCATTATATTGTTACCACTTGATTGGAGAGTATTTGGTTGCAAACTATTCAGATGTGTGAATGGATTCGTTGCTTTTGTAGATAAAATTTCGGTAACCAGAACAACAGACGACTTTTTATTCAAGAATCGGAAATAGTCAAATATAAGTAAATCGCGCACTTGAAATGCTAAAATGAGTGATAATCTCTCTTTTTGGAGTGTATAGTAAAAGCAAATGAATGTAAAATTAGTATCTGAGGATATATGTGAAGCCTCAAATATGTATAACGTTAAACTTGTAAAAGAGTGAATTTATGTGTGATAAGGGTAAAAGTATAAAATTTGATTTGATTGATCTAAGGGACCATTATTTGTATTTATAAGAAGTAGAGTGTACTGTGGGATACCAGCTTTTTTGGCTAAATTTAGCTCAAATGGGCATAATATCCAGCCCTCTGTATTTAGGAATTGAGAACCTTACTGTAACCAGCCAACTTTGTTCCTGATCTGGCACTATTTTAGGACCTGCGCGACATGGCTGGTCACGACACCTGTGATCTGTAAATATGAAATCTATCAGGGAATGATCTGAGATGGCTTATCTGCAGAAGTGCCCGTAGAAAAGCAATCTTAGATTACTATCGGTGGGATGACTATCAATATTATAAACTTGTAATATTTGAACAGTCTAATGTAAAAAAAAATAATTTAAACAGATGCTTGATTTCGTATATCAGAACTGGTTGATACATACATGTTAGTTTACAGTCAGCAATAATACTTATTATATAATTCTTCTATTTAAGTCCGCATTTTAATATATTAAATGGTATTTCTTTTATTGTTGTTCGACAGAAAAAGTATTCATCCTAATTCATTCTCTCCATTATCCTAGACCCTTTTGGAATCTTTTTTTATGGTAGTCCAATTAGGATGGAAATTGACCAGTAAAGTGATGCACGTGATTTAAAACCTGAAATCTGATATAATAGACATAATTTCAGGTCTAAATAATAATTTTCTATCTTGCTCTATTGAGAATATTTCAAAGTACATCTTTCGTTTCCGTTATTCTGCACATAGAAGATGTTCCAATATTAGTCACGTGACTTCTCTACATGCTAAAAAATTACGTATTTTATCAGAAATTATAATAGACCTAACTAAGACTATGAATATGTCTAAAATTCAATCAGACCCTAGTATGTAATTTAGATTAGCATATATATTTTGCACAGTCCTAACAATCTTAGCTCAGCCGATTGAACCTTTTTTAAAGAAACTACTCACTTCTTTGGATCTCCAATACCAAACCCCTTCAAATCAATATCCTAATGTTGAAGTTTATGCTACTCAATTTGCCAAGCAGCTCAAGCCAGGTTCAGCTATTGTAATTAACGGAAGACCTCTTATACCAACAAGCAATGACTCTAAATTAGAGTTTCAGAAGAAATGGCTTATGGCACCATTAACATTACATCAATTAAACAGTTTTGACTGTCACATAATACCTGGTACTGGTACGTTTGTTGTTAATGCTAGCGGTAAGGTAAGATTTGACGAGAGCGGTAAGAATAAATTAGGTGAAACTCCTGATTTGATAAATAACCAGGGGCCAAAGGTTTCAAGACCAATTTGGGGATCTTGGTTTGGCTTTAATTTAAATCTTGTACTAGATGAATCCGTTATAAATAACAATGATGGGGAAGTGATATCAAGCATGAACTATAGATTTACATATAAGCCAGATGATAGTGTTATCAGAATTTGAATACTGCTATATTATGTATTTTATATATTAATAAATTTGCATTTAATTATTAGATTTAATATAATTTCCTAGGAGTTTGCTGAGATAGACATTCGAATAAAATTCAATTTCAATTTCCTCAGTATAATTTAATTCATTCAAAGCCCATTTAATATTAGGTGAGATAAAGTCATAGAATACAACGTCGACAAGAGAATTATCGTCTAATAGATAATCAAGGGACCTAGATTCAACAACATTAGTGATTGGAAAATTAATGACAGGCTTATGAGGGGTATCATCACCAGTATTGCCAAAATCATCATATGTCACATAACCTTTCGTAAGTTTAGTAATTCCAAACTCTGGTTCTAATAATATATTATTATTTAACTGAAATGTATCTTGTCTCTTTCCATTCGAGCCATATTTTTCTAGTATGGAGAATTGGTGTTCTGGCAATAACCTTCTATTATCAACAAAAGCTGAAGATTCGCCATTAGATTTACTATATATGTAATCGTTATCATTTAACCTTGCAGATATCAGTGTTGCAATATACCGAGGAACAGTAATCTTTACCCACTTATTTTTAAATGGACTAACTATATATTGGGTGTCAATAGTATACGGCCCTTTATACAAGTCATATCTTATAGATCCTGTGTTAATGATGACAATTTTCTGATCAAGAGCCTCGAACTTATTATTTTCAGATTCTAAAGTGGGAAGAACATTTTGGGTGAGCAAAGTAAAAATATTATTGTTACTAGATAGAGGGACATAATCCACATAATAATTTGAATTCACATATCCTATTTGTTCATCTAGTTTTAATTCTTTTCTCGTTTCGCTAATGGTCAAAGACACAGAAGTTCCCTTTTTAGTGTTAAATTCCTCGATATCTGTGAAATTTGAATGATGCATAAATGACTCAAGATTAAAATCAATATAAGATCTTGAAAATATATCTTTCGCTTTCAGTAAACTCTTGTCCATATCAATACTAAGCCATCCAACAGTTTCACAGAACCTACCACTTTGTAATCCTGTCAGTTTCTCATCAAATATTGTAAAATCTCTAATATGGCTATGACCACCGAAATATTGAATAGGAATATCTGGATACTTACCTCTTAAAACATTATGCAATTGGTATAATTCGGGCCAAGTATGACTTATAGGTATATGTCCCAAAATTACGATCATATCTACAGAGGTATTTGGATAAGATTCTATTACGTCTTTGAACCAATCTTGCTCAAGTATTTCCCTTATTGGTGTGACTTTCGAATGTTCATTATTTCGAGTAAAGTCAAATAAAAATCCAAATGATAAAATCCTGATATTTCTGTTTGGCGTTTCAAAGTATTTGTATTTTTGACCAAAAGGCAAAAATGTGCCATTATTAATTTTGTATTCGACATTAGAAGATACATAATTAGGACCATATCGATCAACAATATATTCATATTCCTGTTTAGAATTTTCCCAAAGGTACAATTCATGATTGCCAATAGTTATCAAATCATAATCTTGTTTCAGGAATATAGGTAGAGACTTTTCGCCATTAGGGGAGGTGGCATCTGATAACCCGTTACCATCATGTCTATCTCCAGTATCAATTAGTAGCAAATCTCGTCCAGACTTGTTAGCAATTCCTTGCAAATGGGTAGTAAATGAAATAAAGTCACCCCAATTGGAATTGTATTGCTTTTGATTCAAATGGCCAGAATACCAACCATGCGTGTCTGTTGTATGAATAAAGTTAATGTCTTTCCAAACTATATCCCTAATCTCAATTCCCTGAGTCCCTTTAGAGTTATTGTAAACATTTAGTGCCACAATCAATAGTAAAGCACAAAAAATAGAAATGTTTAAAGAATATAAAAACCTTCTATCCATTGCCTTCTTTGATTTTAAAATAGGTAATAAGTAATATATTATGAAACCTTTTTTTTATACGCGAAGATAAGGAAAATAACCACTACAGTAAAATAATATTTAATGAATTACATTAATGCTTTTATAAATAGCTACTTATAGCTCATAAAGAAATCAGGAGTTCCTAATTATTTATAAACCGGATTGAGCTCTTCTTCTGTCTCTTTCTTCAGAGATAGATAACTTAATACCCTTACCCTTTGGTAAAGAAACGTATGGCTTACCAGCTTCAGTACCAATAACGAAAACGTTAGATAATCTGGTAACGAAAGTGTTTTCTAAAGAATCCTTAATGTGGACTAAATCGAAACCACCTTCGTGCTTTTCTCTGTGAGTGATAACACCAACTCTACCCATGTTACGACCACCAGTAACCATGACTAATCTACCAGTGTCGAACTTGATGAAGTCAGCAATCTTACCAGTAGCTAAGTCAATCTTAACGGTATCGTTAGCCTTGATAGCTGGATCTGGGTATCTGAGGGTTCTACCATCGTGGGTAACAACGTAAGGGATACCTCTCTTACCTAATTGAACCTTCTTAACCTTACCTAACTTGTAAGAGGCTTCTTCAGCGGTAATTCTGTGAACAGCGAATCTACCCTTGATGTCGTAGACTAATCTGAAGTTTTCGTTGGTAGCTTCTAAAGAGATAACATCCATGAAACCAGCTGGGAAAGTAGAGTCAGTTCTGACCTTACCATCAACCTTAACATGTTCTTGCATTAAGATAGCCTTAACTTCTCTACCGTTTAAAGCGTACTTAAGTCTGTTTCTTAAGAAAACAACTAAAGGTAAAGATTCTCTTAACTTGTGTGGACCAGCAGATGGTCTTGGAGCGTAAGTTCCGGACAATTTGTCCAACATCCAGTGGGATGGAGCGGCTAATCTCTTCAAGTGCTTCTTTGGTCCTCTACCCATTTTTGATTATATAAGGTTTAGTCTTGGTAAAATAAAACTTAGGAAATATTTTTCATGAAATTTTCAATAATGAAAAGGTGAGACTATGAATAATACTGCACATAAAACCAAAATATATCAAATTGAGGGTTAGAACCCTAGTGAGCACAAAAGCACGTGAACTACTTCCATCTCCCAAACCATGTTTTACCCTTAAACGATTTGAGTTGGGAAGATATTGATTCATTTTCTAAAACAAGCTTTTGTAGTTCGTCTTCCAAATTGGCAGACTTTTCAGCTTCTTGAGCATTGACTGCTAGTAATTCCTGGATATCATTTTCAATGTTTATTGGAATTCCAGAGGATGCCTGGAGCAGATTGGAACTAGATGACGCCTCATTTGAGGAGACATCATTAATCTTTGACTGTAATTCTTCTATTTCCTCATTTAGTTGATCAATTTCATCCTTAATTTCAGCATTGTCATTCTGAAGTTCTGGAATAGTAACCTTTAAATTAACTAACTTTTGTACTACATCAACATGGTCGTTATTTAAAGTTGCCAATTTAGTTTCCAATTGCTTAATTTCATATCTTAATTTACCATTTTCATCTCTAATTTTCTCAATTTCTTTTGTCTTCTTCTCATCATTAAGTAATAGTTGTTCAAACTCATACTCTAATTTAGCAAGATCGTTTGGTTCTAAATTAATTTCCATGGAATCTTCGACTAGTTTATCTAAATTATAGTATCCTTGAGCGCTCAGTGGACTCTTCTTAATAGCTCCAAACTGAGAAAGCCTTCTGCCAACCTTCTTATTTTCATCATTAGTAGTAACATAATCCTCATTTACGTAAATATTAAACAAGTTATCCTTCAAAAATGAAACTAATTTATCAAATTTTAATGATAAAAGAGTTTCAGAGTTTTTCAATAACAAATTAACTGCAAATTTTAATATGGATTCGATACCTTGCGTGAAAAGGATATCATAAATGCGAAGAACAATATCTAATGGGAATTTATAAGCAAAAAATGTTAAAAACCATTGAGATGCATACATGGAAGATTTTATGCCCTGATTTATTAAATGATTGTAAAGAAAAGGCGCATACTTTTCAAGCAAACCATCAAATTCATACAATAACTTGTGCAATCCTTGCATATCGGGACAAAATAAATCTCTTAAATTATATTCCTTCATCAAGTTTACTAAAAGGCAAAAGCACTCAGCTTCATTCATATTCATTATTAATGGAACAGCAATAAATATCATCCCTTGTGTATAGCCAACGTCGGGATCAAATAATGAATATGCCTTTATGACATTAAACAATTCGTTAGCTTTATTTGCTTGATCAATGTTAGTAAAAAAACTAGTTCTTGTCAAATCTCTTTTAATCGATTTTTCATGTATAGATGGCTCATTCTTTAGTTGATAATAGAATTCCTCCAACTGCAAGTTCTTAGATCTTGAGACTATCTGCCATAAAATACCTCTGAATTCCTTCGGTATACCCTTCATAATTAATTCATTCAATTTTGGTGATTCATTCTGCACCACATCTTCGTAATTATTAACTATTTTAGTCCAGAATTCCCAATCAATTTTATAATCCATATGATCACTGTAATTTCCAACTGCATCCTTAATATCATTAAATGTTTTCTTAATATTTTCTGTACCAGATCGAATAGATTCTTTTAATTTAGTATCCTTCAGATCAAATGCTTTACTGATGTTCATATACTTAGACTGTAATAAATAATTTGGAGACTTCTCATCATACGTGGATACTATATATTGAAGTTTATCAATCTCTTCTTGGTTTGATTTAAGTAATAAATCAGAAGAATCTAATTCCAAACAGACTCTTATGGTATCTCTTGCAGGTAAATCGGGGACATCAGGTATGGCAGAATTTAAGTTTTCATCATTGGTATTTTGAGACTCGTCATATTTCAAATTGGAGGTGTTTGATTCGTAATTAGGATCAATATTATCTTCATTCTTGCTAGAAGGATTTGAATCAACATTACTTGTCTTACTCATATCGTTATCTTTCTCAACACCACCTTCCACTAATGATGATTCTGCAGCACCATCATTACTTATAATAGAACCATCTGTTTCTTTTCTTTCCGTAGACAGAGTATCATTATCAACTTGTAAATCGGCTATTTCATTGTCTCCATCTTTGTTACTATGCTTATCCGGTACTGCCATTAAACTATTAGCTTCAACAAATTCGTCAGTAGAAGACGAATGGCTTACTTGACCAATGGATTTGGTATCCTCATTCTCGTCACTTGAATTTACCATGTCTTGATGTGTTTTGTAAATGGTATCTAGAAGGAAATATAAGTTATTTAGTATTATATCCCATTTGTGTCCGCTAAACACAGCTTGAGAAAAATCGAAAAATCGCATTTTCGTCTGTCTAAAAAAAACTACAAGGCATGTATAAAACATAAATCTCATTAAGAATAGATAATAATATCGTAAACACCATAAATAAATCATAATATCAAATCATTTAGTAAACTAATAAGAAGAAACCCAGTAGCTTTCTTCATAATTATTAATGCTTACTTCTCCATTAAAGAAACCAGCTGGAGAGTCTTCAATTCTTACTATTTCAGTATCAGCCAATGGCTGAATAGAATCAGACAAAATATCATCATCAGAAGAATCAAAAGAAGAAACAGAACAATTTGAATTGTAATAGCTACTTAAAATATCGTCATGTGTAACAGCTGTGGATGCAGGTGATGCCGGTACAAATTCTTCAGACATTTCATCATCTTCAAAAATAACTCCACCTTTAATATTCTTTTCTTTACATAAATTTTCAAGTTTAATCCTGTCACAATTTGGAAAATATACCCTAATGACATTTCTAGAAGAAATAAATTTCATGGGCAATTCTCCCAAATCAAAAAGACTCATTAAATCATTCTTTAATTCCTCAATACGCTTTTGAAGAATAGTCAAATCGTCCAATAATTCATCTAATACTTCTTTACTCAAAATTGTCTCTTCTGGGATACCAAACTTTACATTAACTGGGAATTCTATGTAACATCCCTGAATCAACTCCCCACACTGCATCTTCTCTTCATGAGTAGCAGTAGAATCCATTCTAGCCATCTTAAGTGTAATGGAATGATATTCAGGCGATAACGATATATTCAATCTAACAAAAGGGTTGAATTTGTTACTGCATTTTTGACTCTTATCCTGTTTAAAATCAGGAATATTAAATAACGTTCTGTATGATATTCTAACATTATTTTGGAAAAGCTTTAGTCTATACACACTTTGGTGTACTTGGGAAAAGTTATTAAACAAAAAGCCCCTATTTAATGCCTTAAATATTTTGGAGGGAGCTTTGAATGTATTATGTCTATGATAGAACTTTAAAAAGTTGAAATGCCGGCATCTAGCTTTCTGGTTTAGTTGGAAGTTACATTTGAAACTATTATTGAAACCACTGAAACCACAATATGTTCCAAAATATCTTCTATAATTACTATTTGCTAGCTTTCTTCCTCCATTTCTTATTGGTATGGGGATAGGTTGAGGACGTGCTTGAGATCCATTTGAAAGACTCTCAGAAAGCTCTTCTAAAGCTTGCTGAAGCCTTTTAGAAAGATTTCTAGTTCTTAAAGATATTAAATTTTTTAACCTTTGAACATTCATCTTTCATGACTATCCTGGCTGTCTAAAAAAAAAAACTGTCAGGATGTTTATCTTGAGAGTTTTTCTGTAATTAGGGTTTTGCACGAAATTGCTTATATCCGCATTTCGGATCTAGAAAAAACGAATATGATTTAAGCGCATAGGAAACACAGTGGTCCGAGAATAGCGTAATCTACCCAGTTGTAGCCGTATGTAGAAATGTTGAGCAAGATAATAAAAGAATATAATATAGCGAGTCCCATATATCTTCTACGTAGTAATTGTACATTATTTAAAACTATATTATAAGAAAGAAAATACAAAACTGAACCATAAACACATAAGACATAACAAAAATAATGAATATTTAGTACAGTATTCTACAGATACTGCATTCTTTTATCATCATCTAAACATTAATAATTGGGGTATCATCCATGACTTCGTCAAAAATCAACTCATAGTTAGAAGGATCGGTATTGAACAATTCCATGTTGACCTTTGGGTTTTTTTTTGATCTTTTCAGATCTGGTTGCTCACCTAGAAATTCATCCTCCGTTTCACAACTATAAGAATTTAATGATAACAACGAACTTGGACTCGTTAAAGATGTGCCATTATCAAATAATTGGTTTCTAATCACAGAGGGTGTAATAAATTTAGGACGAAATTTGTTTTCAGTTGGAATATTATTAAGAATAAAGTCGTCTATAATTTCCTGTTTTATCTTAATTTTTTCTAAATTGTCATCTTGTTGAAAGGGTTGGTATTGATGTTGCGATTGATGCTGATGCGGCTCTGTTATCGAAAGGGTTTCATTTAGTGAGCCTTCATTTGAAAACACAGAGTAAGATGGTGAATGTGCAAGGGATTCGGAATTGGAATTGATTTCTTCTTCATGTGGCGTAAGTTTCGATAACAGTTTGAAAGTTGTTTCGTTCAAGTCTTTATTCGATGGGTTGTATTCTTGTATATCTTGATTCAATGATTTAGTCAAATTTGATTCAAACTTTCCATCCAAGCTTACATCAGACATATGATTTGATTTATCATTAAAGTCTATTGATCCCATTAATTGATTCTTGAGTGGTTTTAGAAGGGATTTATAATTATCATTTGCAAGCAACTCATTGATATTATACCTTGGTGGTAATATATATCTGATGAGGTCCTCCAAACTACTTACTCTATTTTCCACTTGAGTTAAATGGGCTCTTGTCAACGGTGACCTGACAGTTCTAGGACTGTAAGAGCAACACCAGTTATGTTGTATACATTTCGAACATTTAGGAAACTCCTTTGAACATTTAAGCTTTCTCTTACGACAGGAGTCGCAGGCTTGTTCAATAGGATACCCATCGGGTGGATTGCTATTGCAAAGGGAAATCTTATTATGTTTTGAATCGTTTTGCTCTTCGATGATTGAATTATTTGGTGCCATATGCTCCGAGAAAGAATTATCACATCTCAAAATATCTGTGTTTTGATTATTGCAGTTGCTAGTGATAGATTCTTTCATATGGTTCTCTACTATTAATTTAATGTTCTCAATCTATTAAATATAAACTCACAATTGAAAAAATACCATTACTTTCGATGAAAGTTTATAGAAAATTTCAAAAATTCCCTTGTTTAAACGAAGCAACTAATTCGCTAGTTGATTTCCTTAATAAGATCTTAGATTACGTTCTATGTCTGAAAAAAAAATTGTTTCACCAATCCTAATGCACTATCTCCTCACTTGATATCGGCGAACTCTTTGTGTAACTGAGTAATTTCTTCTCCGAGACCGAATTGTTGGAAAATTACTTCAACCAATGTACAGAACAAATGGCCAGAATCTCCGACACCTCCCGGAATTGGACCGGAAAAGGATGAACTCAAAGCCGTTGAGCAATTTAAATTGACATAGAAACCATTTTATATGGATCGCAATCCCATGGTCGATAACGACAAGGATATAGGGTAGGGATGCCTTAGACATAACAAGAGATAGTTTCTGTTTACATAATTCTAGCATCAGACATACCATGTGGTTTGACGTGGGTTGAGGTAATAGGCAGGCAAAGGACCGTCATAACCCAACTAATTGATATGCCTCCCGGTTATATCCAGAGAGCAACAGCGCACTGCGAAAAAATTCAGATGAGGGGTAGTATTAGTTAAAATCCCAAGATTAATAATTTTTGCAAGAAGCTACATACAAGGCGTCAAGAAAATTGTTGTGTTACCAAAATGGAAGTAAGCTAAAAATATTAAAAACCATATCTAGTTGAGACTTTCGTAAATAATAGGAGGTAGAGTGATTCATAATTACTTTAGAGTTGCTTAGCGCACAACATAAAAATTTTTTCGAAAGAGGAGTAAAGAGAAATAGCACAAAAAGTGACTAAAAGTAACTATGTAGAATTGAATTTGGTACTGAAATTATAGTGAAAAAGATGCTAATCTATTTGGCATTAATGTGTTGGTTCAGAGTACTATTGAAGTTTATAATGGCAGCCAGGTTGTCAATTTAACTTATGCAATGTACGTTCTATGTAGTAGAACGCTTATTGAGTAAGAATTATTCCGAGAATTATTCAGGAAAAATTATTATATGCAATACCATATTATAAAGGTGCTCATATACAGTATTAGAGGCTTAAAATAGCGCTTTGTAGTTATTGCGATTAGAATTTCAGAGGTAGCGCAAATATGAAATTATGAAGAGGCTAATGCTGATATATGCGATTCGTTAATAAATAAATATATAAATAATGTAATTTGATTATAGTGGCATTCCTTTGAACGGCTTTGCCCTTGATGCAGATTTCTTGGAATTGGAATAGGAATTCTGCTTCTGAGAGGCTCTCTTCGATTTATCATTTCCTTTTTTATTATACCAGGAACGGCTAGATGTGCCAAATGGTTGCAGGGTTTTGGATTGTTGTGTCGTATTACTTTTCAAAGTACTTGAGATTGATTCATCATACTGAGATTGATTGAAATAAGGCGATACTACTTGCAGATCATTACCAGAAACCTTGTCAATATCCGTTGGTAAACCCTTTCTTTTTCTTTCTCTGGATAATTGCATTAATACCTTCTTGAAATCTGGGAAATACTCTAGTTGGTCCTTAATTATTCCAGTCAATTTCGAAAAATCTTTCTTATTTGTTGGTAATTTCACTGCCATTTCCTTTAATGTATGTTCTCCAATAATTTGATTGATTGGAAATGCCAACTCAATCAGTTTAGTAATCCTGATTTTGTTCAACTCATTATATACATGTTCCATATGGCTACCATTCTGGCTATTAATATAAGATGCAAAACTATCAGTTGGCAAAGTAATACTATTTCGAGTTGCATTAGAAATTTCTTTTGCACTAACGAATGATTCTTGATACTTAAAATTTTTAATGGAGCCAACCCTATCAGTATTTGTAGAGCTAGAGAGATTAGATCTAAGCCTAACACTGAAAGATATCTTTATTCTTTTTTCACCATTTAAGACTTGGTTTGCATATTTACCAACTTTGACATAATTGGAAGCAAAACCGGCTTTCATTATTTGATATTCCATTAGGCAGTTTTCACTTAATAAGTAAAAAAATATTCTCTCCACATCTGTCTTATCCAAGTTTTTACCTTTTCCATGATATGGGTTGTAATTATGTCTCGCATTGGTAATTTTACTATTATTAGAGCCTTTAAATATGTCTTGACAATGTAGAACAGTAACTTTTTCATTCTGAATAGATTTAACTAATCGGATAACATCCTTAGCAAAATCAGTACAGTCTTTTTCAACTGTTTCAATATTACTTGAATTTAAGCAATTATCACACTTCTTCTGACAATTAACTGGGTCAAATGACTCATTAAAATAGTGTAATACCTGTTTTCGTCTACAATCAGTTGTATTCTCACAGTACTGAATAACTTGCCTTAACTTTGCAAGGTGATTTTCTTTCCCTTCTTCAGACAATTCACTATCTCTATGTATTAATCCTTGTAGTGTTCTTGCATCTTTATATGAATAAAACATTATGCAATCAGACTCCTCACCATCTCTCCCAGCACGTCCTGTTTCTTGATAATATCCTTCCAAACTTCTAGGTATAAATAAATGTATAACAAATCTAACATCTGGCTTATCAATTCCCATTCCAAAAGCAATTGTGGCACATATTAATTGAAGTTTACCAGTTTGCCAAAAATTTTGAATATTAAACCTATCTTCTGGACTCATACCAGCGTGATAAAATGAGGTTTTTAGCCCCCATTTGTTTAATTTTTCACTCGTTTGTTCACAGGATTGCTTTGAATGACAGTAAATGATACCAGTCTTCCCTTTATGTTTTTCTAAAATGTAATCTTTAATCCATTCCAAATAGTTGGGGGTCTTCCACCTAATTTCATAAAATAAATTACTTCTATTGAAGCTCTGCTTTAATAATACAGGGTTCTTCATGTGTAAATGATGAACAATATCCATACGGACCTTTTCATTTGCAGTAGCAGTAAGAGCCATAACGGGAATCTTCGGAAATTTTTCCTTAAATAATCTCATACCTTTATAATCAGGCCGAAAATCATGTCCCCACGAGCTTAGACAATGCGCTTCATCGATAACTACTCTTGCTAAAAGATTCAGATGATATAAATTAGCAATTAATGATTGAATTTTATTGGACGAGTTTACCTTTTCTGGTGAAAAATAAACTATATCAAGTTCACCTCTACTGAATAAGTCAACCGTTTTCCTATGTTCTTCATCATTTGCTTTAGAGCTTATCATACCTGCCTTAATATTTTTGTTTAGTAAATGTTGCACTTGATCTTGCATTAAAGAAATCAAAGGTGATATCACAATAGTAGTACCCTTAGTTTTTCCAGTTTGGATTAATGCCGGTAATTGGTAACATAATGACTTCCCACCTCCAGTAGGCATTAAAACGAATACATCATTTCCTTTCAAGGTGGAACATACTGCATCTAATTGATTAGGTCTAAAACTTTTTAACTTAAAAGTGGAATTTAATACTCGATAGACATCATGGATGAAATTTTCTGTACCTGGTGGAATATTTTCTTTCTCCTGTGGATCTGGAAAATTGATTAAGTTGAAGTCATCATCATCGCTAAATTCATGATCTGAATCCACAATTTCTCCAGATGTTTGCTTATTTATAGCAGAGCTATTCTCCTGAAGTGGATTACTACAATTGTTTAATTCTTCCTCTTCCGCTATGTTATCATTATCATTATCATTATCGTCATCGGATAAAATTTCAATGTAGTGGCTCTTATCAATTTCTCTCTCTCGATTCAACTGTGTAGTATATGTTCCAAATTCTATTTCCTCTATATCCCCAAAATCATCATCATCGTCGATAATTTCCAAGTCATCATTAGCATCATAATTTATCCCTAAATTATTTGCCACATCAGGTGACAACATTATGTCTTGTACGTCTTCTATAGTTTCAGGCTCGTCGTCTGAATGAGAGTTATTTGATATCACATCAGTATAAGTAGCATCGATAGATTCATCACCACTATCATTGATAAAACTACCTAAATCATTATACAGATCTCTTTCTTGAGTTGGGGTTTTGAGACCATCCATCAACCCTTCTCCAAAATTGTCCTCTTCATCATTATCACTATAACCACCAGCATTTCTGATATTTAAAGCATCTTGATTACCATTATTTTCATTATTTGAATTCCTTTCAGTGATGAATTGTCTTACTTCATTCAAGTTATTATTCATTGTTTGCTTAGATGGGGTTCTTGGCACTTTGAATTCCCCTATTGCTCTTTCCATTAATTCTTCATTTTCAACGTTATGGACGACATCTTCTTTATCTTTACCAGATACCACTTTTGAGATTTGGTCATTAGCTATACTCTCACTCTCATTATCCGAAGAGAAATCACAAGTATTAAACTCAAATTCCGGCAATGACGACAGTTGAGGTAAGGGTTTCGAAATTTCTGCTTCCTTCTGAGTGGAACTCATTAATATCTGATTATTTTCATAAGACTTTAGTCTATCTAGCTTACTTTTAACAGCTAAAAGTTGTATTTCAATCTTTTTGAAGTTAGGCTGAAATTCATTTTTAAAAAATAGGTGTTTTTGATCTAAAGATATAGAAGTAGAATCAGTCATCTTTATTTTTTCCATTAAAAGCTTAATTTTACTATCCTGTAAATTAACATAATCAGTTAGAATATCACTATATTCTTTATAGTCTATATGCTTCAGATCGATATTAGGTTTTTCAATTCTTGGCCTCTTTACAGGTTGATCATTTGTAGTCGAAGCTCTTTTATTAGCAAATTCTTTACTGCTATTTTCTAGTGTCAAATCTATTATATCACCTTGGTCAAAATCTTCTTCGATTATTACATTATACGGTTTGGAAGTAGAAGACGAGGATCCAGATGAAGATGAAGTAGTTTTATTTACATTAACCACAGGATGCCCTATCAGTGCACTTGATATTGATCTTATACTCTCATTTTCAGCAGCAGGTGAAACCTCATTCATATTATCTCTCCTCTTTTCGGCAGAGTTACTTACGTTACTTTGTAGAAATGCATGCCCTATAGCGCCATTGGTACCTTTATTGACCTGAGATGATCTGGCTAATAATTTCGTTAAAGACTCATGTGTAGGTAGTTGGGGGTGTACTATATTCATCCATTTTAGTTGACCTTGCAAATTATTCCGTACTACCATCTTCCAACATAGATGTCAACTGATAATGTTATAGCTATATAGGAATCTTTATATTTACTATTAAATTAGGCGCGTACAAAATATAAATATTACACAAAATCAACAGTTGAACGGGGCAAATGTGTATATAAAGTAGAATATTTATCCTTTTGACTAAATATATCCTGTAATCTGGACATATTGTCGATATTCCTATCTCAGTATTTGTAGCAGTTTCAACTTCTTAAATGAACGAAATTCATTACCTTAATTTTAAGGTTCTTTCCTTCACAAATGTGTATCACATTATTGTATATATAGAAATCGACTAATCTCTATTTTAAGTATCTGTATCACCTGACAGCCAGCCTTAATGTATCTTAAATATTTTCAACTTTGTTTACCTCTGCTAAATGTCCTGTACATGAAATACTTCTTATCATGAGATGAGGATATGATTTTTCCCCTCCCATAAAGCCTGCATAAACGATACTTGACCGAGAGTCGGAACTTTTTTTAATGGCTCGGGGAAGGCTAGGATATTCAAAGAAATCCCCTCTATACCAACGAAAGTTGCGATGAGATTGGAGAAGTTACATTCAGTCTGAAAATGTGAGGAGAACTAACAACATAGGAGTAAAATAACCCACCTTTCGACGATCACCTATTTTAAAAATTCTTACCGCAGCACAAGTAAGAAGACGTAATCAACAGACTACAAATGTTCGTTTTTATTGTAAATATGTGTCAGGTTACATCCAAAATAACGCCACACTGTCTAAACGATTCTTCAGAACTCAGCTGGTTCTTCTTGGAAATCCGTTCTATGACCGACTTCTGGATTTGTATTCCGTACTTTTCAAGAAAGTCTCCACTATCGGGGAAGGTAGCTAAGAACAAAATATGTCCAACGGACATTGTAGGTCGAAATTCAAAATTACCGTAATTGAACTAAATCGATTTTCTTCAAATATTACCCCATTTCAGGGTGGGTATATTTCTCAACAGGTTGGAAAATCAGTTCCGATGCGGAATATTTGATTTTAGTTTAGTAAGTCCAAATTTGTACGTATATATTGCAGCTGATATCTCTTTTTTTTTTTCTACAATGGTGGGTTATAGAATTTAGAATATACTTCATAAATATAAGATGACAACATTTCATCATCAAGTATCCTTACAAACGTTACCTATATTAGAAGACAATAAGTCGAATAGTGTATTATCTAGAAATATTAATGTTTCTCCAATTGGGCTGTGTACAGCTTCTTCTACAAACTCAGATAGCGACTTATTAGAGGATTTATGGCATACAAAGTCCGTAAATCAGACACAAAGGTTCGAATCACCACAAGTGATGCAACCTTCAAATGTCTGGAACTCTACTGTGGGCTCACCCTCATATGCCAGTAATATATACGAAAGGTCTTATCCAGACTTTGCAGTTAATGCAATTAATCGTACACCAAGAGACCAATCAATGGACTATGTCAAGTTCCTCTTACCAAATAATTTATTGGAAAATGGCTTACCTGCCTTAACAGAAGAAAACTTATACAGCATTTCAGCTGGTGCCAACTTCGACTCAAATAGCCATTCTAGTTTATTTTCGGAGCCTTCAAGTGATGATTTATTCAACTTTGAACAGCAACAACAACAGCAACAACAGCAACAACAACAGCAGCAACATCAACAGCAGCAACAGCAACAACAACAATCGCATCAATCACATCAATCACATCAATCACATCTGGCAGTCCATCCTCACCCATATCCACATACGCTGGCACATCAACATTCTAATGGCCATTCACAATCATACAAGACTAATAATACTCTTAACAAGACTGTCAATGTTAATACTCAATTGTATAAGACTGAATTATGTGCTTCATATATCAAGACCGGTATTTGTCCGTATGGAAATAAATGCCAATTTGCACATGGCGAATGTGAGTTAAAATCAGTGGAGAGATCACCAAAGTGGAGGTCCAAACCTTGTGCTAACTGGTCAAAATTTGGCAGTTGCAGATATGGAAATAGATGTTGTTTCAAACATGGAGAATGAATGAATTGTTTTATCCAGTACTACTATTTATTAATTATTTATTATGATTTTATATCATAATCTTGTCACATTATGAACCATTGAGGTTGTGGATTCATGGTGGTTGCATGGTAAGATTATGATTTATGTCAACAATTACGTTTTACGACCTTAGTTAGCTCCCTTAAAAAGTCTTCGGATTAGTTAATACATTTGTATAGCTTGAAAGATAATTTTATAACCTGCATTTTTAACTAGCCCATACTGTAGTGTAGACCTACTCTAGCTAATATAACATGAGTTGATTAAGATTGGTTCATGTTGCAAACAAGTAGACGGGTAACACTATTTAAGTTTCCAAAAATTTTCATTTTGGTTCGAGCACTACTTTTGTAAGTTGAATTTATTGAAGAAATTCCTTGATACCTATAATATAGAGAAGTTTGTCATTATAATGAGTACAATTGAAATAGGTGAAACATGGGATCAATTAAATTTGACCTATGAAAAGGATCTCTTCAATTCATTAACTAAGATAAGGATCCCCTTATTAAAGAAAATCCAATTACTAGTAAAATCAAATAGCATACCTGAAAAAGATTTAGATGACTTATCATTATGTTTATTGAAAACATATAGCTTCTACCAAGACACTAATTCTAGAACTGAACTATTATCTACATTAGAGTGCATTGTAAGAAACAATAAGAGGTTCTATGCAATATATATAAGGTTTGTCTTGAAAGTAGCTAGTGCAACTAGTCTTGCTCTCACTGATTACTTTACTCTACTTACATGGATCAATAGATTTATACAATATGGCAATGAAATGGAAGATGATGTTTTAGAGAGTGGTATTAGAGCACAGGCAGTTCTTTTAGATCGCTGTCTTGAGAAGAGTTTTGGTATTAAAGCAAAGCATACGAGAAGAGTTTATGATTCTGTTTTAGTTACAGGTAAAGCAAGTCTTACTCAATTTTTACAATCTAGAAAGGATGCGCTTGAGTTTTTAATCGATGCTGTGTTAAAGCCCACCAGCAAGTTAGATCCATCATCAGTTTTAGTTTTTATCGGTGTTTTGTCAACTTCAGTTATTGCGTTACAACCTGTCCAGCCTGCATTAGATGAAATTCTTAACAATTTAAAGAATCCTATTTTGGAGTATTATATTAATCAAGTTATATTATCGAAAGCTCCTCCAGCAAAGTATGCATCAGTAGTATTTGTGACTTTCCTTAAGAACTATATTGCCACAGATAACTTAGACAACTTATTCGGGGCATTTGATAAAGCTATTATGAGATCATCTGAGAACTCATTTGGAAACCTTTTACCGCCATTTATAACATCGATTGCTGAGAATAGCTCATATAACGATTTGCTTGCAAATTCGAAACTTTTTTCCTCCGTATTGACTGGGTTGAAATCACCAAAAGAAAACGTCAGAAACGGCGCATTTTACTGTGTAAATAAGGTCTTAGATAAGGGCCCTTCCGAGGAAATCATCCCAAAGGTTATTGACGAGCTTTTCAAGTTGTTGAAAGCCGTAACCTCTGCTGAAATTAAGGTATCTGTCATAGAATTAATATCATCAGTCAAGACTTCTGGTTTGGATTCGGCCAGCAAAATTATTTCTAACATTTTGCCCATTATTGCTAAGGACCAGAATGAACTTACATTAAGTGCTTCTGTCAGAGTCCTACTTACTCAATATTTTCATGCTTTGTATAATAAATGGGATATTCCTAAGACTGAAATTGAAAAGCTTAATAAGACTTTAATTGCTGGAATTAATGAGAAAAAGATTAACTTAAGGAAGGTTTGGATAATACTGTTGGCCGATCAATTATACTCTGCTTTGCAGAGAAAAGCCGATCTTCTTAATATTTCTCCAATTTTTGAATCGTTAATCCCATCGCTAGTAAAAACATTAGAAGAAGCTCAACAATCTCCTTTACCAACAGTGAACAGTAAGGGAATCTCATCAGCTTATGCGATTGTATACATACTTGATTCATTGAAAGACGTTTATTCACTTAAAAATGCACTGTTATTTGAGAAGTCTTTGACCAGTTCAAAAGAAAAACCTTCAATTTTATCAAGTGTGAAGTTATTAACTAAGTTAACAGATCATTCCGAATATGAATGGCTTGCTAGAGCTTTAACTTGTGTTGTCTCAGACTTGGATCATGTAGATGAAGCTTCAAGAATAGACTATGGATTAACCTGGATATTCCTTTGTATTTCGAACAAAATTTCATATGAATTAAGGTTAAGCAATTTAAATCAAGTGAAGTATTTGTTGAGTGAGAAGCCTGAAGCTTTAAGCACACTTTTGATTCAGAATATCTTTAGAATATTGCATAACGAAGAGGGTCTTAAAGATCAAGATTTAGAATTAGATCTTAAAAAATTAGCTCCAATCTTCTCTGTTTTAACCCAATTATCTGATGAAGCAACCAGAAAGCAGAATTTAATGAAATTACTAGTACCAGCCAATCACGAAATGATACCAATTAATAATAGATGGGTGGGATTAGCTCAAAGGGGCCATATGGATGCTGGTTTAGTTGCTGAGCAATACTCAAAAACTATCATGGATACGTTAATTAATGTGGTTACGACTTCCAAGGATAAAGCCTTTTACAATGCTGCTATCAAAACAGTTGGTATTATCACGTTTATTAACCCTGAAGTATTCGCTCCACTTGTAGCTTCAATTTTAAATGAAAACTTGGATCTTGAAAAGGTGGAGGGAATAGACAGCGAAACCTTAAAGATCTGGAATGGAAAGGATGGTGAATTAGTTGTTGATGTTTTAAATACCGGCAAGAAGACGGAAGATAAGAACTCTAAGGACTACGACTTGAAGAAATGGGAAGAGAGTCTCAAGAAAGAATTAGCCAATAAAGGAAAGGTTAAATTGAGTAAAGAACAGCAGAATCAAGTTAATGAGCAATTGGCTAAAGAATCCGCTATTCGTTCATCTGTTAATACAATTGTTTCTGGAGTTGTCACTGGAATTGACTTCATTAATGAATTGGTAACTACTTCACATCAAGTCGAAAATGGTGCTAAATATTGGTATCCTGTGGCATTGAGTACCGTATTGAATTTGGCCAAATTACCTTCCCTGAGTGATATTTTTAATGACTTACTTGTGAATTCATTCTTAAACCTTTCTGATCTTATTTCCTCAAGATTGGGCCAATTAAAGAAATTTATTGGTGTAGCTATCTTAAGGATTAATAATGTCCAAGGATTAACTTCTAATTATACCGAGGAATCACTTGAAAGCTTGCTAAGCAGAATTCTCTTTAGAATCAAAATTCTTTCTGATCAGAATCCACTTGATGCTTTATCACTTTCCTATATTCTTCTCTTATTAGAGACTGTTTTAGAAAGAGGTAAAGCTGTGGCTATCAAGAATTCCACAAAACAGAAGGTTTCTTCAGAGTTTGTTGAAGAAGATCCCGAGGAAGAACATCTTTTATTGGCTATTGAAATCATTTCATTACACGCAGAAGTCTTTGAAGATAATTCTATTGAAAGAGCTAATATCTTAGAAGTATTAATTTCTCTTATGAAGTTGCCTGGTAAGGCCAAGATGGCTAAAGAATGCTTTTTGTCTATGTGTCAACATATTTCTGTTAATGTAACAAAATCTGACCTTAGGATCTTATTTGATAATATCATCAGTCCTGAGACCTTTGTCAGAGTTGCTATTTTAGAAGGAATCGATTCTGAATTTGATTTAACAGAAGAATTGAAGTATTCCAATGAAATATGGATTGCTGTTCATGATAATGATGAAAATGCTCGTAATATAGCTTGTACTATCTGGGAAGATAACTCCTTTGAGATTCCAGATGATGCTCCTTCTCAATTACTCAATTTCTCCGGTAACAAAGACTCAGGTCTTAGATTATCCATTGCAAATGCTATATTTAGTGCTACCAAGATATTAAGAGAAAGAAATGGAGTTAATGTGTTTGATGAGATTTTGAACCAAGTTATTGATTTATATCGTGTGAAAAAGGACCCACCACCACCAGCTTTGGATAAATTTGGATTGGTAATTAAATCGTCTATCAGTCAAAAAGATGCCTGGGAAGAAAGATCAACTGTTGCATTACTTCTTAAATTATTCACTCCATTTTACAATGAAGAGTCTATTCAAAAGGTATTTAAATTCTTGGTGGAAGAAAGAGCATTAGGTGACAAAGAAGATATGGTCCGTCAAGAATTACAGGACGCTGGTATCGAAATAATTAAAGAACATGGAGCAGATCATATTCAATCGTTGATTCCTATTTTTGAGGCCAATCTTGCTGAAAAAGACAAAGGAGTTAAATCACAAGATACTATAAAAGAAAGTGTTATTATCTTATATGGTGCTTTGGCCCGTCATTTAGAATCTTCTGATGATAGACTTAACGTAATCATTGACAGATTAATCAAGACTCTTGACACACCATCCGAGGATGTCCAATATGCTGTATCTGAGTGTATAGCACCATTGGTACATTCTTTTGAATCCAGACTTGGAGAATACTTTCAATTATTACTTGATAAGTTATTTAATGGAAAGAACTTAGCTTCTAGAAGAGGTGCTGCTTATGGTATTGCTGGTTTAGTGAAAGGTGCTGGAATCAAATCGCTTTCAAGTTATGATCTTATCAGAGATTTAACTGAAGCTTCTGAAGATAAGAAAAACACTCAAAGAAGAGAAGGTGTATCATTTGCATTCGAGTGTCTTTCTCAGAGTTTAGGAAAGTACTTTGAGCCTTATGTTATTGAGGTTTTACCAATCATCTTAAAATCATTAGGTGATTTGAATCCCGAGGTCCGTGAAGCTACTGATATGGCTGCTAAGCAGATTATGAAGAATACTACAAGTTATGGTATTAAGAAGTTGATTCCAGTAGCGATTTCCAACTTAGATGACGTTGCTTGGAGATCTAAGAAGGGATCTGTTGAATTGTTAGGTTCTATGGCTTATTTAGATCCTACTCAATTATCAGCATCTTTGTCCACTATTGTTCCGGAGATTGTTGGTGTATTAAACGATACTCATAAGGAGGTAAGAAAGGCAGCTGATCAAGCTTTGAAGAGATTTGGTGATGTTATTCGTAATCCTGAAATCCAGGCCATTGTTCCAGATTTGATCAATGCTATTGGTGATCCAACTAAATACACAGATGTTGCGTTGGATAAATTAATCAGAACTCAATTTGTTCACTATATTGATGGCCCATCGTTAGCTTTAATTATCCACGTTATCCATAGGGGTATGAGAGATAGATCAGCAGCTGTCAAGAGAAAGGCATGTCAAATTGTGGGTAATATGGCAATCTTAGTAGATTCCAAGGATTTGGGTCCATATTTACCAACTTTAATTAGTGAATTGGAGATTTCCATGGTGGATCCAGTTCCTGCTACAAGATCTACAGCAGCTAGAGCTTTAGGATCTCTTGTTGAGAAATTAGGTGAAGAACAATTCCCTGAATTAATCCCACGTCTCTTAGACACTTTACAAGATGAGTCTAAGGCTGGTGATCGTTTAGGTTCTGCTCAAGCTTTAGCTGAAGTTATTTCTGGTCTTGGTATCAACAAGTTAGAAGAATTATTACCAACTATATTATCAGCAGCTACTTCTCCACGTAACCATATTCGTGCTGGATTTATGCCATTGTTATTATTTTTACCAGTTTGCTTTGGTTCACAATTCTCACCTTATTTGAATAGAATCATTCCTCCTATTCTTAAGGGATTAGCTGATGTTGACGAGGATATTCGTGATACTGCCTTGAGAGCCGGTAGATTAATCGTCAAGAATTATGCTAAGAAAGCAGTCGATTTGTTGTTACCAGAATTGGAGGCTGGATTGTCTGATTCCAACTACAGAATTAGATTATCGTCAGTTGAGCTTACTGGTGACTTGTTATTCCAAGTTACTGGTATTTCAGGTAAGAATGAGCTTTCTGAAGATCAAGGTGAATACTCCGGTGAAGTTAATAATACTTTAATCGAAGTTCTTGGTCAAGAACGTCGTGATAATGTTCTTTCGTTATTATTCGTTTGTCGTTCCGATGTCACTGGTATTGTTCGTAGTGCTGCTGTGGACATTTGGAAGGCTTTGGTTGCGAATACTCCTAGAACTATTAAGGAGATCTTGCCATCACTTGCTGCTATAATTGTACGTAAATTAGCTTCTAGTGACGAAACTCAAAGAACAATTGCTGCTCAAACCTTGGGTGAAATGGTCCGTCGTGTTGGTGCAAGTGCATTATCTAGATTGTTACCAACATTAGAAGAATCATTTGCTACAAGTGATAGCGATGCCAGACAAGGTATTTGTATCGCATTGGCTGAGTTAATAAAGTCTGCTAATAAGGATACTCTTGTGGAATTCCAAGATGTCTTCTTTAACACTATTAGGGAAGCTCTTGTTGATCAAAATGACAAGGTTAGGGAAGCTGCAGCCAACGTTTTCGAGGTATTACAAGAAGAACTCGGTAAGACTGTCATTGATGAAGTTATTCCATACTTGTTGAATATGTTAGAATCAGAAGACTCGGAGAATGCTTTATTAGCTTTACAAGATATTATGGCTTCGAAATCAGAGGTTATTTTCCCACTATTACTTTCGACTTTATTATCACCACCTATGGATTCTTTCAAGGCTACTGCCTTGTCTTCGCTTGCTTCAGTTGCAGGCCTGGCATTATACAAGAAGCTTTCAGTAATTATCAACACATTAGTCAATGCTGTTATTGAAGCCAAGAACATGCCAGAAGAAGATCAACAAAAGATCAAAGAATCGTTCGATAAAATCTTACTTTCTATTGATGACGATGAAGGAGTTCATCCATTGATGCAACAATTACTTTCTTTGGTTAAACATGAAGATAACGAAAAGAGGGCTGTTATTTATGAGAGATTGGCTTCATTCTTTGCTGGTACTAATCTTGATTATTCAGTTTACTTACAAGACATGGTTTCTCAATTTATTATGTCCTTAAGTGACAAGACACCAGAAGTTGTTAGTGGTACATTTGCGGCATTAACTGCTTTAGTGAAGAGACAAAGCAAAGAGTCATTGGAGAAATTAGTCAAGCCAGCTCGTCAAGCATTAAATTTGACTGGTGTCAAGGGAGAAGAATTGCCAGCATTTTCTTTACCAAAGGGTCCTAATTGTATATTACCGATCTTCTTACACGGTTTGATGTATGGTAATGGTGAACAAAGGGAATTATCAGCATTAGGTATTGCTGATATTATAGATAAAACACCATCAGCAAACTTGAGACCATTTGCTACTATTATCACCGGTCCATTAATTCGTGTTATTGGTGAAAAGGTTTCCAGTGATATCAAGGCTGCTATTTTGGTTGCTTTGAATAACTTATTGAACAAGATTCCTCAAGCTTTAAGACCATTTATTCCTCAATTACAGAGAACCTTTGTGAGATCTTTAAGTGATGTTCAAAACGATTCTTTAAGATCTAAAGCAGTTATTGCCTTAGGCACCTTGATTAAGTTCCAACCAAGAGTTGACTCTTTAGTCACTGAATTGGTGACTGCTGTGAAGAATTCTAGTGATAAAGGTGTTAAAACCTCAATGCTTAAGGCTATGTTAGGTGTTGTTAACAATGCTGGTCACAATATGAACGAGGCTTCTAAGAGTTCAATAATGACATTAGTGGAAGAAGAGATTTCTATTGTTGATGATAAATCTGCTGTGGCATATGCCAGATTATTGGGTTCTTTGTCGAAGATTCTTTCAACCGAGGAAGCAGCTTCTATATTGAAGTCCAAAATACTTGATAAGGATGTTGAAGAAGGTAAGTTTTCCATTTTATCTATCAATTCCTTCTTAAAGTACTCTCCAAATCATATCTTTGAAACTGGTTTAATCGATGAGATAATCAATTATATTGTAAAATGCTCAGAATGCTCAAATGATTATATTAGTGACAATGCTACTGTGGCAATTGGTAAAATACTCTTATTGTTGAAAGAATCAAAATCACCATTTAGTGAAGAAAGTAAGATTACTTTTGAACTTGATGAAAACTTGTTACTGGAATTAGTAACGGTATTAGCTAAATTATGTTTAGCACCAATTTCTAATTCTCCAGACACAAGAAGATTATCTTTGGTTGCTATAAGAACAATTGCCAGATTCAAATTTGAAGTCTCTATCAAGCCATATTTGAACATATTGGCACCATCAGTATTCAGCTGCTTAAGAGATCCTATTATTCCTATTAAATTAGCTGCTGAAAAGGCTTACTTGTCTGTATTTAGGCTAATTGAAGAACCAAACATGGAGACTTTTAACTCGTGGTTTGAACAAAATCCGGTGATCAATAATGTATTGGGAGCTACGATTCAACCAAGATCCGTAGGCGATTATACTAAGAGAGTTGCTGTGAGATTAGCAAACGTTGAAAGAGAAAGAGTTGAAGCTGGTGGTGATGAAGAGACAATCTTCAGTGATAGATTTGAAGACGAAAACGAAGTTTGGGCCGTTGGTGGCGTAGATAACGTTGCTACTTAAAATGTCATTATAAACTAAGTATACATTATATTCCTAAAATTAGAAAGTAAAGTAATTTATATAAAATCCTATAATACACTTATAAAATACATTATTATCCATTATCCAGAGACCTTTTAGATTATCCTTGTCTGAATTTATCTATCTGACCGCTGTTTGTGCCAGTAGTAGTTTCAGCCTTATTAGACACTTCAAATAATAATGGTTCTTGATGAAAATCTCGTGGAAAAGAAGGAGAAGGGAAATTATTAGGTAAATCTAATTTCAAACTTCTGATAGAAGGCAATTTGTATGCATTGTCTAATTGACTAGGAGATGGTGAAATTTTTGGAGATTGTACATCTATAATTGCTGGTTGAGTGTTACTACGTTGCATAGTAACCTTCGAACCCGAATTAGGAACGACTGGAGTCATAAACAAACTCGAGAGATTTGTGGAACTATTATTTGCCGATAGTATTGGTGTGTTTGTTGTTGATAAACCTAAAACGGGGGAATTAGGCAAGGAAAAATTCTTTGAAGGGTTTGGGGAGTTAGGTCTTGATTTTTTTAGCTTCTGTTGTACATAATCAAAATCAGCTTCTTCAAGAACATGTGATTTATAGTTATATTCGTGTGTATCGTTGGCTGCTGTCCTTAATGATGTCATTCTTTGCAAAGATGATAAAGTATTAAAATGCTTATGATTGTTTGGTATACTTGGTGAGTTTTTTGAATGTGAACTGTTACTGTTGCTCATCATAGCAACGTTGGAAAGATATTTTAAATTATTTGTTGAATTGGAAAAATTAGACTTCATAGTGAGACCTGGTACTGGCTTATTACCGTTGAAATAATCCGATAACGAGGGTAAAGACTTTGAGTTCTCTAGGTTTTTTAGTTCTTCCGACGCAGCACTAGCTAATATATCTATATTCATTGTACTTCCGCTTCTTTTATTGGACGGCCTGGTTTGTTCTTCCTGATTTTGAGAAATATCTGTCTCAGAAGAATTCATCTCATCCTTAATGTCTTGCGAAAAATCCTCACTATCATTACTATCACTACTCTTTAAATTAGCACCAACTATTGTGCCTTGAATGGATAAAGAAGACGAAGAACTCTCTGGTGTCAATTTTTGAGAAGGTTGCTGAGAAACTGTAGCTTTTGAAGGCACGTTTTGCTCACTTACTTGGTCCATTTCTGGTATGGAGTTGATTGGTGGAGATTGGCTCAGCATTTGTGTATTAGGTTGACTCTGTATTTGAACTACGCCATTTTTAGCCAAGTTCTTATTCTTCCTAGAGTTGGGATTTGTGTGTATTCTGGAGTGTCTTGTAAGCTCGTCAGACCTACTAAATTTCTTAAAACATCCTGGATAAGTACAGCTATGGGGTTTCTCTCCCGTGTGCGTACGAATATGTCTAGTTTGATGTTCTAATCTATGAAATGCTTTATCACACATAGGACACTTATATGGTCGAGAAGTTGGATCCTTCTTGTTCTTAGTAGACATATTTCTCTCCGAAACTTTTGTTGACATCGGTTGCCTTATGCTAATTGATAAAATCTCCTTTTTTTAGCGCCAAAGAATAAATCACAGGCGTTATGCAATAAATTTGATAGTTCTGAAAATAGACACTAGCGAATATCGATTTTGTATTCAAGTCCTATTAAGTTTTTTAATAGAGTTTTGACTATATGCTAAAATATTAAATGTTGCCAGCTTGTGTAACTAGTTGAAAAGAGGAGATTTAATTAATTTTTTTTTTTGTGGAGCGCCTTCTTCAAAATTTTTCCACTAATAAATTAAATGCCCTTCAAAAAAATTACTAAAGGTTAAAAGAATATTGCAATAGTTACGTTATAAGCTTATTGGAAGCGGTATCCACGTACACTAGTATACTAAATATAAGCCAAATTTTGTAAAAGTACTAAAAGAAAATTTTTTTGTTAATTTCAGTATATGATTTTATGTGGGGTGGAGATAATACGGGTAACAAAAATTTTCTTGAACAGAAGCAGCTACAAGATAGGCGAGGCCAGTTCTCATCATGTGAGAGATGGAACGATATGGTCCGGTAGAAATCGGCATTAGAGTCATGTGGCGCGGAGACCATGGATGCATTCGGAATAATTATTGGAAGTAATGTCAAATACGGGGCTTCAGGTAGCATACATACAGGATTAGTCACTCCATTGGTGAATTTTGTTAAGTCTTCTAAGAACATCCACTGTGGCTGCTAGCATACTCGGATTAGAATGTTTTTTTTTGTCTAACACACTTGAAATGGATGCTATCTAATTTTACGATTTTACATCTAGTTACTATTTCCGGCGACAGCTAATATGTGCTGGTAGGAAAATAGTGTTACAACTTGTATATAGAATGGTTGTAAGGGAGAGTAGGGAGAGGATAGTTTTGATTTTTTACCCAGGGGTAAAATAATGCAGGGTGGCTAACTGTAAGCAATCGAAGTTGTATAAAGTGGTTATGCTAGTATGCATTTTAATGTTGGGGTAATGGTAATACTTGAAAGGAAGAAGAATGTCGGGGAAGATGATTGCTGGACCATATCTTTATTTACTTTTTAGTGGAACAACAATATGATGTCACGTTACCCCATATCATTATGTGGCAATATACAAACACGCCATTAGCATACGCTGGAAGGCGAAATGAGGAAATAAAACGCAACCGTGATTGATGGGGGGAAATGAAATAATGTGAAATGCACATAATTTTGCGAGATGGAGACGGAAAGTCTTATCTTCATAAAAACAAGGGATAATAAAAGATTGGAGAACATTCTACTCCTATCCTTGCATAAATATGTATTAGATAAAGCAATAATAAAAACAAGCCACTTTCTATTGAGATGGAATGTCATGTTTTTCTTATTTACAGCTTAGCAATACCTATATCATTCGACAATTGTAGACTTTACTATTGACGATCCCAATCAAGGATTATTTCTAAGTAAACTTTAGGAGAAGGTATGCTTATAATAGTACATAATTGATCACAATGTGGAGAAATAAATCTTGGTTGTGAAGACGGAGTAATATGTCCGTCCCCTATCATTGTGGAAATCAAAAACAGTAATTTAGGGCCAATCTAATAATCAGTTTTTTAATTGCCCCTATTGAAATAGGTATGTTTATCTTTTCTGAATTGCAATTTTAATATCAGTCTAATGATTAGATATCAAATAATTATTGTAGGAGTAATAATACACCGATGGACTTTAATAGTCACCAATGGACTTAAATTAAATCTTTGGAATGATAGTTGTAACGATTTAGTATCGAGTATTTTTGATTGAATTCAATAGAACATTATCTTATCAATGGCTCTTTTTCTAGAATATTAATCTTCGTATTGTCATGTCAGAAATATACAATTTAATACATAATGTAATTACACAAAATGCTGTTTGCAACCGAAAGATATGATTTTGTGATTAGTTAAAATCTTTGCAACATAGGGCGCTTATTATATTATCTTTTCAAGTGTTTTGAAACTTGACAGCTTATAGAATAGAACTGAACCTTTATTCATTGTTTCAACTACGATTAGGATAATTTATCTTATATAAAACAAAACAAATAACCATTTATTATAATAGTTTTGCCTAACATAACTATTAAATTTGCAGCACTATTAATTTACATAGTCGTTGCAAGATAAGTCATATAAATGATAAGTGAAACTATCATGGAAAATACAAGTACAGCCACTTTATCTTCAGCAACTGATATTGATAACCTTATCCAGTCCACAAGAATGAAGCTAGAAAGCCTTAAAACTGCCGAGCTAGAAAGCAAGGAACAAGAGACGAGCGATTCTGCTTCTTGTAAACCAAATAAAACCCCTATATATGCCAATAAAGGTGTTGATACTTTAAATGATGAGAAGGATTGTGATGGTGATAGTGACATTGACATTGAACAAAAGTCCAGAGGCAGACCATCTGCTTGTGTTTTTGTTGCAAGTCTTTGCTCAACTTTAACGGATGATCAATTATGTATCTCTGTGACTGAACATTTTGAGAAATGGGGAGATTTATCTACAGTTAAGGTTTTACGTGATACATCTAACCGCCCCTATGCTTTTGTTCAGTATGTTAATGAGAATGATTCCAAGACCGCCATTAAGGAAGGTCACAATTCTGTCCTAAATGGAAGAAACATTAGGTGTGAAGCTGCTAAAGTTAATAGAACCTTATTTGTAAGGTCTAGGTACATTGTTTCCGAGAGTAGTTTGAAGAGATGTTTTGAAAAATTTGGAGAACTTGAAAATATAACAGGAAGTGACCGTTATGGAAATATAGTATCTAAACACGGCAAGGGCTTAAAATATTGGTACTGCAAATTTGCATTTAGAGATGATGCAATTCGGGCCTTTGCAAATTTGTCTGAAAGCAAAGAATTTATTACTGAATGGGCTCAGAATATTGACGAAATTTATAAAAAAAATGAAAAAACTTCAGTAAATAAGTTTCCAAAATTTGACAAGTTTTCTATCTTTGTTGGGCAATTGAATAATCAAACTACGGAAGAAGATTTGAAAAAAAGGTTTGAAACTCATGGGGAAATTGAAGAAGTGATAGTTATTAGAAAGATCAACAGCTCCTTTGGTTTCATCAAATATAAGAAGGAGTCTAGTGCTGCAACCGCAGTGGAAAGAGAGAATCATGCACTGTTTAATAATAAAACTATGCATGTGCAATATCGGGAAATGAATGCTAATCCTACAAGATCTATATCCAATAAATATGGGGGATTGGCACTAGCACCTCCGCCGATAAACTTGGGTAAAAGACTGGTTAGTCAGAAAAGTATTAAATTTAATGACTCTAGCAATCAAATCAAAAATAAGTTGAATCACTATACGTTCCCGCTTACTTCAAAAAAATATTTTGAGGCTGATAATCGATATAACAAAGAGAATTACTTGAGAGAAAGAACTCAAAAGATTATCAATCCAGAGAAGTTACCACTTTCACCATTGAAACAGAGTAATATTGCAAATTTACCATTACAAAACAAAATAATGAATTCATATTCAGATATTAATATTACTTCTCCTTATGATAATCCACAATCACCTATATCTCCAGTGAACAAAATTCATCTAACTGCTAATGAATTCAACAATTATCCTTATAATCAATATAATTCTGATATCCCAAAATCAAAGGAAAGTCAAAATTCAAAACTTGATGATGTTTCAATCAGGGAATATAGTCCTATTATTGCTAATGAAGATATGCATCCAAGATATCTCAACAAGGTACCAAACGATTATTATTATCCTTATCAACAAATTTACTTTCCTTACGACCCCAATCAGGTTCAGTATATTTATGGGTTACCCACAGTGCCAATTTACTTTCCACGATCAGTATCTGAAAATGGGTTTGCTAATGATCCTGCTACCTAAGTTTTATTAAGTTTTTTTGTTTTAGTTAGTTTATACCATTTGTTTTAGTATTACCTATGCTTAAAAGTCAATATATATATTTATATATATTATAAGAGTGTAAAGCAATAAACTGTAATTGTAAGATACATGAATTTGCGACCAATAATTAAATTATATACAGTCTTCAATTTTATAATATTAATTATAATTGAATCAACTCATAAGGGAAACATGTCCAATTGTTGTTTGGATTTGGCTCGTAAGATAGCTTTGAGATGTGAAAATGATAACAATATAAAGGACCACAATTGGACCATACAAGAATTAAACTCAATTAAAAAGAATGAGTCGTTTTATTTCAAGGCAGGAGACGCACAACAGCTTAAGGAGAGGCCATGGAAAATGGATCCTAATTACTTTAAAAAGGTATATATTTCATCTATTTCTGTAATGAAAATGGCATTACATGCTAGATCAGGAGGCTCGATAGAAATTATGGGTATGTTGACCGGTAAAATTATAAATAATTCTCTCGTTGTAATGGATGTATATCCCCTGCCTGTTGAAGGAACAGAGACTAGGGTTAACGCACAAGCAGAGGGATATGAATATATGGTTCAGTATTTGGAAGGTCTTAAACAAATTAATAGGAATGAAAATATAGTTGGATGGTATCACTCACACCCAGGCTACGGTTGTTGGTTATCTGGAATAGATGTGGCCACACAAGCATTAAATCAAAATTTTCAAGATCCATATCTTGCTATAGTTATCGACCCAGTTAAATCGGCTAAGCAAAATAAAATTGAAATAGGTGCATTTAGAACTTATCCTGATAGCTACAAACAACCTGCGAATAATAGTAATAATCAACAACTGAAAAAGGTCCCTCATTCTAAGAGAAATGATTTTGGGATACATGCAGCTAAATATTATGCATTAGAGGTTGAAATATTTAAATCGAGTATTGATGAAAAGATTTTGAATTTCTTAGAAAACAAATCATGGGTTTCAAATATTATTCAATCCAATTCAGCCCAAGAAATAATCAACAATGAAACTAATTTAAAAATTTTGAACTTACTTGACAGTTTTAAAGTTAACGAAGGAAATATGATCAATGCAATAGAAAGACTATTCTCAACTCTCTTTGATAAACATTTCGAAGCTTCAATCACTCAGAAACTTCTCGAACTGGATTATAGGAATAGTGAAAAAACGGAACCACGTAACGCGATTGAATTAACTATTGATAGCTCAGAATGCAAAAAAGAATCAGAAACAAATAATAAAGAATTCAATGCAAAAATTAATGGAAATGAATATGAAGAAGAAGAAGAAGGAGAAGAAGAAGATAATGATGAAGATAATGAAGAACAAGAAGCTGAAGTACAGGATGAAGTAGATGATGATGAAAGTGATTTAGATGATATTAGAAGCAAAGCAACTACTCTTGATTTCTCTGATGCAGATGATGCGATTTCCGTAGAGAGCAGTTCTGCAATCCGAAATGAAGATGAGGGACTTCCGTATGAAAATGCTGATAACTCTAATGAAAGTCGACTTGAGATTCCCGTACTTCCTAGAAGAGAGGTGAACAAAAGGCGTACTGCCATAAGGGATACATATGCTAAAATATATAGGCTAAGAGAGCTGGTTGATCGTTTTAATAGAGTTCAACCTGAGGAAAATTTGGTAGATAATATTGCTTTGTTAGGGAAGAGTGGTAGTGAAAACAACGAATCGCAAAAGAGATCATTGAGAAGTCGTCACAAGTTGAATAGTTCATTATCTACATCAAACTTATTAGCTAAGGATATTGGCTCATCTGCATTTCAAGAATTTATTGTACTAGATACTCAAGAGAGATTATTTTTAGGTCGTTAAGTTAGTTCACTTCTTAGCTTTTAAATAGGAATAAAATCATAAATCCTGTACCATACGCGGCGCAAAAAAAAAAAAACTCATCGAAGTTTTTTTTTAGTCCATCTCAAGACTTTTGTGATAAAAATTTCATATACGCTACATTGTAGTTTCTGATCGGATAATTACAGTAATATAACTACTGAAATTCTTCCAGTGTGAATTTACTACCTCTTCTTTTTATTTAAAGGAAGTACAGAGACTCATTGTGGGTTTGATACTTTATCTCAATACGACCCATTCATTATAATAGCATATATGATTCCACAAGCATCATCGAACACGCTAAATCCATTTATTGATAAAATAATTGCAAATCCTTTGAATTTCATGATGGCTAAACATTCAGAGAATGATGAAATAGAAAAACCGAAGGGATATATTTATTTGTCAAAGGCACCTCAAACTAAGCGCAAATCATCTCATTCATCACCAAAATCAAACAAGCATTCCCATTTATCTACCGAAATTAAACACAAGCCAAAATCTATGGCCGAAGCGGTAGCAGCATACACTGGTAAAAAGTTTCTTACAAAAAAAGAGAAAAAGGCTGCAAAGATATCGAAAAAAGTGAATGATCTCGTGGATAGTGAAGCAGAACAAAACAATGAAGATATAGGAGAAGAAATATCTCACGAGACCACTGGATTACATGCTGGGGAATCAGATAATAATTCCGATTCTGAATATGAATCAGCTTCTGAGTTTCATCCTAATGATAACCATTCACCATCTTCAGATACTGAAAGTACACCTCTGAAGAGCCCTGAAGCTGAAGAGAATCAAACTAGTAGTAATAATACAGTAAATGATGAAAGTTTACTTAAAGTACCAATTGATGATGATAATGATGACAATGATGACGATTATGATGACAACGATGCTGTTGATGATGAAAATAGTGAGGAAGAAGAATATCTTGATGAACAATCAGATGATAGTAAAGAAGAAGAATCCTCTGTAATAGATACTACTAGTGGTTCAAAGGGGAAAAGCGATAGGCGTGAGAATTTAAAGAGAGATCTTAAAATAGATGCACACGTTCATATGTCATCGGATAAAAGTGATCCGGGTCTTCAATCTACTAGCACTCCACCTACCTCTCCAGAAGATAATTTAGAAAAGGTAGAAAAACCTATAGCTAAACAAGAAGTAGCTAAAGATACAGATTCTGATGATTGCCATCCTTTGAACTTATTTTATGACATCAATGAAAACCCAGAAGATCAGGGTTCTAATGGATCTCTCAGAATCTATAAAAATTGGAGGGAATTACAGGGGAAAAAACCATTAGGTTTATTAAATCATGGAGTTACCTGTTATATGAATTCTGCTATACAAGCAATAATTCATGTTCCAGCAGTTCAACATTATTTGAATGAAATCCATGATGGAAAGCATGAAGGGACTTTAAAAGATAAGTCAGTATCTCATGTTTTGGCAGAATTATCTAGAAGGATGTGGGGTCTTGATGATACAAAAAAGAAGGCTACCAACAGTTATATTAATCCGAAGAAAATAATCCAAAGATTAGATGAAATTAATTGTATGATGAGTATTTGGCAACAAGAAGATTCTCATGAATATTTTATGTCATTAATTTCTAGATTACAAGAAGATTCGACTCCAAAAGGTGTTAAACTTAATCAGTCCATTATTTATGATATATTTGGCGGTTTATTGAACCAGAAAGTTACTTGTTCTAACTGTTCTAATATTTCAGAAACTAAACAAGAATTTTATGATCTTTCCCTTGGATTGCATAGGAGAAAGATTGACTCTAATAAATATTCAATTGAAAATTCCATCAAAGAATTCTTTTCAAATGAATTAATCAAAGTAGACAAAAAAGATAAAAGTTCTGGTTATTTCTGTGAAACGTGTAAGAAAAACACTTCTGCTAACAAGGTAAGTACTATTGATAGAGCACCAGAGACTTTGACTGTACATTTAAAGAGATTCAAGTTTGATGGTAATTCGTCATCAAAAGTTAAACATTCAATTTCGTATTCGAAGTACCTCGATTTATCAAAGTATGCAAGTGAAAATAGCCCAATCAAATATAGATTAACCTCAGTCATTGTTCATGAAGGTAGATCAATCTCATCTGGGCACTACATCGCACATTGTTTGCAACCTGACGGTTCTTGGTCCACATATGATGATGAATATATTAACAAGATAGATGAAAAGAGAGCATTAAGTGATCCATCTGCATATTTCTTAATATATACGAAATTAACTCCAAAAGCTATGCAATCGAACAAGAGAGCAAAATCTGGCCGCAAAAATACTAAGAGAAGAAAGCAAAACTAGAAAATAGGTTTTCACATAAACGTGTATTGAAAACATATTTGACAGACGCCAATGCGGTTATAGAGTTAATTCTAAATATAGATAAAATAGAGAAGTAATAATCTAATCGGCATAACCACTTAACTTCTTGTAGATCACGAATGTTCCAACAAAAAAAAAACCTTGATAATCAAAAACCCTATACCACATACCATGTAAATATAACCAGAGCCAAATAAAAGAAAATAAATAAACCAGAGAAAAATAGAAGAAATATACTAACTAGACATCAACGAAAACATCCTCATCTTCGTCAATGTCATCTTTATCCATACCTTGAAATCTCAATCGTCTGAGAAATGTGCCATTCTGAATATCTCTAAAATCAAAAGAATCTGATCTCTGGGATAGTGATCTTGGTTTATGCTCTGAAATAGGATTAGAAATAAATCTAAAGTTATCAATCTTGGTGTTCTCATCTAACGAAGCTTCGCTTATAGTGGAAGTTGTGGAATTTGCAGACAGACGTCTGCGGTTATTGCGATCTGCTTGCTCTAGCAACAGCTTTGTAGAAGAGTTATTGGTAATGAATTTGATAAAGCTTTTCTCTATTACAAATTTACCCTCTTTGTATGTCTCCAGATATGAATATGCTTTTTGATATGTCCATCCTAATCTTATCTTACATTGGTGGCATTTAACATCTCTAGTAAGGTAAACTCCTGTCTTCATATTAGATTCACGCAAAACCTTATCTGGTACGTAGTTAATAATGCTCTCTACCAAATAAGCTTGACCGCTAGAGCCTTGAAAATCGTCAGAAATAACCAAGTCCGTTAAACACAAGTGACAGGAACACTCCTTACAAACTATAATCTGAGTCTCGCAGGACTCATACTTAGATTCGTCAAAGAAATTGGTATATCTTAATCCCATGCTATCCAGTAACCTTCTCTGGGTTGTTTGGTATTATTCCGCTAAGTATTGTGCTGCTGTAAACGAAAAAGATGTTACTTATCAGTTTCTCAGGAGGATAACTGATGTGCGACTAATTGATAACGGTTATAGCAGAACTGGCTGCTAAGTATAATCTTATTACTGGTATTAATTCAAAATATATTATACTTAGTATTTAATTTAATATTAAATATATTAGTGACGTTACCGAATATTTGCCCCTTATGAGTAAAATAGTTGGCCTAGACACCTGATTCGGTCTAACGTATAAAGCAGGTTAGGAGGGTTTTGGGTCATTTTTCTCCTTCCGTATAAGGTTTGCACATTTGGATTTTGCAAGTTAGAGTGAGCATAATACATTACAGGAAATTGCTATTAATGTGCATTTAAGACGTATGGTTCTATTTACATGATTACCATTTATAGTATGGCGTAACTTTGAAATTCAAAGGTTCGTTATTTAAAAACATTCTTGGCTTGGTAACCAATTCTTTTTGTTGTTTTTCCCAATTTTTTCTTAACGTAGTTTGTTCAGTCTTTAATATAGCTTTCACATGAATGTAAGTGTGCTCAATTATACCAGTTCTACCTCTACCCTTTGGGTCTGCTCTCTTAGCCCATCTACCATCGGATCCAACCCATAAGGCGTGAATAAATACTTTGTCTTCATCAACATTCATTTCTCTTGCTTGTTCTAAACCTCTCTTTAACAACTTTTCCAATTCAGTGGACATCTTCTTTGGGTTGAAGTGTAGTTGGTTTATAGCGGTTTTGACGTTATAGCCTCTCACAAATCTATTAACAATGTTGGCTTTCTTTATGGAGGATTTGATCCTGTATGACAGTAAATAGATGGAAGGCTCCAAAATGTCTATTTCTTCAGGGGTCAAACTCAATTTGTAGACCTTGCCTGTTTCTACATCTGTAACAACTTGATTATTTTTGAAGAATCCGTTTTGTTTTACATTCTGTTCGAATAATTTTTTCTTCAATGGAGTAATATACTTGTCACTGGCAATTTGACTTTTTTTAGCTTCTTCTAAGTAATATTCTTGCAATGCTGCATCTGTGGCTGGTGTTATCTCACTAACATCTTGTTGCTTTTCTGGTTCCAATGCAGTAGTGTCTGTTTTACCTTCAGTAACTTGTCCGAATAAACTGTTCCTTAAAAATGCAGTATTATGGATTTGTTTCGAAAACGCCAGGACAGCTGCCGATTGTCTAGCGCCCACAATCGCTATCCTAGGTGACAACAAACTTCTAAACATTGTTACTATAATGACTTTCTAAGTTGTAATCGAAAGTTTCAACAGTTAAATGGTGTAAAGAAAAATATTTTTCGCGCCATTTACACTACCTTGATTATATAATCGTAAATCACTCTGGGACTTCAGAGTCCTTCGGAGATTCTAAAGCCTCTACAATGCTACTATAGCTCTAGCTTCTGGTTTAACCAGTGTCAAAAGTAAGAGATTACTCTCGATTATTTCCCTATATTTTTTCATAAAGATTGAAAGACATACGAAAAAAATGATATTCTAAATAACAAAGGTGATTTATTTGAAATATGTTAACGGTTATTAAACATATAAATATGAATAAATATGTATGAAATGTACAATATGAAAAATGAAGTAGTTGATTATCTACTCTGTGTTTTTATAACCAATTTTGAAATTTTATGCTACTGTAACAGCTTAGGAATACTCTGTATTTATTCATCGTCAAAACCGGTTAATCCAGTATCTCTTGGTCTGGTTGGTAATGGATATTGTCTTGGGATTGGCTCGTGATCAGCGTAGATGTACTTTCTTCTAATTGGGGTAGCAAATAATAATAAAGGTGCAGATAAACCTAATGCAACAGACCAAAAGAAATGTGGTTTAGTATGTGCATGGTAACGCATCCACTATAAATATTGTTAGTAAAATGAAAATTATGATATAGTATTCAATTTTAATGCTTTATAAATGGTATTTTATAATGATTCCTTCACTTCGTATTCTTTTTTGAAAATCCAAACTTCTGAGCAGGTTAACTACCTTTATCACAAGATTCAGTAATAAAATGAATAATTATAAGCATTCACTTAATGTAGATTATACCACTAATATCCTTTAACCAATACATTAAAATTGACATATGTTCTAAAATTGGTACTTACCCTAATTGGTTGTTTGTAATATTGTGGATATTCACCCCAGACTTTTTCAGAAGCACCCATATTGATTAAAGGAGATAAATTTATGTATATAAAAATGTTTGTCAACAGACTTCAATTATAGTGTATAAAATTTTGATAATTCAAACTCGAATTCGTTTAATTGGATAAATTCAGTTACTGTCCTGTATATAATGTATTCCCAAATATCATGAATTAGTATGGATGTAAGATATAACCAGATTACTGTATATCTATAAATACGTATAGCTACTTAGTTTACAAAATATAATTTACGTAGTTCTCTTCTTAGCTTTAGTCTTATTTTTTTCAGAAGATGTAGAAGAGCCCTTCAGTTCAGTTTCCTTAATTTGGGCCTGTTCTTTGGCTTCTCTTTCAGCTTCTTCTTTAAAGAAATCGGCCTTTAGTTGGGTATCGTAGATTTCAGCAAAGTATAAGCCACCTTGCAACACTAAAACACCAATCAAAATAATAACAATCATGACATGAGAAGCAGCAATAACATTGATACCTGTCTTCATGTCAACTTCACCCCATTCCCCAGAAATACATGAATTTACTCCAATTCTTAAGTTGGTTAAGTAAATTGCAAGGGCGATCATGAATAATATTAAAGAACCGTATTCGAAATACTTGGCATCCTCAGATGGCTTGTATAATTTGATGAAGGATCCCATCAAACCTAATCCTGCAATCGCATGGAAAACATAATGAACATACATTGGAGAGTTCCCCCACAAGGCATAGTGTGCAAGAGACCTTGCAAAACCTTCACCTGTAGCATCTGCTCTCCATAATGTGTTAAGATCATATGGCCATTGGGAGTAAACGCATCCTAACCCGAAAGAAGTAGCAGCTATAATCAAAACTGTACCTACAGGTTGTAAGTCTTTATATGTCAACTTCATGTTACAGATATAATTAATATATTTATCAATATATGTAATATATTCTTTTTTAATCTAAAGTCGATGTCTTAATAACGTCGATTATTCAACAAGTCACGTGCATAATATCCATGATTTTCTAAAGATTTTCTTACTTTCAAAAAAAAAACCTTTTCAATCTAAATCAACTGGAATACTAATTCCAACAATTTTTTCTGCTGTAACTTAATTAGATTTATAATTCAATGTAATTTATATTGTTGCTATGATCTTGGTGTGTCAATCATTTTCAGATAAGGAAGGTGTTAACTCACAAGGCATTTAGCTCTTTTCCGCTAAATGCTAACTATAGTGAGAGAAAATATACGAGGGTTCTTATATGAAGTCGTCATTTCTACATCTGTCAAACAGCCAGCACTATTTTTATGCTACTATGATGTACTGAAAAATAAAAGCTAATATGAAATTCAGTTAAGGCTAATGTAAAATTAAGTTAGACATATAACTAATTGCAGATATAACAATACAGACACTTGCATTAGCTAGCGCTTCTTTGTGCTGAATTTCAAGAATGTATTATCTGATGCGTATTTATGTAGTACTATTTTAGCTAGCATACGACATAAGGGATAATTTCTCAAAATGTCGTCATTCTCTCTGTGAACGAAATTCTTCTACATTTCTCAATGAGTAACCTAAATTGTGTGATGTTTGATTGTATTAATTTTCTTCAACGGTCTCTATTGTTAGCAGTATTATAAATGAGGAGCATTAAGTCAGTAGTTGTAGGAGATGGTGGTGTTGGTAAGACCTGTCTTTTAATTTCATATACCACGAATACCTTTCCAAATGATTATATTCCAACTGTGTTCGATAACTATGCCGCTTCAGTGATGATAGATGGGGAGGCTATTAAATTAGGTTTATGGGATACAGCCGGTCAGGCTGAATATGACAGGTTAAGACCATTGTCTTATCCTCAAACTGAGATTTTCTTGTGTTGTTTTTCTGTTATTAATCCAGATTCTTTTCACAATATCAAAGCCAAATGGGTACCAGAGATATTACATCACTCTCCAAAGGATATATTATTTCTTTTGATCGGTACAAAGACCGATTTGAGAGATGACTTGCATGTTTTGGATGAATTAGCAGAAAAGAATCTTAAACCAGTTACCACAGAGCAAGGAAATAAGCTAGCTAAAGAATTAGGAGCGGTTTCATATTTAGAATGTTCTGCTGCCACCCAGGCCGGTGTTAGAGAAATATTTGACTTTGCAATTAGAACTGTATTGGACCCACCATCTAAGAATCAGTCTAGCGCTCCAATACAAGAACCTTCAGGACAAGCGTATAAAGGAAATAATGCTTCTGAAAGTGGTAATAACGGTGAAAAGAGAAAGAAGGTGAAGAAGGCGAAGAAGTGTGCTATTTTGTGAATTATGAACTCAAAAATACAAGCAAATTTAATAATTTATGTTCTCATCTCCTTTTAATAATTAGATTGAATTCACTTCGGGCCCAGGGCAATTTGTTTTAACAGATCAGTTTCATAAGTTATATACGCATATAAGCTTGGTCTTATATTTAGCATATAAATCATATTTGCAATATAACTATATACAATAAACCCATTAATAGAACTCATTTAATTAAGGCGGCTCTTGAAGGATGTACTCCTGAAGGTGTGTTTGCTGCTTTTTTACTCTTTTCAGCTTCTTCTTTTGTTGCCCTAGTCTTTCTTTCATCGTGTAATTTTTCATTCTTCTCCTTTAACTTATTTAATCTATTTTCAGAGTTACCACCTCCACCAACAGTCAATTCAACATTAATCTTTCTATTTCCAAGGGTAGAGTGATGTAATCTTAAAGCTAATTCCATCTTACTCTGTATTTCTCTCGTATCATTATCAAATTCTAAGAAAGCAATACCCTTATCTTGTCTAATTCTTATTCTGTCTGGCTTACAATTCTTAAAATGCTTAGAAAGATCCTCTTGAGTAATGGCATAAGGTAAATTTCCGACAAATAAAATGAATCTTGGGCCCTTTCCGCCATTGACCCCCTTACCTTTTTTACCTCTTCTTGTTTTCCTCTTCTTTACCGGCTGTTCGTCTGATGCCCCGGCTGGGTTTTCCTGTTCTTTATTTTCATCTTCTATCTTTCTCTTCTTCTCCTTTTTTTCTTCCTCTCTTTCTTCTTTAGTCTTATTCTGCTTAAACTCTAAAGCTTTTCTTTGCTTCTTTGTCAACTTTACTTCTTCTTCACCCATATTTAATACTTGTTAATAAGATAGTATTTAATATCTAAAATTTAGATGAAATATTTTTAGCACGTGAGTGCTCATCTCTATTTGATGATATCTTATATATAGATCTTCTCTTTTTGTACAATAAACAGAAAAGAATATACCATTATTGATGGTAAAGGGTAATAAGATCCGAATTAATCTAAAACCTAACTCCGAAGATGCTGAGACGAGTAGGAGAGAAAGATCGCCTGTTTCAAGGAATTCTGAGGTAGACTCTAATTATAGAGATCGCTCTTCGGAGAGATCGAAAGGTTCAGCGAACAAGCGACCAACTCCTTACTCTGATGAAATATATAGCCAAGATAAACAGCATTTAGAAAAGGATGATATAACACAAGTAAGAGGTAGAACTAAAGAAAGATCAGATAACATAGAAGGTGAAGAAGAAGACGAATCCGATGGTATGCTAAGTTTAATGGGTTTCAGCGGGTTTGGGACTACAAAAGGTAAGCATGTAAATGCAGCTAAAGGAGGGGCGCTTAAGAAGGAAAAGTCTTCTGAATATAGACAATATATGAACAGAGCTAAAGGTTTCAATAGACCTCTATCACCTAAACGAAATAAATGAAGTATATGACTAGTGCTATTATAATATATTCTATAATTAAAGAAGTTTTGAATGTTCGTTATATAAGTCTTCGTATTTTGATCTCAATTCTTTGTAGGCTTTAGAAATCTTCTCTACCTTTTCTTCTAGCTCACTAGTATTTGATTCATTCGATGATTTCTCGCCAATAGTTGTTACAGATGATTTGATATTAGAAATATTCTTAAATTCTAACTCTTCTTCTGCCTTGTGTTCTAGCCAGTCTTTAAAATCTTGTTTAACTTCAACAGATCCGGGAATTTCGATATAAAGCTGATGATCTTTGGCATCATCGTTAGCTAACACACGTTTCAATTGGGGTATTAATCTATGCTTCTTATCATTATTATTGTTCATAATTTTAGAAATTACAGCACTGGTTGGACATATTGCTGTGCTAATGTATGATATCGGCGAGTTACATGGGGTGAACGATTTTAAAACTTGTCTAGTATGCACATCAGAAACGAAAACTCTACCAAGAGAATCTCCAGATATTATATTAGTTCCATCAAATGATACAACTAACCTGGTCACTAATATTTCATTACTCAGGTCGCTGTTTGAACTTCCTTTATGTAATATAGAACCCTGCTCCTTATCCTGTACTCTTTGAAGGTGGTGGACAAATGTGTGCACTAAATTAGGATCACTATCCAAAGTGATAATTTTTCCATTACCTCCAATACTCTCCAATACAGATGTCTTAGGATTGATATTGTACAATGGGATAGTTCTAATTGAACCGTTAGAGAGTCCCACATAAATAGCTCTATTGGCAGGATCTATGTTGACACACTCAATTGCACACGTAAGGACAAATGTTGTAAGAAGCGCTTTTGTTAAAATATCATAGATTCTCAATGTACCATCTCGAGAAACCGTATATAATCTCATATCATTCGCAATCCCACTATTTGAAAGGACAAGATCGGTTATTGGTAAAGTATGATCAGTAAAAGATTGAAAAGGTTTGGCATTTTGAGTATTATCTAAGCCATTGTAAATCGAAATTAAATCGCTGGTTCTCCATACCATACACCTTGCATCTAATCCACCAGATACTAAGAAACCACCACATTTTGAAAACTTTAACACAGAAACACCTTGATAATGGGCATCTTTAACACATAATAAATTTCCAGATGCAAGTTCCCAGATATATATTTTTCCTGACTTTGATCCACCAGCTAACAACCAAGGGGTTCTAAATCCAGGCAATTTTTCAAATTCTTCACTATCATTTTGTTGAGGTTGACTTGTAATAGCAATCGTATTCAAAGCTTCTGGAATTGGTACCTTTTGATCTATGCTCTCCTTTCCCCATGAATATATATTTAATAACGCTTTGTTAGGACTGGCTACAAATAATCTTTCTCCATGTCCCACACCTGTTAAAACAGCACCATTTTGAGGACAATTTGCCTGTCTGAAAGACGCATGTTGCAGAGAAGTATGAACAGAAGTTGCAAGAGCAAACGACTCTTGCGAATGTTTGTCTTCTACTTTCCCTTCGGCAATGTAAAACACAGATTCTTCCATTTCTTTACTTCTTATAGTAAATATAATTTATATATGTACATCAAACCGAAAAAAAAGTCTAGATGAGATGTGATTATATGCAGGCCTTATATGATCGCCATTTTTTGCCTCAGTGAATCTACGTTATACGTTATACAGTTAGATATCTACTAATAATGCCAATTGAAATAATAAACACTATTGTATCAGAGGGTCCAGAACTGATCCCAGGGTGGGAGCAAATTAAAAAATTCGGTCCTCTACTTATTGGTTTAGGTAGTATAAAATATTATTTTGCGGGTGCTATAAATAAAGCTGATAGAAACTTGCATGGTAAAGTTTATTTAGTTACCGGTGGTACTGCCGGTGTTGGGTCTGAAATAGCTTACGATCTTGCTCAGAAGGGTGCTCAAGTAGTGTTGTTAGTCAGAACCTTGGAAGATCCTTGGTTAGTAGAATACGTGGAAGATTTAAGAGAAAGGTCAAATAATACTTTAATCTATGCTGAAGAATGTGACTTGAATTCATTGCATTCAATTAGATTATTTGCGACTAAATGGTTAGATAATTCTCCTCCTAGAAGAGTTGACGGTGTTATATGTTGTGCGTCTGAGTGTCTTCCGGTTGGCAAATCTAGGCAAACAACTATTGATGGTGTAGAGAAACAAATTGGAGTTAATTACTTGGCTAATTTTCATCTTTTAACATTATTAGCACCATGTATAAGATCTCAACCACCTGATAGAGATGTTAGAATAGTTCTTGCATCATGTTCAACACAAGCATTAGGAGACATAGACTTAGATGATATTATATGGTCCAAAAAGAAATACCCATCTAGACAACCATGGAAACCGTACGGTAGTTCTAAACTTATGTTAGGGTTATTTGCAAAAGAATTTCAGAAGCAGGTTGACTTGTATGAAAGAAAGGATGGTACTCCCTGTAACGTTATAATTAACCTAGTTAATCCTGGAATCATGAGATCTCCTTCTACAAGAAGGTTTATATCTATGGGTAGTATTTTAGGACTCTTCATCTATTTATTATTATTTCCTATGTGGTTCTTATTTTTTAAGAGTTCTTTACAGGGAGCACAATCGTTTCTTTTTGCATTATATGATCCTGTCTTAAGAAAGTTGGAAGGTGCAAATATGATCCAGGAATGCAAAATTCAGAGAGTTCTTAGACCCGAGTATAGTGATAATGAATTACAGGAAAATTTGTTTAAAAAAACTGAAGAGACTATTGCCTCTTTAGAAAAGCAATCTGCTATTGAAAGAAAGAAGCAAGAAAAATTAAAAGTCCTGCAAATGCTGCCAGAGGAAAGGAAAAAGTTTCTTGAGCAGCAAAAAAATAAAAAACAAGATATTCATCAGAAACCAGACTCACCAGACGGATTACAAACGAAATTAGATGTTCTTAGAAAACAATTAGGTGTTCCAAGTAGTTCCTCAACTGAACTTCCATTGTTTCCTGAGAACGAAATAAGATCAAGAAATAAGTTAGACAAACCTTCAAAAAGTAAGAAGTAGTCAAAAAAAAGCATATGACATTATTTTGTCTATTATTTACGTCGTCTATTCATTTATAAATATATATATATATATATATATGTATATGTATATTGTGTTAAAATAATTATCCGTTATTCCCACGGTTACCCCTAAATGTATTAATCGGCCCGGATTAACCAATTACTGATGGGAGAAAAACTTATCTATCATCACGTGTTTATCTATCCTATGATACTTAGAAGCGAGCGAAAGCGATCAGCAAATCTAGTGACATTTGATAAACCGCTGATTTATAAACACATTTATCTCCTAGACTGGGATAAGACATCTAGGATATTAATACTCCTTCAAAAAGCGTTGGACTTCAAAAATTCTCTATTATCATTATCATACTAGAACACCAAGTGCTTCCATGGATTTAGAGAAGCCTAACTTTGCGGTCTCCAATGGCAAGATTCCAGTGAGTTCTTTGACAAGACTCTTGAATGAATCAAACTCAAACGTTCCTTCTCCATCGCTATCTAAACAGCCGTCAACCACTTCCCTTGATAAAATCGAAGGGAGTAATCCGGAGACTAACGTAAACGAACTTGATGTAAAAAACTTAAGCATAGTGGACGATTTTCCTGCAGTTGGTAGCTCTAATAGAGCCAAGGGTAGAGACATTAGTGGCAGCAGCGTTCCTAAGGTACAAGTATTTGATGGTTTTGATGCCTCTCCTGGCAACGTGTTTGCCGCTTCTCCTAAGGATACTCCAATAAAACCACCCTCAGCAGCTAGTCCTAGGTTTAGCCGTAATAACTCGTTGTCACATTCTTCATTCCTTAACCCTGTTGGTGAAAGCTTATCGACATCGATTCCATATGGTGCCCCCGGTGGAAGAAACCAAATTGCTGGCTCGTTGAATACTTTGTCTAGTATCACTACTGACCCAGCAACACATATCCCTAATATTCCAAATGGCCAGCCTATTTCATCTATTCATATTCAATCACCACAAGTGAGTTCTTCAATGATCGAACCACGTTTTATTGTATCAAAACAAAGGGTAGCTCAGGCACATGCTCAAGCAGCTTCTTCTTTGCAAAAAAACAACTCGCAGTCAGGCTTGTCGTTCTTTTTTTCCTCAAAAGGGAAGTCAATTCCTAAGAAGGATGCATCTTCTACTGACTTGGGTTCATTCTATAATAATTCTTTTCATGATCAAGCAATTGCAAGCTCTCCATCGTCTATATCTTCTAGTGAATCATCTACTTCTTATGGAGCTTCTGCTCCAACCAGACACAATTCTATGGCAAATCTTAAAAGATTCTTCAAGAAAAGCAGCACACCTTCTTCTAATCCAGCTCCTGTTTCGAATTTATCTAGCTCGTTGCGTTCTTCAGGATTTGGAAGTGGTGGTAATACGCCAATGAGTAACTCGTTCCATCAATCTTATGGACAATCCCTTACCGCAGCATCATCCAATGCATCTTATTCCCAATCTCCTGGTAATAACTTTAGTGCTGGGTCTGTTAGCAGGTCCTCGTCGATACAAAATAAGATCAATTACCAACATGAAAGGAGAGGTTCAGTTCTGAATATAATTGCACAACAACAGCTTCCATTTTCTAAACGATATAGTAAACTTGGTGATAATTTAGGTGCTGGTGCTGGTGGATCTGTCAAGTTGGTTACTAGATTATCAGATAAAACAGTTTTTGCCGTGAAAGAATTTAGAAGTAAATATCAAAATGAATCAAAGCGTGATTATGCTAAAAAAATAACTGGAGAGTATTGCATTGGTTCAACTTTAAAGCATCCGAATATCATTGAAACCGTTGAAATTTGTTATGATAATGATAGAATCTTACAAGTCATGGAATATTGTGATTATGACTTATTTGCAATAGTTATGTCTAATGAGATGTCCAGAGAAGAAATAAACTGTTGTTTCAAGCAAATTTTATCAGGTATTCATTATTTGCATTCTATGGGTTTAGCACACAGGGATTTAAAATTAGATAATTGTGTTGTTGATTCTAGAGGAATTGTGAAAATTATTGACTTTGGTTCTGCTGTGGTATTCTCTTATCCATTCACAAAGACATTGATTGAATCACAAGGAATTGTAGGCTCTGATCCATATTTGGCACCAGAAGTTTGCGTTTTCAATAAATATGACCCACGTCCAGTCGACGTTTGGTCTGCTGCTATCATATATTGCTGTATGATGTTGAAGAAATTTCCATGGAAGGTACCTAAAATAACCGATCCAAGCTTCAAGATGTTTGCCACTAGAGGTGACACAACATCCTTGAGTGAAGTTCTAAAGAAAACACCTCAAGATTCGAAGTTATTCACCAACTTGGATGATATTAGTGAAATTACCGATAGTGTGCAAGAAGATACTGATACTTCTAAGGGAATTGATCATACTTCATCTGAGACTGGTGCTGACAGATTATTACTTGCATTACCAGAAGACTGCCGCCCTCTCGTAGGGAAGATGGTAGAATTACCTCCGGCTTGTCGTATTTCTATTGATGATTGTTTTAATGATCCGTGGTTGAATTCCATCCATATGTGCACTATAGAAGAAGTGATACGAAATGATGGACCTTCATATCAAGTAGTAAAAGGTGTTGATCATGAGCATACACAAGTTGATCAATCTAAAGCCCATATTGCTGCCTTCGATAAAAATAAGAAGAAATAAAGCTCTTTCAAATGTATCTAATTGTACTATATAGATTTTTGATTATATATCATTGAAAGTGGTTATAATCTTAAATGATTGTTTGAATAATACTAATTACATTACAAAATAAAAGAAAATACATATTTCTATATTAATTTCAACTAGAAGTCATTTATTTTATCCGTATATACATGATTTTAATTCTAATTTACAAGTGCTTTTTCAAAAAATTTAAGGCACAACTGCAACACCAACAGCTTCAGCAGTCAGAATAACAGCGCCACAAATGGCCTTTAAATCAACTTCCTTGTGTCTTTCATCGGTTTTCTTGATTTTTGCTATTTCATATACATGCTTTAAAGATATTTCACCAACTATGTTGTGAGTAGGTTTATCAGATCCTTTTTTAACCTGAGCCGCTTTCAAAATAAGCCAAGACGTAGGAGGAGATTTCATTTCAAATGAAAAACTTCTATCTGGTTTTACAGTAAGTAAGCATGGAATTGGTATTCCAGGTTGTAAATTGGCGGTCCTGGCATTAAATTCCTTACAAAAATCAATCGCCTTAACACCTTTAGAACCTAATGCTGGACCAACTGGTGGAGATGGTGCTGCTTGTCCAGCACCAACAATCAACTTCACCATAATATTCTTAGCTGACATATTTCCTGCTTTATGTACTATATTCTTTCATTATAATTTCTTTAAAATAAGTTTTTTCTTCAACATCAATAATCACGTGAATAATTTGAACGAGATAACATAAACTTACATGTCATGAAAAGGATCAACTAAAGATTCCTAAGACTTTAAGATCCTTCTGAAGCTGTAGATATGAAAGATAGATCTCTTGTAGATTCTGATATTTATAAACCTGACACAGTGGTTTTATGGATTTTTTAGTATAGTTTTCTCTTTTTTCTTATTCGGAGCTATTCTATTAAATATTTGTTCAATACTTTCAAGCACCACTTAGAGAGTGTAATATAAAGTATGAATGTATCTTATTAATACAGTATAAGGTGTATAAGGTGTATAAGGTGGTATCAATATAATTGATCTTCATTATTGACTGCAATTTATGAGTACGACTTCCATCTCGCTAAAAAAAAATTGGATTTAAAAAGCTGATTTCTAAACAGCTTTACTGTAAAATGATTAAAACCCTTCCTTTAAATACACGAGCAAAGACTACAGTCTTGAAACAACCAAAGGAGATTTTCTCATTTGCAAGAGATATTGATAATGAATACCTTTTTGAAAAAGAAGTAATACAAAAGGAAAATCTTCCATATTTTTATCTACCAGATTCATATATAGATAATCAGATAGATTTAGGTGGTGGATATTCCAAATTCAAGAAGATTCCAGATGAAGAGAATCTTGGGGACTTTGGAGCTTTGCTAAAGGCTTTGATTAAGTTTGAGAAAGACCAGAATAATGGTGAGAAGGTACAATCTGACATTATTACTTTTAGAGGACTAATGACGAAACTATTAGCATTGCCATATAATCTAAACGATCCTATAGACTTTAATTTAGTAACATATGATGGGCAAATATTTATGAAAACTGATGAAGAAATTGAATTACAAAGAAGAAAACAACAAGAATTAGAACTTAATTCTGATACTAAGAAAAGTGATTACGTTAAGCGTTGTGAATTTAGTGGTTATAAATTTGAGACTATAGCTACCTTACCAAAGCCATGGGCGGATTGTTCAAGATCTACCATTGAGAAAAGAAACAAGAAGCTTGTTAATAATTATGAACAATACATATCCGTCGTCAGAACTGGGATAGGTAAAGTTAAATTGTTGTTAGCAGGAGAAGTCGATGGTTTATGGGATTACATTCCAACTGACAATAAAGATATCCTTCCCCATTATGTTGAGCTCAAAACTTCAAAAGTGGTGGATACCCCAGGCCAAGTTGTTAACTTCGAGAAGAAGCTTTTCAAAACATGGGCTCAGTCGTTTTTATTGGGAATAAGAAAGGTAGTTTATGGTTTTAGGGATGATAATTTGATTTTGCGTAATGTTGAAATATACCAAACTGAAGAAATTCCTTTGCTTATAAAAGAGAATCCTCTTACTGAAAATAACAAACAAAACAAAGTAAACTGCATGAGCGCATTAAAGTGGTATGGTGCAGTAGTTGAATGGATAACTAATGAGGTCCCTAGGGATTCTAATGCAGCTTATAGATTAAGTTACGACCCAGGTTCACGTACTTTCTCTTTAAGGGAATTACTTTCTGATAAAACTAAAGAATTGCTTGATGGCGGTATAATTACTCCGGAGTTTAAAGCTTGGAGAGAGAATAAATCTTCATAATTTTGTATCGTTTAAAAGACTTATTGGGAAATAAGGATTCATAAGAGATTGCAAAATTGAATGCAAACATTCCAGGAAGGAAAGTATAAACTCACATCTTAATGTATTTGAAAACAATTGTAACATTTCAAGGGATTCTATATAACATTACATCACACTACTATTATATTACTAAGCTATCTCTCCTTACTACTGTAGTCTTATAAATTAATTTATGTTTGCTTTGCTACAAATCAAACCATATCTCAAGTTTTTAAAAAAGCCACATTTTAGTGCACTATTAGGGATATTGCCGATGGTCCGATTGATGAACGTTCCGGTCGTAATTGCCGAGGGTTAAAATATAGTCTAAGCTTAATCATCTTAAACTAAGAGAACGTAATTGGTCCATAGTTCAACTAAAATCATGATATTTTGGTCTTCCGGCAAAGAAAATAAGGATCAATAATCAAAATAGACTGTGGACTTTTCTTGACATTGGTTCCCGTTTCAGCTCATTAGCTCGATAAAAAAGTAAAATTGCTGCAATTCTTACTATTATAGGAAATGTGTTGGTGGTCAAAACTGAACTGACACACTTATCCTGAATCGCGGCTTACTAACAGGATTTCACATGCCCTAACACCAATTCCAGTGGGTTTAATATGGATTATAATAACTTAGGATACATCAGCTTTATAGATTGTAATTAATAGTATCATGGGATATACCTTATATGTAGTTAACCTTAAACTACGTGGTGTACTTGCTTTTTGATTTCCATTTCTTATCATTGTTCCAAATCGTCGCGACTACCGAGGTTGTTGTGTCATCCAATAACTGAGAAAGCAAATAAGCAACGGGCATCACAATAGTTTGACCCCGCTAATTAAAAAATGATATAAATAACGGCAAAATCCCTAATGAAATTATTGCCTTATACGCAATTAATTATATTTTTATAAGAAAACTGATAATATGGCACCTACATACACTAATTCTAATGGATGTCCAATTCCTGAACCATTTGCTACCCAAAGAATCGGGAAGCATGGTCCCCTCTTATTACAAGATTTCAACTTAATAGATTCTTTAGCTCATTTCGACCGTGAAAGAATTCCTGAAAGAGTTGTTCATGCTAAAGGTTCTGGTGCATTTGGTTATTTTGAAGTCACTGACGATATCACTGATATTTGTGGTGCTGCCTTCTTAAGTACTGTTGGTAAGCGTACTAAAGCTTTTACTAGATTCTCCACAGTCGGTGGTGAGTCTGGTTCTGCTGATACTGCAAGAGATCCAAGAGGTTTTTCCACTAAATTGTATACTGAGGAAGGTAACTTGGACTTAGTTTACAACAACACTCCTGTTTTTTTCATTCGTGATCCATCCAAGTTCCCACACTTTATTCACACCCAAAAGAGAAATCCAGAAACTCACTTAAAGGATGCTAATATGTTCTGGGACTATTTAGCTACTAATCAAGAATCCATTCATCAAGTTATGACTTTATTCTCTGATCGTGGTACCCCACGTTCGTTCAGAGAAATGAATGGTTACTCTGGACACACCTACAAGTGGTCTACTAAGGAGGGTAAGTGGTTTTACGTTCAAGTTCATTTCATTTCTGACCAAGGTGTGAAGACTTTAACCAATGAAGAAGCAGGTGAATTGGCAGGTTCCAATCCAGACCATGCCCAAGAAGATTTGTTCAAGAATATTGCCGCTGGTAATGCACCATCATGGACTTGTTATGTTCAAACTATGACTGAAGAGCAAGCTAAGAAAGCACCATTCTCTGTTTTTGATTTGACTAAGGTTTGGCCACACAAGGATTACCCAATGAGAAGATTTGGTAAGCTTGTATTAAATGAAAATCCTAAGAATTACTTCGCTGATGTTGAACAAGCTGCCTTCTCGCCTTCTCACACAGTTCCTTACATGGAAGCATCTGCTGATCCTGTTTTGCAATCAAGATTATTCTCTTATCCTGATACTCACAGACACAGATTAGGTCCTAACTATACCCAAATTCCAGTTAATTGTCCTGTTGCTGGTACCTTTAATCCACATATGAGGGATGGTGCTATGACTGTTAACGGAAACTTGGGTAGTCATCCTAACTACATCGCTACTGATAAGCCAATAGAATTCAAGCAATTCTCCATTCAAGAAGACCAAGAAGTATGGGAGGGAGCTGCTTGTCCATTCCACTGGAAGTACACCGATGCTGATTTCGAGCAAGCTACTGGTTTATATCATGTCTTAGCCAAGTATCCAAATCAACAAAAGAACTTAGCTCACAATGTTTCCGTACATGTGAAGAACGCCAGACCAGATATTCAAGACAGAGTATTCGAAATGTTCTCTAAGGTTCATCCAGACTTAGGAGCTGCTATTAAGAAGGAAACCTTAGAGCTTGCTCCAAGAAATTAGTATAGTTTGTTTATATAGGGGTTTATATTTAACTGATTTATTTATTTGAACTATATTGAACTATTTGTATGCAAGAGCTAGGTGTAGCAAGAAGATTTGTCTTAGGACTTTTGATCATAACTTTGTAGTATTACAAGATGAACAGGAACATGAAGATCCACATTTGCAAGACGATCCACAACAAGACTTAGATGTTTTAGAATCTTTTGTTGCAGTAGTAGCAACAGGATTGGAAGAACAAGCTGAATTTTTACCGCACATTATCAGATAAGTATATAAAATTTTTAAAAATAGTATATGTTGTAAAAAATTATTACGTGTGATTAAAATCGTCTTTATATATATTTGTGGTAAGCGGGAAATGATAAGCGTATCTAGATGCCTAATTAGGTATTTAGTTGCGAATACTAACTACTGGTATCACATGATTCATGTTTTAATCAAAATGTTTTACTTACTGACCGGGGGAATTTCTTTAATGACATTTTACCCAGAAGTCCTCCCTTATATATTATCTAAGTATTCGACCCAATCTTAATGGGAAGATACAGTTTTAATGTGTCACTAAATCATTATTTGATTATCCGTAAATTACACTTCTTTATTGGGATTTGTTAGTGTAGACTTGTTCCGTCACTAACAGCTATTTCATTAAAATATTACTTAGTTATGATGATTATATATATGTAATAATGAAATTAGTTAAATTTACAGAAAGATAAAGAGACTATCTCTTTTCTTTTGAACGAAGCCAACCCTTAGCTATCAAATTCTTCTCTTGAGGATAGAGAGATATGTAAGTATCATCTAAACCATAAGTCTATTCTTATTTTAAAATGATAGTTATAACAAGCATTATGTAACTTCTTTGGCTTCGGCTTCCTTAATTACCATATGCAATTTTTTACAAAAATGGTAACCCTAATGGCGATCTGACATCTGTGGTCAATTATCATTCTTTTAGTTTATTTTATAGCGAACATTATATTTGACTCTCGCTGATATGTTTGGCAATTGCAATTTTATACTCCTCCGTGTTATGTAATGCAGCTGGTGGTGGGTTAGGAAAAGAAGCTAGATTAGGCGGAGGCGGTAAATAAAACTTATTATCGACATCTTTATCTTTCTTACCGGATCCAGGTGCCCCCCTGTTCAAATATGCTAGGTTTATTTCATAGATTGAATTGTGGGAATCCCAAATACCTTCCTCCTTCGCTTTTTGTTCGTAATAATTGCAATAATATTTTATATGGTTTTTACCCATCAAATGAGACTTTCTTACACTCATTGTGTCATGTGTTAAATAAGACTTACAATAGTCACAATAATATTTAGGCATTTTTGTAGTTCTCTCCTATCTGTCTACTATCTATCTTTTCTTTTAGACTATCATCTTCACTGATATGTGTTTTTAGTTTTTTTATGTTTGATCCTGCATATGATGAATGATATCTTCCCTCAGTTTAATTAGTGATGGACTAGCAAGGACGCAATCTTTCAACAGACGAAAACAATGATTTTAGTGGTAACTGTCATAATATATATTATTAATTAGAATAATTAAATGGAAGTAGGTAGAAGTCTATATACTTCCTATCTTTAAAAAAAATATCACATGACCTAAATTTGGCCAATTAAATTTTGTTAAAATTGGATCCGAATACACGACTTCCACCGATTTTCGGTCCACAAATTTATTGAAAATACATATTCTACGATTTAATCATTGACTTAGATAATATAGTTATAATCAGTAAGATGTTAAGACAAGCAGTGGTATGTGTAATTTGAGAAATATATTAGCCTGGAGTTCAGGGAACCGCTAGTTGAATTTTTACTAACTTATGATTTAGCGTTCAGTAGCTTCAAGAAGATTATTTTCCATCACTCCAAGAAGAAGCAACTTGGTTTCTGATTTATACATTGAGCAAATCAAACAATTCAAGCCAACTGAATTATCAGCGCAAGAAATTGCTAGTGCTGTTAAGGCTTTCCAATTACCAGCCAAGGCAAGTATTCCAGAAGCTGAAGTTGCTGCTGAATCCTTAGGAGAATACGAAGCTTCTGAAGTTGAGACTGAAGCTGTTTCTGCCACTGGTGAGCCAGTTGCTGAAGAAGATTGGTTTGTTTTTGAAGAACAAGAAGATGGCCATCATTAAACTTATTCATGAAATTTGACGAATTCAAAATCAATTTATTAGACCAACACTACTATATTTATGGAATAAATGATGACCACCCTATGAACTAAGTTTTAAGGTATCTTACTATTCTACATTGAAGTTTATTTTTTAGCATAAATAAATATATCAACAATAGATGTCTATTTTAAGTATTTCAAGCGATATAAAGAATGAAATCTTCTAACTAATCAATTAGCAATTGATCTGGATAAAAGAGCATTTTTTTCTTAAGTTTCAACTTTGTAACAAAATGCTCCATATTTTTAAGATCTCAAGATTTTGTATTAGGCGCACTTTTGTTTTGTTTTTCATAACAATCTCTTTAAATTAATTTACACACAAATGACTTCAGAATCTCCATTCCTTAATACAGATACTATAGATAATGCTGCCGAATTGGTGAATTCGACACTAATATCAAAGGCTTATATTGACGAAGAGTTGAAGTATCTCTCGATAGACTGGAAAGAACTTCTTAAGGATCAAGTATCTAATATAGAAATCACAGAAACAATATATAATAACGATAAAAACAATCTCAATATACTATATTCATTATTACAATCGTTAGATAGAAGTAAAAGTCAGCATCTGGCATCTAATAAAATAATTACTCAAAAGGATGCAACTATACAAGCGCTAAATAAGAAAATTGATACTCTATCAAAGCAATTGCAAGATACAGAAATTAAGCTAGCCAATTCTGAACAAATCAACCAAGCTGCTTTAAGCAAAAAAGTAAAAGAATTAAGTCATGTTAACAAAATACAAAGTTTAGATTTACGTAAATTAAAAAATTGGTGCAATGATGTTAAAGTCAAATATCAAGTTGAAATGAAGAAGAAGAACGTAGAAATAGAAGAATTGAGAAATAAATTACTAAATAAAAGGAATCTATCATCTACTATCACGTATGGAATACCTTTAAATCCTGGTTCCAGTCCAAATATAACTTCCGATAGTAATATCAACTCAAATATAGTATACCATAATAATCCAATAATAGATAACTCGGTAAAACCATTGGTTGATCACGGTTTGGTTCAATCAGTTCTTAATAATGAGTATGAAGACATTGTCTCCAATTTAACCAAAGTCATTGAAAGTTTAATGAGCGAGAATCTTAAGTTTTCTTCCTTTTTAAAATCACTCAGCGAGTATTATCTGAGTATTAATACTCAACTTTCTAATATTCATCATAAAACTACAAATATAAAAGTTATTTCTAATCCATCTGAAACCTTAGATTTCGATAGAATAAAGCTGATAGATCTGTCGTCAAATAAGATGTTTGAGGAGGTAGAATCATTTGAAATTGTTACCAGACCTATTCTCGAAAATATTTATAGGAACTATGAACATATATCAAATTTACTTGATGCTTTGGATAATAGTGCAGTGTCATTTAGTGTGTCAGAGTCTTCAAGAATTCTGCAATTAGCAAACGAATTAGAGATAACGAAAAAGAATTGGCAAAACGCATTAGACACCATAGAGAATTGGAAAAAATATCTGCATCTGAATTCGATAGATACATAGTTAATGCTATTTTTAAAATACATGATCAAATTTCAAATGATGTAGAATATAAACTCGCAAGGCCTCTCAAAACAGTGGTTTCCAAGGATACAACATTTAAAGGAAATTCTTTGTACATCTCCATGTTAACTTCCCGAACATGGGTATCTCTGAATTTTAAAGTAAGATTATCCTGAGAATTATTAAATTCAAGATAAGTGTTAAGCATAATCCCACTGCAGTAGATATTTGAGTAGTCCACTTTCAATTCAGCTGTGTAAGTATCTAGTGAGTAGATTGAAATATCGCTTTCAAGGAGCCCTGAGATTAATTGCTTTCTGCCTTCAATCCTATGTGTTGAAGGATTATTTTCAATAATCTTACCGTCATTAACAGTGAGGTTTTCTTTGACATAAAACTTAGTAATCCGTAACAAGTCACCTGGTTGTAAATTCATAAATTCCGAATCTAATGAACCCTGGAATGGATAAACAACCACCACTATCCCTCCAACAACAATGTAGGATCCCAGATATGGATCTCGAATACGTCTAATTTTTAAAGATTCTTTCGAATTCTGCTTTTCAAGTAAATTCTGAAGATATAAAGTGTGGGAAAAGCTATCATAAATATCATTTTTGGTTATTAATGTATTCGATAATACAGGATCCAGCAAATTTTGCTCGTTATTACGACTCTGTGGAGGGTTTTTTGGGATTCCAAGCAGTTCAGATGCACTAACATAGTCTAGACTAGAATTAGAGGAAACACTTGAAATATTAATACCAATATTACCAATATTAACATTCTCTTCTAACCAATTTGACGAAACCCCATTAGAGTCTCCCTGTATCAACTCGGATTGTTGTGGATTTATAACCTTTTTTACTGTGTATGTATTATATATCCTTCCAAGCATACTTCTGAATGATATTTTAGTATTGATAGTTTTTGCTTCTAAATCTGCAGCGAAGCGCTGTTCATAATATCGAACAACCACTACTGCCACCAAAGTTACTATAATACCAATAAATACTAACAGAATTCCAAGAACTATACCTACCAATTTACTACCCATCATTAAGACTTGACGATTCAAATGAGATCTATTTTACAGCATCATAATATGTTGCAAATCCTTGGGTAGTGTGAAAACCAGATTAATATCACTGAAGTCTAATGAAATCTTCATCAAAGAAGACCCAAATTATAAGGAGAAAAGCATCTTCTTCCTTTACTAATTATTACATATGAATATTGTAGTTTTCACTTTTGATTCAACTTAGAATGGGAACTTATTATATTATCTAGATCTGATTCAATATCCAATAATTTTGTTAATTCGTCTGTTTCTTCTTTCTTCTTAAGTTTCCTCTCTTCGTCAAGTTTCTTGTATTTACGATTCGCTTTCTTTTCTTTACTCTGTTTAACTTTCGTCTTTCGCTCATTTAAAACAGCCGTACGACAGGTATTAGGATAAAGCTTCTCTTCAAGCTTAAGAGCTAATATCTCTCGAGCTCGTTTACGGTTTTGCTCCTGTGATCGTGAATACTGACATGTTACCACAATTCCTGTAGGCATGTGAGTAAGTTGGACTTTGCTATTACTCTTATTGATCTTCTGGCCACCGGGCCCCCTTCCTCCTTTCAAAAACACTTCTTCAAGTTCATCTTCCACTATCAACCATTTAGGTCTTGGAGGGAGCTTATTCTTTTTGGGTATTGGATAAAAGGATATCCTCGTGGTTATGAAAGGCCTAAGCGTTACCCTTGGAATGTTAAATTTTAGCTGACGTAATGAAATCTTGTAGAACATATTTCTCCTTAGATAGTTAACTTTTACGTTGTTTAGAAAACTGCTTCACGCGTAAATAATTTTTTATTTTTTCCTAAATCGGAATATTAATTGAGAGAAAAATTTACATTTCATTTATTTATCTTAAGGTTTATTTGATCACTTTTAAAATTGTTAAATATAGAACATGTCGTATGAGAGATCTGAAGTATATGGTGCTCAAGTATTGCCTGGAGAAGAGCCTCAAGATAGCTCGTTCAATGAAATTACCAGAGCATTCCGTTCATTCATTCTTGAGTTCCGCTTAGAAAATCAGTTCATTTACAGAGATCAATTGAGAGAGAACTTGTTAATTAAAAGTTACTTCTTGAGAGTAGATTCCGAGCATCTAATTGGATTCAATGAAGAGTTGAATAAGAAGTTGACTGATGATCCAGCAGAAATGATTCCTCTATTTGAGAATGCTATCACTGATATCGCTAAGAGAATCGCGTACTTATCAAATGATGAAGTCCCACTGGAATTTCCAAACTGTCAATTAATATTACACTCAAACTCTAGCAAGATATCTATCAGAAATTTGGATTCGGAGCATATCTCTAAAATCGTCAGAGTCAGTGGTATCATTATATCTGCGTCAGTACTATCATCTAGGGCTACACATGTACAATTAATTTGCCGTAATTGTAAACATACTATGAAAATACGGATAGGCTCTGGTTTTGGTCTGTTAAATTTACCAAATAGATGTCAAGGTGCTCATAATTTTGATGATACTACTACCCAAGATAAATGTCCATCTGATCCTTATACCGTTGTACACGACAAGTCCAATTTTATTGACCAGCAAGTTATGAAATTGCAAGAATCCCCTGATATGGTGCCTGTTGGTGAAATGCCTAGACATATTATTTTGCAGGCTGACAGATATATGACAAATCAAGTTGTGCCTGGTACACGAGTAACTATTGTTGGTATCTATTCAATCTATCAATCGAAACAAAGAGCTACTAATAATGTCAGTACTGTTGCAATCAGAAACCCATACCTCAGGATATTGGGAATCCAAACTGATGTTGAAAATAATATTAATGGAGGCATAACTTTTACGGAAGAAGAAGAGGAAGAATTCTTGAAGCTTTCAAGATTGCCTAATCTTTATGAAACATTTTCTAATTCTATTGCTCCTTCAATTTACGGTAACAATGATATAAAGAAGGCTATAACATGTTTATTGATGGGAGGGTCCAAAAAAATCTTGCCTGATGGATTAAGGTTGAGAGGTGATATCAACGTTCTATTATTGGGTGATCCAGGTACTGCAAAGTCTCAATTACTTAAGTTTGTAGAGAAAATTTCACCAATTGCAGTGTACACTTCTGGTAAGGGTTCGTCTGCTGCAGGTTTAACTGCTTCAGTTCAAAGAGATCCTCAAACTAGAGATTTTTACCTCGAAGGTGGTGCTATGGTGCTTGCTGATGGAGGTGTGGTCTGTATCGATGAGTTTGATAAAATGAGAGATGAGGATAGAGTTGCAATCCACGAAGCAATGGAGCAACAAACTATTTCAATTGCGAAGGCTGGTATTACAACTATTTTAAACTCGAGGACTTCAGTTTTGGCTGCTGCCAATCCTATTTTTGGTAGATACGATGATTTGAAAAGTCCTGGTGAAAATATTGACTTCCAAAGTACCATTTTATCGAGATTTGATATGATTTTTATAGTTAAAGATGAGCACAATGAACAAAGGGATATTTCTATTGCCCAGCACGTTATGAATATTCACACTGGAGCTAATACGCAAGATATTAACAAAGAAGGTGAAATCCCTATCGATACAATGAAAAGATATATTCAATATGCTAAGTTGAAATGTGCTCCAAGATTAAGTCCAGATGCCTCTGAAAGATTATCTTCACATTTTGTTTCTATTAGGCACAAGTTGCAAATTAATGAGTCTGATATGAACGAAAGGTCATCTATCCCAATTACTATTAGACAGTTGGAAGCTATAATTCGTATTACTGAATCCTTAGCTAAATTAAGATTGTCTCCTGTTGCTACTGAAGAACATGTTGAGGAAGCGTTGAGATTATTTACTGCTTCTACAATGGATGCTGTAGACCAAGGTGTATCTAGTGGAGGCTTAATCACCAATGGAGAATTGAATGAAGAAATTAAAAAGGTTGAACAAGAATTAAGAAGAAGACTCCCAATTGGATGGTCGACTGCTTATAAGACCTTAAGAAGGGAGTTGGTAGACTCTGGGAAGGCAAGTGCTAATGCTTTAGACAAAGCTTTATATATTATGGAAAGACACGAAGTAATCCGCTTCAGGCATCAACGTCAAAACATTTTACGTTGTGGAATTTGATGCTTGATACAGAAGTATCTTTAGTTAATGTTTGTAGAGTATAATCATATATTAATATAATAACTGGAACGTAATACCGTATATATATATATCGACATCATCCTGTATACAGATTAAATTTGGAAAATGAAAATATTAACAATAAAAGATTCATACTTATCATATTAGTAGAACTCATAAAATGACTGTAGAAGAACATTCTAATGACGATTCTGATGATTTCAAGTTCTTTGGTTTAGGTGGGTGTAATGAAGTTGGAAGATCATGTCATATTATTCAATATAAAAATAAAACGATTATGTTAGATGCGGGTGTTCATCCTGGTTATAGTGGTTTGAGCTCATTACCATTTTATGATGAATTTGATTTATCTACTATTGACATCTTACTTATTAGTCATTTCCATTTAGATCATGCTGCCTCATTGCCTTATGTTATGCAACATACTAATTTCAAGGGAAGAGTGTTTATGACGCATGCAACTAAGGCTATTTACCGTTGGTTATTATCAGATTTTGTTAGAGTTACTTCTATTGGAGGAGGAGGTGATTCAAGAACTTCTAATGGTGACCCCAACGCAGGCTCTGGCTCTAGCAATTTGTATACCGATGATGATTTAATGAGATCCTTCGATAAAATTGAAACCATTGATTATCATTCAACTATGGAAATAGATGGTATCAGATTCACTGCATACCATGCTGGTCATGTTTTAGGAGCATGTATGTATTTTATTGAAATAGGTGGTTTGAAAATTATGTTTACTGGTGATTACTCTCGTGAAGAAGATAGGCATTTACAGGTGGCTGAAGTTCCACTGATAAAACCTGACATTTTAATCACAGAATCCACATTTGGAACGGCTACACATGAACCTAGATTAGAAAAGGAAGCAAGAATGTCTAAGATTATTCACTCAACATTGTTGAAGGGGGGAAGGATTTTAATGCCTGTATTTGCTCTTGGACGTGCTCAAGAACTTTTATTAATTTTAGAAGAATATTGGTCCCTTAATGAAGATTTACAAAACATTAATATATACTATGCATCTTCACTTGCAAGAAAGTGTATGGCAGTATATCAGACTTATACTAATATAATGAATGATAAAATCCGTCTCACCGCTTCGAATTCTGATGACAAACAAAATCCATTCGACTTTAAATATATCAAGTCTATAAAAAATTTAGATAGGTTTCAAGATTTTGGACCATCTGTTGTAGTAGCTTCTCCTGGTATGTTACAAAATGGTGTGTCTAGAGAATTGTTAGAGAGATGGGCACCTGATCCAAAAAATGCTGTCATAATGACTGGTTATTCTGTTGAAGGTACCATGGCAAAGGAGTTATTAACTGAACCACATACAATTCTGTCTATAGCGAACTCAGATATCAGTATCCCTCGTCGTTTGAGTATTGAGGAAATCTCATTCGCTGCCCATGTTGATTTTCAACAAAATGCTGAATTTATTGATAAGATAAGCCCTCTGAAAATTATATTAGTTCATGGTGAAAGTAACCCTATGGGTAGATTGAAGTCTGCTTTATTAAGTAAGTACTCGTCATTGAAAGGTACTGAGAATGAAGTCAAAGTATTTAATCCCAGAAATTGTGATGAACTAAAAATTGCAATCAAAGGACTTAAAGTTGCAAAAGTCTTAGGTTCATTAGCTCAAGAACAAATTACATTATTAAAAGAAGAGATTAATGAGAAGCTTAAATTGGATGCTGAAAAGGCGGAAGTAAAAATTGAGGAGGTGGATTCCGAAATGGAAATTGAAAATGGAGACAAAAAAGAAACTGAAACTAAAGATGAAGAGACCAAGGAAGATTTTGAGACCATAAGTACAGGTAAGGTGCTCAGTGGAGTGCTTGTATCAAAAGATTTTGATCTTAGTCTTCTTCAATTACAAGACTTACATGAATTCACCCAGTTATCAACTTCTATTGTTAAATCTAAAATAAATTTAAAAATCAATGCTGAAATTTCCTTGATGAAATGGCATTTGGAGCAAATGTTTGGAAATGTTAATGTAATAGCTGATAATGAAGAAGTTTGGGAATGTTTAATAATGGAAATGATCAATATAATAGTAGACAAGTCGAAAAAAGGAGGAATTTATATTAGAGTTGAATGGATAAATGATAACCTAATGGCAGATTCGCTAGCTGATAGTGTTATTGCTATCTTATATTCTATTGACTCTTCTCCAGCTTCTGTGAAATTGACATCAAAGAGCTGCTCTCATCTGCATTCCAACCAACATATAAAGGAAGAGCCTAAAGACGACGAGGAAGCCTTAAGAGACACTCCGCCAGCCGATAAATTTGCACATGCCAATACTGAAATCTCTAGTCGTAAGCACCGTATTTACACTTTATTGAAGGCCCAATTTGGAGATGCTTTAAAATCTGAAAATGAAATTGCGACTATTAAGTTTGGTAAAAACGAAGCAACGATTGATTATACTGACTTATCTGTACAATGTGGTTCTAGAGTCTTAAAGGATCGTATTGAAAATATTATTAAAAGAGCTTGTTCTTTGGCTGCACCATTAAGTCAGTATCAAAAATCTGCTTAGTCTCGATAAAATATTTGTGCGGTGCACACTCCTATATAGAAATATTTATCTATCATAATAAATTAATGCATTTACAGTTAAACCTATCATCATCACCATGTCGTAAGTATAATAATATTAGCTTATATGAGAATAGTACTAACTTTCCTATAGAGAGCTTATTGATAGACCACGCTCCGAGTTAACTGAGTTGGAACTTCAAAAAGTAGAAGAATTCGAATTTACTCATGGACCCATGTCTCTACTTCAATCTGCCATCAATAATAACACACCTGTTGTTATATCATGCCGTAATAATCACAAGTTAGTAGGTAAAGTGAAAGCATTTGATAGACATTGTAATTTAATATTGGAGAATGTGAAGGAACTATGGACTGAGAATATAACTAATGGTAAGGGCAAAAAGGTAAAGTCATTATCTAAAGAACGCTTTGTATCAAAGATGTTCTTAAGAGGTGATTCTGTTGTTATAATTTTAAAAGCATGATAAATAGGGAGTAAGCAAATTTCCACACATATATTACAATCATAATACGTAGTAGATTAAATAAATTTCTGAGGTTTGGGATAATTATGGAAATGGAAAACAATGGTTCATGATTTTCAAGACCTTAGATCTTGGAAAATCGATAACATTTGTTATTTATTTTATCATATAAATTTAGACTACACTTAGTTGTTTCTCAATTCTTTGTGTTAGAAGAGACTTTTATTTCACTGGATGATCTACGAATAATAATAGTATGCAATAGTATATACCCTAATAAATATATAATACAAAAAAAGTTACTTTTATATGAACTGTCAAATATATCAAATAGCTGTAAAACAGATGTGAATCTCATCGAAAAATATTATGTAGATCTTATCTTATTAATAACAAATATTTCCTAATTGATTATTCAAGTAATAATATACATATATATCTATATCTATAAGTGATGAATAGATATGAAACTAAAATTGAGGACTAATAACATAGAGTCACTAAAACTCACCCTTTCGCTAATTAGTCTTTTAAGAAAACATGTTATTTTACAATTTGATCCGGAAAATTTGCTGATAATCCTGACAGGTAACTCAATGTTATCAAAAGAACCACATGTATGGTGTAAATTACTGATAAAAAAGATTTTTGACCAAGTAGAAATTCAAAGTTTGAAAAATAGTACGATTCAATTGGAGATAAATGTTGATTTATTTCTCCAGACACTAAAGAATTTTGACAAGGCTAACAGTGACGGTCTAAGTATCAGACTACAAAGAAAGGAGTCAGATGGAAATAATGGAACAAATGGAAGTAGAAGTCGAACGGCTTCAATGGCATTATTCTATTCTCATGTGAATATTAACCAGAATACCGTAAACCATTTATTTCGTATACCAGTCAAGATTCTTAAGAATAATCAGAGTTCTAATATACTTAAGGAACCTATTTTGGAAGACTTGAAACTAGTGATAAGGTTACCAAGGGAGTTTTCAGCTATTCATAAGCGATTAGAAAAATTTAAAAAAGTATCTGTGAATGAGCTGATACAAATACAAGCAAGCAGAAAGAATGGTGGACTGCTCAAATTCTTATTGGAAGATGGAAATCATAAGGTTACTTTGAGTTGGAATAATAAGTTGGAGGTTCTGAAGCCGAATCAAATGATGGTAGATGCTGATTCTTTAACTCTGGCTGCTTTTGAACCAGAAGACGAAAATTCAAGAAATAATTACAATGATGATGTTGATGATGGTGGTGGTGATGTTACTATTTCAGTAAAATTAAAGGATTGGCAGATGTCATCTAAAATTGTTGCAAATTGTCATACTGTAGTCCTTATGTTGACTGGAACTGACTGTATTATACATGGCCTATTAGATGAAGAAGAGGAAGCGCAGATAATCTATTATATTACTGGGATGGTAATAAGGAATCCCTTAGAAGATTGAAAGGTAATTTGACTCACTTTATATTGGGAAGTCTTTTTGTGTATGTATTTTTTGCAGGTGCGGACTGAGTCACATTAATAAATTGTGAAATAAGATATCAAGTGAAGTTTATCAGTAAAGCCATTTCTATATATATTTGTTACAATGACACAACAATTAACTCGTGAAGAACCCAACTATTTTGGAGCTGGTCCAGCTTTGTTGCCAACTGAGGTATTGCAAAAGGCAGCCTTAGACTTAATCTCATATGAAGGTGGAAATTTAGGTGTTGGTGAAATCTCTCACCGTTCTAAACCAGCAATCAAGGTCATTGATGACACTAAAGAAAACTTGGTTAAGTTATTGAACATACCAGATACCCATGAAGTTTTTTTCATGCAAGGTGGTGGAACCACTGGTTTCTCATCCATAGCTTATAACTTAATTGCACATAATGCTAAGAAGACTGGTAAAAAGGCCAGGGCTGCTTATGCAGTTACTGGTTCCTGGTCTCAGAAGGCTGCTGAAGAAGCCTCAAGACTCGGATTTGATGTTGATATAGTTGTTAATACCAAGAATTTGAAATATGGTGATATCCCAGCCTATTCTGAGTGGAAGCCAATTGAGAAGGATACTGCTTATTTGTATATGTGCGATAACGAGACTGTTAATGGAACTGAATTCAAGGACATTCCAGACTCCAGTTACTTACCTCAAGATGTTGAGCTTGTTGCAGATATGTCATCAAATATATTATCCAAGAAACTCAATATTAGTAAATACGGTTTGATCATGGCTGGTGCTCAAAAAAACATTGGTTTAGCTGGTTTGACTATCTATATTATCAAAAAATCATTATTAGAACAACCTTCTGATGAAGAATTAAGAAGTTTGAATATCCCATTAAGTCCTATTGCGTTCAGTTACCCAATAGTTGTCAAGAATAATTCCGCTTATAACACAATTCCTATTTTCACTTGCAATATTTTGAAATTAGTTACCCAGAAATTATTGGATGAAGGTGGATTAGAAGCAACACAAGAAATCAATGAGAAAAAGGCCAAATTATTGTATACTGCATTGGAAAACAAGTCCGATTTCTATATTCTTAATGTCACTAATTCAGATTGCCGTTCAAACATGAACGTCGTTTTTAACTTAGTTGACAAGAATTTAGAAGATAAATTTATCAAAGAAGCTTCTGAGCTTAATTTAACAGGATTAAAGGGTCATAGATCAGTTGGTGGTATGAGAGCTTCAATCTATAACGCCGTTACTCTTGACAGTGTGAAATCGTTGGTAAATTTCATCAACAAATTTGCTGAAGAAAATTCCTAAACTATTTAATGTATTCTATTTATTTATTTAGCCTTAGTTCTAATTTATAGAAGAACATGTTATATTATATAAATCGGCCTATATTCTTTTTCGCAGAGTAAATAAAAATTTACGAATATCAAAATATTTCAATCTTGTGGTATATCATATTTACCCACTTGCTCTTTATCCTACGAGAATGTTACGTACCAAATATGGGAAGTATCTAACAATATCTCAAAAATCATGGGGGCAATTTCTACTGCTGAGGAGAGGTTATTCTATGAATAAAACAGCGGTTATTGAAGATAAAAAAATATCTTTAGATAAAGAAAAGTATATTAAGCAAGTTCAGGAAAGAGTATCGAAGATTCCTATTGAGAACTTTAGGAACTTCAGTATTGTTGCACATGTGGATCATGGGAAATCTACGCTTTCTGACCGGTTATTGGAATTGACTGGCGTAATTCAGAAAGGTGATGCAAATAAGCAAGTGTTGGATAAATTGGACGTAGAAAGAGAGAGAGGTATTACAGTGAAGGCTCAAACTTGTTCAATGTTTTATAAAGACCCGAAGAGTGGTGAGGATTTTCTATTGCACTTAGTTGATACCCCGGGACACGTTGATTTCAGAGCTGAAGTGTCTCGTTCCTATGCTTCTTGTGGGGGTGCATTATTGTTAGTAGATGCTTCACAAGGGGTTCAGGCACAAACTGTCGCTAACTTCTATTTGGCTTATAGCTTAGGATTAAAGATGATTCCTATTATCAACAAAATAGACTTAGATGGAGCTGATATTCCAAGATCAATCGAACAGCTAGAATCAACATTTGAATTACCAGGAGAAGAAGCCATCCCAGTTAGTGCCAAAACTGGTTTGAATGTAGAGCAAATTATCCCGGCTATTATAGACAGAATTCCACCTCCTTCTGGTGATTCACAAAAGCCATTGAAAGCACTTGTGGTAGATTCGTGGCATGATAATTACGTTGGTGTAGTTATGTTGGTTAATATTGTTGATGGGACCTTGAAGAAAGGAACAAAGATCTTGTCAGCTCATTCAGATAAAGTATATGATGTTAAAGAAGTCGGGATAATGTATCCAGATATCACACCTATGGATAGTATTAGAGCAGGTCAAGTAGCATATATCATTCCGGGAATGAAAAACCCAAAAGAAGCTCAAATAGGTGATACCTTTTTCCAAAATGGTAATCATAAAGGATTAGAACCACTTCCTGGATTCGAGGAACCTAAGCCTATGGTTTTCGTGGGAGCATTTCCAGCAGATGGATCAGAATTCAAAACCATGGACGACCATATGTCTAATTTGGTATTGAATGACAGATCAGTTCATTTGCAGAAAGAGACTTCAAATGCATTAGGACTTGGTTGGAGACTTGGGTTCCTTGGGTCATTGCATGCTTCGGTATTTAAAGAAAGATTAGAAAAGGAGTATGGAGCCAAGATCATTTTGACAGCACCAACAGTACCATATAAGATAGTTTACCGAGATAATTCTGAAAAAATTATAACCAATCCTGATGAATTTCCTGGTTCAGATTTGAGAAGTCATAATGTTGAAATGTTGATGGAGCCCTATGTTGATGCGATAATAACGCTTCCAGGGGAATATGTAGGTGCAGTAATGTCATTGTGTGAGAATAACAGAGGTATTCAGAAAGAATTGGAATATTTGGTGACAGGACAAGTATTATTAAAATATGAGATTCCATTAGCGCAACTTGTGGAGGATTTTTTTGGTAAACTTAAAGGGTGTACAAAAGGTTATGCTTCGTTAGATTACGAAGACGCTGGATATAGAAAATCTGATATTGTCAAAATGGAATTGTGTGTTAATGGTGAACCCCAAGACGCCTTAACTCAAGTTATGCACAGATCCCAAGTCATGACAAGAGGGAAGGAAAATGTCAAAAGATTTAAAGAATTCTTACGTTTCCAGTTATTTGAAGTCGCCATTCAGGCGAAAGTGAATGGTAAGGTAATTGCCAGGGAAACTATAAAGGCTAAAAGAAAGGATGTCACTCAGAGATTACATGCTGCGGATATTTCAAGAAGAAAGAAATTGTTGCTGCGTCAAAAGGAAGGTAAAAAACAAATGAAATTGACTGGAAAAGTACATATCAATCATGAATCATATCAAGCATTTTTGCGTCGTTCGGACTGATGCAATTGTAAATAATTTTAAATTAATATAAGATGTATATATACTGTGAACTATCTTAAAAATTTCTTGTAGACCAAGTTATCAGACTCATCTTTGAAAGCATAACCTAAGGAAACCAAAAATGATTGGAAGTCTTCTTCTTTGGTATCTTCTGGTAAAACAAAACCACATAAAATCTTACCGATATCATTACCATGGTTTCTATAATGGAACAACGTAATATCCCAATTGTCCTTCATCGCTTGTAAGAAGCCATTTAAAGCACCAGGTCTCTCTGGAAATTCAAATGTAAATAATCTCTCATCTCTTGGTTTAGTTTCCTCAACTGGTGGTTTACCACCAACTAAATAACGACCATGAGTCTTAGCTAATTCATTATTTGAGATGTCCACAACCTCGTAGCCGAATTTTTCAGATGACATAATTTCCATTATTTGAGCCAGTTCCTTATCTCTGTTGATCACGTTGAAACTAACAAAAACATTAGCATGAGAAGAATGGCTGTACCTATATGAAAATTCAGTTATTGATCTTGGATGAATGATGTTTTGAAGGGCAGCAAATTCACCGGGTCTTTCTGGAATAGTAACAGCTAAAGAAACTTCTTTTCCTTCACCCAATACAGCTCTTTCACTGACAAATCTTAATCTATCAAAATTCATATTTGCACCACTTAAAATTGGAACATATGTCTGATTCTTATGGTCTATTTCAGGATGCTCGGAAACGTATTTCTTTAATCCAGCTACTGACAAAGATCCTGAAGGCTCGACAATCAGTCTGGTGTCTTCAAAAATATCTTTAATAGCAGCACATAATTCGTCTGTCAGAACTCTGACAACTTCATCGACAAGGTCTTCACAAAGTCTCCAAGTTTCATTACCTAAAACTTTGACAGCAGTACCATCAGCAAAACCACCAACTGCGGACAAGGTTTCTTGCTTTTTATTCTGTAATGATTGATATAAAGCATCAGCATCATAAGTTTCGACACCAATGATTTTAACATGTGGTGCAATTTTCTTTAAATACACTGCAATACCAGCAATCAAACCACCACCACCAACAGGAATGAAGATAGCACTTAATTTATCTAATCTCAATTGTCTTGTAATTTCCAATGCTATAGTACCTTGTCCAGCGATGACGTATGGGTGATCAAATGGTGGGATATTAGTTAAGTTGTTTAAGGCTGCCAATCTAGCACATTCTTGCTTTGCAGAATCAAAATCGTCACCATACAAGACCACTTGAGAACCTAATCTAGAAACATTGGTGTATTTTATGGAAGGAGTAGCAGTTGGCATAACAATAGTAGAAGGAATATTAAGCTTTTTAGCAGAAAAAGCAACACCCTGTGCATGATTTCCTGCTGAGCATGCTATAACACCTGATAAAGGAGTTGGAGAATTGGAATGTAAATGAGCAATCATGTTATAAGCTCCACGTAACTTGAAGGAAAAGACTGGTAATAAATCATCACGCTTTAAATAAACATTGGTACCTAATCTATGTGAAATATTAATAGCATGAGTTAAAGGGGATCCACCTCTATCAACTACATCATATACTCTGGAAGTTAAAATTAATTTGACATAATCTGGCTTCCCTTCGGAGGTAAAATCAGATTCTTGTAATTCAGGATACAATTTTTTAAAAGAAACACTATTATTTCTTTTAAATTCTTTTAGAGAGTATAATACTCTCCTCGGTGCCAATCGACCAAAAGATCTTAAGCTATACAGAATTTGCATAGCTTCAATATATTTACGTAGACATTGGCATACCAAAACTGAAAAAAATCTGAGAAGTATGAATCATATCTCAGTTTATCGCACGACTATCTGAAAGTGGAATAACAAGAATAATTTTTAAATTCTATTAATAACATGTAAACTAATATAAGTTATATTGATATTACCATCTACAATGATATATCAGCTTTACTTTGGTTCCTAAGCGTTCACTAGATGTATTTTAATTATTAGTATATAATAGATTATTATTTTTTTCTTTTTTTTTTCTTGGAATTTTAATCAGGATGTCTTAATGAAATTCACTAAGTGTATATATTTGAAACTTCAACATAGTAATATATACAGTTATCTACTTAGATGATTTTATGTTGGAGTCGGATTATGTAGAATAATGTATGAAGTTATTTTTATAGATTTAACTTTTGGCTGCGAATGCAGCAGTACTATTTTCTGCTAAATGCATAGCAGACAATAAAAATTATTTATATATATGTGTACAAAAACATGGTTTAATGATTATAATACACATTTTTGGGGCTATGAATCATACAATTGAACCTAACTTATTTAATGAGTTTTGTAATAATTTTGCAACAAATGTTGAAAATTTTTTAGAAATAGACAATTCCAATGGATCATTATCTACTAGCAACACAAATACAATTTCTAGTAACACTATATCCAATGAAGATGAAAAATTGCAGTTATCAACAGAAAGTTCTCCTTCAATTTCTGTCCTAAATATACTCGACTCTTCTTTTCCCAACTATCAGCTACATTCATTGAACCAGTTTTATGATTGTAAACATAATGAAAATTATGCAACATATGGTGGATCTTCCAATCAAAATTTCGAACCAAGTTTACAACCTTTTGAAAACTTATTTCCTTCTACAATTGCTTTAAGTAAACAAGTAAAGGATACAAATAAAGATTACAAATATACTTCAATTATCCAGCAAGGTTCTAGAAATAAATTGGTAGGAAATATATATCACTATTCTGAAAATAGCCCTTCCAAGTACAAAAAAATAGGACATTTAAAATTAAAGAAGAATGTCTTAAACTGTTATCTTATTAGCAAGTCAATCAAAAGCTCAATAAATAAAGAATTAAAATTAGAAGAATTGTACGAACGAGAATTAAATTCAGGAAAAATGCAGTATATTAAAGGAAGAATCAAGAAAAGGAGAAATCCTATTGCCGATGAATTGATTTGGGAGCCTCTATCGCTCTTCACTGCTTTTACTAATTTTAAGACTTCACATTTCGAGAATACAGATTATTTCGAAAATATTCCTAAAACTTCGTGTGTAGGAAAGATAAATATGCGAATGAAAAGAGCTTGGGTGAGGGGGCCAAACAAGGAAAGATTAGAAAAGAAAAAGAGGCTAACATTCTAGCTTGAAAACTCGAATAAAGTTCCCAATAAAAATATTAAATGTTAGGAAATCTATAGACTTTATAACCAGAATATACTATAAAACCTAAATAGATGAGCTTATGGGGACCTTATTATATAGAAAACAATTTATTTTATTATATAAATATATGTTATTATGAGTACTTAACAGTCTAAAAATTTATTAATCGGAAGTATAAATATTCATGTCATAGTTCGAAAGATAATTTGACCGGAAGTTGAATTTTATTTATTTTGTTCTTATTTTAAACGTATATAATTAATATCTAATGGGGCAATCGTCTAATACCGTCTTAAGAAATACCACAAGAATTAACCCGTTGCAACTGTTGGTAACAATAATAGAAAAAATCGGGAGTTTATCATTGGGGCAAAAGTTGTTATTTATAATAGCATTTTCTTCATTTCTAATATTTCTTTTGCATGCTGTTCTTTACATAACCAAGTAACTACCAAGTTGTGAATTCTCTTAATATTTAGAGACAGCTTTCAACTCAACTTTGTTGCATCAATGATAATTAAGGTTATTAATTATTAAAAGTACCAGACGATATCAATATACTAGTGATTCATAAACAGCTCACCCTTGATCTTTTATGCACTTTACAGACATATTAGTAGACACTATACATCTATCCCCGTTCAATTTTCCCTGCAAAAATAAAAGCACAATAGTATACGAATATTTGAACGGGAACTGGGAGTTAATCGCCTTGTGCTTCGAGGATGAAACCCTTATGCTAATGTGAATGAAAAAATTATATTAGAAGATCTAATTGTATTTAATTTTAGGGGCACATGATTGTGATATTCTCGAATATACTACCTATAAAATGTAGTCTTCGAAGTTAAATATCAAATTTCAGTTGTGCCCTACCTAAAGTAGTCTTGGTGATGGACTGGTTCATAGATTAATTATTTAATTGGTAAGTTCATCTCCGTAATGCCTAAGACGTCATCTATCTATATGATATAAAAAAACTGATAAAACAGAAATACACAGCGTGACTATGAATTGTTAGGATACTTATAGACTTTATAACTAGGATAGACTATAGAAATATGAAGCTAATATAAGCTTCATACAAAGCACAAAATTACTAAATAATCATATTTAACCAATAAGATTCAAAGATCTATCCATATCATTAATAGATGAACTACTTTTGGTTCTAGATATTGTGGTGCCGTTCCACCTACCTTGTATTTCCCCTAAACTTGTAGCTCAATCTATAAGGGAGTTAGATCTAATAAATACATCGCTAGCTTTATAACATATTATACGATTACCTTATTAGAACTGACTTCCTTACAACACTATTAGAAGGTCCCTTGGCCCAGTTGGTTAAGGCGTGGTGCTAATAACGCCAAGATCAGCAGTTCGATCCTGCTAGGGACCATTCTTTCTAGGGCGTGTGGCGTAGTTGGTAGCGCGTTCGCTTAGCATGCGAAAGGTCTCCGGTTCGACTCCGGACTCGTCCATTTTTAATTTTTTATCATCCTTAAATGATACATTATCAAGAATTCTTTAGTTTAAATATTACATTTGGCTCCTTATTGAATTATACTAACGTTTTCATACGTTTTGATTTCTCGTTTTGTAGGTTAATGAAAATACTCATAATCTACTTTAGTCGAGTACAGCAGAAAAGTAGTGTATATGACGAAAAGTAATGGTCGATTATATTGAAAAGTTCTGACAATAGAATCGTAAACTTCACTAAACACCATGGAATCCCCACTTTCTACTACGATAGGTGCTCGTATGAGTACTTATCTCACGAACCCTGAAGATTTTCATAAACAAAGAAAAAGGCTTAACAAAAAGTTGCTTAATTTACGTCATGACTTGAATATTGTTACCAAAGACACTCGTAATTACAAAGAAAAAGAGAAGTGCTCTAAGATCAACAGGGAAGATTATGAAAAGGATGCAAGGTTCGGATTAATTTTACTTTTAACAGCAGAAAGAGATATGTTGTATTCTTTGGAAATTAAAAGTTTGCTCGAAATCAGTAATGATAGAGTTTCATCTTACAAAAATCTTATGATAAGTAAAATTAAGAAGTCATTATCTTCTGCGCAGAAGCTTTTGGAAATTACCCAAGGTGACGAAGTTCTTAAAAGAATTGAATTATATATCTATACTTCTTTGATTCATGGTGTATTATTAACTACTAAGAAACAATGGTCAAAGGCAATTAATGTATTTTCTATTGCGAAGTGTGCTTTAGACTTCTTATATGCACAGGTCGAAGCCAGTAAAGATGTTGGCGATGAGGAAGCTAATCAATTCAAGAAAACTTTGATCAACGAGTTACTTGATTCCATTGTCAACCCCTCTCTCAAACTATCCGTTTCACAAGACGAGAGTATTACTACCAACACTTCAGACCTTAAAACAATTGCCTGTAAGCACTGCAAAGATAATAAATTACCTTATCTATTACCAGCAATAGAAATAATTGAAAATATTGATCCTAAATTTGTTTCCGAACTATCATCATCAGTAAAGTTAATTGATTCTATTCAATGGAGAGGTCATGAAGCCAAATTGTATAACGATGAATTGGCTTTTAACATTATGAAATTAACCGATGAAAATGAAACACATTGGAAGCAATATGAAGATGTAAATCAATATGATACCTTGTTATCAGGATGGACAGAGTCACTTGAAATCCATAAAACAGACATGGAAAAGAATGCAAATGAAGATGATCTTGAAGTAGTTCAGAATAGGGCTATTGTGTTGACATACATTAATTATAACTTTTTGTTTACTAGGCTTAAAAGAGATCTTTTAATTGTGGAGCAATTGAGGGCTACTTGCCTGTTTGAAAGCAACAAGGATATTATAAGATTATATTCGACAATTGAACTTACAATTAATGAATTAAAAGAACTTCCTGGTGTTTATAATGATGAAGCATTGTATAATTCATTGAAAAACTTACAGGAGTATTTTGCTGCTAAAAGATCTATAACCATTGGGGACTGCTTTAGGAAACTTGAAAAGTTCCCTGAAGCTCTTAAGATTTACAGTAGTATATACGATAAATTTGAATCAGTTAAAGGAAACTTTTATGAAGTTGACAATTTCCCTTATCAGATTACTGATAATAAGGAATTCGAGAGTTTCTTGAATGACTTAAAAGATATTCTTTTTAGAACTCATGTTGCCGCTCAATTTTATCACGAATTGGCCAACTCTGGCGAAGTATTTACAGCTGAAAATATGCATAGATATTCTAATGCTGATTTAAAGGCAATTGTTAATTTGAATGATAAGGCTAAGGTTCAACCAATTTTAAGCAAACCAGTTTTATTTGACATTGGTTATAACTATATTAATTATGATTTGGGTCGTTCTTCATCATCATCTTCTAATTTTGCTACGAAATCTACATCTGATGATACCGAAAAGAAGCGTAGTGGATTTTTTGGTATCTTTGGGCGTTCAAGTTAAATAAACAAATATCCTGTATATAATATATAGCGATAATTCGAAAAAAAAAGCTCTTTCAGTTTTCTATGTAAATAATGTATTCTGACTTTAAACCAAAACGTTGATATGCAAGCTAAGAAACTGGCATTTTTTCTTGTCTTAAATGTCCTCGGCCTATATGCTTCATTCATTTCGTGGTCAGTATTACAAGAAAGAATTAATACTAAGCCATATTACAAGTCTGACTACGAATTTGAATATTTTAAAGCTCCATTGATAATAAACATTATACAAGCTTTTTTTGCATCATTGATAGGATATTGTTATTCAAGAATAAGTTCAGGTTCAAGTCCATTGGCAATCTTTACGGAAAATGAACGCAACATTGCTTTAAAATACTTGAATTACTTTATCTTAATAGCTATCACTTCCAGTATTGCATCACCAATAGGCTATGAATCTTTCAAGCACGTAGATTATTTAGTCTATTTATTAGCTAAATCATGTAAGCTAATTCCAGTTATGCTTGTTCACTTAATAATGTACCGCACAAAGTTTCCCAAGTACAAGTATTTTGTTGCAATAATGGTTACGTTAGGGGTTTCTGTTTTTACTTTAGCACATTCATCATCTAAAAAAGCTTCTAATAATGATGGGAAAACATTATTAGGAATTCTGCAGTTGGTTTTTTCAATGATTTTAGATGGTTTAACAAATTCAACTCAAGACCAGATGTTCAAATTACAATCTACCAGTAATTCAAAAGGCAAATCACAAAAAATGACTGGTTCAGCATTAATGTCTGTTCTTAACTTTTTTATCTTTGTGCTTTCATCTTTGTATGTATTATTCTTCAAGTACGAAAGTGATTTTACATACTCGACTTCATTTTTCAAAAAATATCCTAGAGCTATGTTTGATGTATTTGCATTCGCATTATTTGGTGCTATTGGTCAAGTGTTTGTCTTCATCATCTTAGAAAGATATGGTTCCATAATCTTAATTACTGCTACTGTAACTAGAAAAATGCTCAGTATGATATTAAGTGTTGTTTTATTTGGTCATAATTTAAATGGGTTACAATGGATAGGTGTTCTAATGGTCTTTGGTGGCATTGGCTACGAAGCAATGATAAAATTACAAAAGGCACCAGTCTCCAAAGATAAGAAGAACAATTGATAGATAGTGGATTTGTATATAGAGCCTACGCATAAATCGCACAAAATAAAAATTAGTATTTGTTTTATGGTTATTTTCTGTTATTGTGAAGTCACTTATTTGTAACATGCTGACATACACTTCTCTAAATAACACCGACAGTCATTCAATTTTATGTTACATAGCTTCATTATTTCCTAAAGTACTTGTTAGTTCGATACTAATATGGACACTTTACGCCTTTTGTAAAGTGACCACTCAAAATGTCTCAAGCTATGGGTACCCCAACATTGCATTATTTGTGAGCTTTTTTGCAACAACTTTAGTGGCCATTAGTTTGTATTTATACTATTTGATAGTGCTGGTGGGTCCAGGATCTCCTCTTGATTATCCTGAACTTTTAGTAAAAAATGTTGATTTGTTGACAGAGAGGCGCACACAGTCAGATAATCCATACAATGCCGAATATAGTTCTTCAACTGGGCTATTGGATCATAGTGAAGTACAAGAAGAACCTGAAAGGCCCAGCCAATATATGAGGCCACATTTGGTTCCTAGCAAAGGTGCAGCATATAGATATTGTACCAAATGTTGTGTTTGGAAGCCTGATAGAGCTCATCATTGTTCTTCCTGCAATAAATGCATTCTCAAAATGGATCATCACTGTCCCTGGTTTGCTACCTGCATTGGTTTTCATAACCACAAGTTTTTTGTTCAATTTTTGGCATATGTTGCGGTATATGCGGGGCTAGTATTTGTAACTTCATCAATCATTCTATGGAGATTTTTTAAGGACGAAGAATACGAAAGAACAATAATATCGATAAAATTGGTAATATTATTTATATTGGGTATCTCATTCTGTATTCCTTTGACTGTATTCTCGTGCTTCAGTATATACTTGGTTCTTAAGAACAAGAGCACGTTAGAATTTATGGAGAATAATTGGCATTCAAACAACAAGAATTTTAAATATACCTTTAATGAGAGTAGTAAGAGTAAGCTCAGTCAAAATATATTTGATATCGGAAGATCCAAGAATTGGTCAAGTGTAATGGGTACCAGATGGTACAATTGGATTCTACCTATATCAGAGACTGAAAGAACTCTTGGTATTGACAATAATAATGGATTGAATTTCCAAGTAAATGAAAAGGTATACGAAAATTGGTGCTATAATATACAGCTACAGAATCAATTGAACGATCAATTACAAGAATATCAAAATAGGTTAAGAAGGGATAGAGAGCTGTCATAATGTGTTGTATATAGTAGCGATTATAGAAATAATAAATATTAGCATATTGTGCGGGTAACTCATATCTCGATTCTAGGATTAGTTTCAAATGTATTTTTTTATAAGGACCTTTCAGTTCTGGTATCATTGTAGGATAGTTTATATCAAGCGGAGGTTTGAGTCTTTTTGTTGAACGACATTTCTTAGAGAAATTAAATATACGTTAGACTATAGAAAATTTCAACGGATAAAGAAAATATTTAATCACATTAATGTACACACAGTTACCTTTTGACGAATTGAAGGTAGACCCTACCCAGAAAAAGAGAGTAGCCTATTTTTACGATGCTGACGTGGGTAACTATGCTTATGGAGCCGGTCATCCAATGAAGCCTCATCGTATAAGAATGGCACACTCCTTGATTATGAATTATGGTTTATATAAGAAGATGGAAATTTATCGTGCTAAACCAGCCACGAAACAAGAAATGTGCCAATTTCATACCGATGAATATATTGATTTCTTGAGCCGTGTTTCACCTGATAACTTAGATTTATTTGCTAAGGAACAAATCAAATTCAACGTTGGTGACGATTGCCCCGTTTTCGATGGATTATTCGAATACTGTGGTATTTCTGGTGGTGGTTCTATGGAGGGTGCTGCTAGATTGAATAGAGGGAAGTGTGATATTGCTATCAATTATGCCGGTGGTTTGCATCATGCCAAAAAGTCAGAAGCTTCAGGATTTTGCTATTTAAATGATATTGTTTTAGGTATCATTGAATTATTAAGATATCACCCTAGAGTTTTATATATTGACATAGATGTTCATCATGGAGATGGTGTGGAAGAAGCATTTTATACTACTGATAGAGTTATGACTTGTTCTTTTCACAAATACGGTGAATTTTTCCCTGGTACTGGTGAATTGAGAGATATTGGAGTTGGAAAAGGGAAATATTATTCTGTCAATGTCCCATTAAGAGATGGTATTGATGATTCTTCGTATAAGTCTATATTCGAACCTGTAATTTCAAAGATTATGGAATGGTACCAACCTTCTGCTATTGTCTTACAGTGTGGTGGTGATTCATTGAGTGGTGATAGATTGGGTTGTTTCAATTTATCAATGAATGGTCATGCAAATTGCGTTAATTTTGTAAAATCATTCAATGTTCCAATGATGGTTGTTGGTGGTGGTGGTTACACTATGAGAAATGTGGCAAGGACCTGGTCATATGAGGCTGGTTTATTAAACAATGTTCTTTTACCATCTGAATTACCTTATAATGAATACTACGAGTACTACGGACCAGATTATAAGCTTGATGTTCGTCCTTCAAATATGTACAATGCAAATTCTCCTGAATTTTTGAATAAAATTTTAACGAATATTATCTCCAATTTGGATAATACTAAATTTGCTCCATCGGTTCAAATGAACTATGTGCCAAATGATGCTGAAGATGAAGGTGACGTAGAAGAGGATACTAAGGAGGCCATGGATACCAAAGGTGGATCTCAACAGACTAGAGATGAGCATATTGTTCCAGACAATGAGTTTTATGATAATGGTGATGACAAGACCGAACATAACATCGAGTCTAATTCTACTATAAATGGAACTGAGAGTGTCAAAAGAGAAATAAAAGAACCTAGCGACCAAGAAAACAATAATATTATCACCGATGAAGAACTTCAAGAGATTAATGAATTAAACAATCAAAATTAAGTAGTATATTCCCTTTTTTAAATTCTTGTATAATTAGTATGAACCTAGTAATTTTGAAATATTGGTCACATGATGTAGTTATCCTGTCAATGTCCGGTATATAGTCAGGACTATATATAATATTATCTTTATTGTAGCACTAACTAATAGGTTATATTTCTGTAACATATACTTTCTAGTAGCTAAGTTTGGGGAGGGATTGTTATTTTAAGCCTAATAGATAAAGCTATTCTGATCAATGAATATTTATAAAATATCATTTTAGCTGAAAATTCACCTACTTATATGGTCCTTAACCTCTCTTTCCTCCAATTCATACAGCTCAATCGTATTGATGGTATATCTTGATCCTTACGTGTAAACGGACTCAGTTCATATACCAGGATATAGCTAATATACTGTGTTTAATCTTTATTTTGAAGATTTTTGGTTCCAATTTATTGTTACACAAAAACTAACATATGCAAATAAAAAGATTGAGTCAGATGTTACCCCAACTATTATACAGATAATCCAGGTGAAAAAAAGAAGTTAGACAAGCATAAACAAAAGAATCTAGATAGCCATACGTTAGACCACTTACAATAAGCATATCCAATTATTAAACTAGAAATAAATTGAATTAATCACCTTTGGAGAATGCTCATTGCTAGGAATATTGCAAGCATAACCTTGAAACCAATCAATCAGAGGCTCTGCTATTTGACTTCAATATGCCAAATATCAAAAAGGATGTATTCAATTAGTGGAAATAATGGAACCACAGACAGTTTCATTGACGTGAAGCCATGTACCATGTTAGCTAACACAACTCATCCTGAATATGTTAAATCAGCACACTCGAATTTACACAATCTTATCTGGACTTCGCCATTACAGAATATATACGTGGTTAAGAAACCATGGAATCATGATGTAAGAAATGCAACTCTTCAATTTTTAAGTCATATACACGAAAATTATCCTGCAGTAAATGTTATAGTTAATGAATCTGTGGCTGAGGAGTTAATTCACGAAGTGACAGAAAATAGTGGAACTATCTTACAGGAATTTAAGGAGTTTAGTCGAAAGCCTGTTATATTTACTGGTAAAGAAGAAGATATAATCAATAAAACCGATTTAATTGTTACATTAGGTGGAGATGGAACCATTTTGAGAGCAGTAAGTGTATTTCTGAATGAAAAAGTTCCTCCAGTTTTAAGTTTTGCTTTGGGTACATTGGGATTCTTACTTCCATTTGACTTTAGGAAACTAGCTGATACATTTAAAATGGTATACGAATCCCGTGCAAAAGCGTTACATAGAAATAGATTAGAATGCTATGTTGTTAGGCGTGGGGAGAAGATCGTACCAGAAGTTGAACAAATAGGCGATATTCAGAGTACAAATCCTGGATCAATCGAATCTTCAAGCATGATTCATGCTATGAATGATATTGTTTTACATAGAGGCAGTCAACCAAACTTGACCTCACTTGATATCTTCATTGACGGAGAGTTCTTAACTACGACTACTGCTGATGGCATTGTTCTTTCAACACCAACAGGTTCCACGGCATATTCCTTAAGTTCAGGAGGTTCCATTAGTCACCCATTAGTTCCTTGTATTCTTTTAACTCCTATCTGTCCTAGATCATTATCATTCAGACCATTAATATTACCCTCATCTTCTCACATCATGCTCAAATTATCTGACAATAACAGAAATCACTTCATTCGGTTATCAATAGATGGTATTTCTCAACAAGATTTGAAACCTGGAGATCAGATTCACGTGGTTAACGAAAATAATTCTGCACCTTCGTTTGGTCCTGTAGCTAACGAAGATGATTTACTAGCGAGCGTAGATAGTGACTGTTCAGACTTAGAAACTTCAAGCAACAACCCTAATGGCATATGGTGTATTGCCCGGAGTGAAAATGACTGGACCAAAGACATTAATGAATTGCTTGGTTTCAATTCTTCGTTTAGGGGCCAGAAGAAACATTGAGTGTATTCTCTGAGGAGAGGAGATATGTTTTATTGCTTCCCCTTTGAAATAATTTGATAATCGTTTTCGATGAGCAAGTTATAGATAGATAACTATAGAGATTTGACTTGTACATAGTTTATATGGGAGTAAACTTACTACGCCTGATGTGCTTCTCCTATTGTCGCGTAAATCCAGCCTGTCAAAATCACGTGTATGACTCGACCGGTATCTGACTAATGGAGATTAAATTCAGTGTGGCACGACTTGTTGTCGAATAAAGTTAGGAAGGCAATCTAACAACAATAATGTTGCGGTGTATTTATGCATGCACAATTTGTTGTGTGACATAGTCTAACGTTCAAATCATAGTAACATGTAGATAATTTACAGTTAAGAGATAAGGTATATATATCTAGTCTATCATATATGTAAACGTTGAGATTGTAATATGTGATATTTTCGGAGCCAAAGGAATCTGCGCCTTGAATGGGCGGCAAGGAAAACCGAAATGATTCCAGCAAAAAAATTTAAATTTTCACCCCATATTCACCCCCTGTACGAACTGTTTTTAATGCGATTGTCATTAATACTAGCCACGAACTAGGGGTGCGCATCCCGGATTGTGTTTTTGAGCCTCGAAGAAAATTTCACACCTACGTTCAGAAGGTTTTATAAATATACCAAATGGAACGCAAAGTGCTTAAGTAATTTTTGAATAATTTATCAAAATTTGTTTACTTTTTTATTTTTAATTAGTAATTTCTTAGCTACATCACTACTTGTATATTTCACTGCAATTATAGTCTGGGAGCTAAAATTCATTCACGTTGTCTCAGTTTAGGATATTATTACTAGTTCAAAGTTAAAGGAATAACCATCAATAATGGCAACCGGCATTCCAGTGCCTATGAATATGAATAATCCGCAAAAACCTGTAAATGGTTCTATCACTACACACTCCCCAGCAGTAACAGAAGCAACTCCATCTAATATTCTTAGTGAAACAACAGCAGCCACTTGGTTAGCAATTGGATCATTGGCTGAAAGTTTGGGCGATTTAGACAAAGCTCTTGCATCGTATGATTCTGCTTTAAGACACTCCCCAAATAATCCTGAATCATTAACTAAGTTAGCTAATATTTATCGTTCTAAAGATGTATTTTTCAAAGCCGCCGAACTATATGAACAAGCATTAAATTTTAGCCCAGAAAATGGAGAAACATGGGGCTTATTAGGTCACTGCTATTTAATGTTAGACGACTTACAAAGAGCATATGCTGCTTATCAAAGAGCTTTGTATTACTTAGACAATCCAAACGTTCCTAAATTGTGGCATGGAATTGGTATTTTGTATGACAGATATGGCTCTTTAGAATATGCTGAAGAGGCCTTCGTAAGGGTTCTAGAGTTAGATCCAAACTTTGATAAGTCTAATGAAATCTACTTTAGATTAGGTATTATTTACAAGCATCAAGGAAAATTACAAAGTTCGTTGGAATGCTTTCAATACATTTTGAGTAATCCACCACACCCTCTTACTCAGCCAGATGTTTGGTTCCAAATTGGTTCAGTCTTAGAACAACAGAAAGACTGGAATGGTGCAAAGGAAGCTTATGAAAAAGTGTTACAAGTAAACCCACAGCACGCTAAAGTTCTTCAGCAATTAGGTTGTTTATATTCACAAGCTGATGCTAACCCTGCTGGTGCAAATGGCCAAAAGTTCCAGCAAGATTTGAACATGGCATTAAAGTATATGTCACAATCTTTGGAGATTGATCCATCTGATGCTCATTCTTGGTACTACTTAGGTAGGGTTCATATGATTAGAGGTGATTTTAATGCTGCTTACGAAGCATTTCAACAGGCTGTTAATAGAGACTCTAGGAACCCGACCTTCTGGTGTTCTATTGGTGTTTTGTATTATCAAATTTCACAATATAGAGATGCGCTTGATGCATATACTAGAGCAATTCGTTTAAACCCATATATAAGTGAGGTATGGTATGATTTGGGAACCTTATATGAAACATGTAATAATCAAATTAGCGATGCTTTAGATGCATACAGACAAGCTGAGAGATTAGACCCAGGAAATCCACATATTAAAGCAAGATTGGAACAGCTTATTAAATACCAACAAGAAGGTAACACTCATCCACCACAACCTCCTCCAGTTTCGCAGCAACCAAGATTACCACAAGGTATGGTATTAGAAAGTACTCAAGTACAACAACAACATCAACACCAGCCAAGACAACCCCAATTAATTGTTGGCCAGCCACCTCAAGGCTCGGCTATCCCACCACCACCACCACCACCTCAAGAAAGAATGCCTCATCCAATGTCAAATGGCCATCCACATTCTTCGATTCCTCACGTTGTACAAGTTCAACCACCAACAAATTCCAGAGACAGTAAAATATCAGCTGCTCCTCAAGTAATTGCACAAGCACAAGCACAAGCCCAGGCGCAAGCACAAGCCCAAGCACAAGCACAAGCCCAAGCCCAGGCTCAAGCGCAAGCACAAGCCCAGACTTCTGTACCTTCTCACACTCCAAAACCAACCTTACCTCCTGTTTCTGAGCCTTCAACAGAAACAAAAGCTGATAATAAAACCCCACCTTCTGAATCTTTTAGGAGCCCACAGACGAATGCACCAAACCCGGCTATTGCTCCTAATAATAATGAGAATCTTCCTCAAATTTCTGCTAAACATGACTTGGAAGAAAAGCAAGATGGAAGTATACCAAAGAAAGTTAATATAAGCAAATCTGTACCTGAAACTAGCCAATCTTCACCTGTCAGAACAGAAGAGAGACCTACATCTGCTAATGGAGGGAAGGCAGAATCTGTGCCTGTACCACAATTTTCTTCAAATGTCGCTGAAAAAGAAGACCTGAAAAACGAAGATGAGGAAGAAGAGAAAAAGACCAAAGAATCTGTAGAACCACCTTTGAGAAAGGTCGAAGAGGACGAAGATTATGACGATGAATAATTAATTCTTTAATTAGTATTATTTTGTAATATAAATATAAATAAAAACTATACAATAAATAAACTAATATTCAAACCCCCCTGGGAAATTAAGTTCATGATATTGACGATTATCCTCATTCCTTTCATTACTTGATTGCGGTTCAATACAAACCACCGACATTTGAGATAATTCTTTTGCTTTCTTTGTACTTATGTATAAATTCGACAAGTCCTTTAATAGTGCCACAACCATCAAACCAATAATATTTGATAGTAACAAGATCTTCTCCGTTGGAATATCCTGTAAGTATTTTGAATTCTTGAAAACAACGTTGAAAATCATATGCCCTACCTTAGAACTCAAGAATGGCCACAAAACAGTAGTAAGAGTTCTAATGGTTACTGAATGCAGCAAAAAATTGGTTGAATAATCATTCTTCAAACAAGCTAATGTCTTATGCAACCAAAGATTTAGTTTTAATCTGGAGAAGTGTAAATATGAGTTCGCTTTGTACTCTTTATGAAGTATTGCCTTTTTCTTCAAAAACTTATATGCGATTGTTAAGATTGGAATATTTGATCTCATTTCAAATTCCGAATCAACAAGTTTATCTACCTTATCTTTAATTGTACAATACTTAATTTGTTCTCTTACTACCTCCGAACTTAATGCTTCAATATAATCCACCTCTTCGCTATTTAGACTATCAGAAACTTCTCTTGGTCTGATTTTTATTGCTTGATTGAAATGAAATCTGTTGATTGTCAATCTAAACAATAGATCGTAAATCCACCTTAGTGGAACCAACATAGATATCATATTGTTAACATCCCAGAAATCTATAGATCTCGTATATTGGAATACCAGCAAAATATCTTTTGGGTTAGTAAAAAAAGCTCTTAAGATTAGTCGTAAATTAAAATTTAAAGTCTTCAATAATTTATGATTACCCATTGACGAGAGATAACCGCTTATCATTAATTCAGTACTACAGTCATATAATGCAGTATCCTTCTGATTTGAAAGAAGACAAGAGATCCAAGAAGAGGATCTCATTCTGTACAAGACAATAGGAAGAATTGGTATTCTTGAAAATTTCAATGGGTCAATTACTCCTTTCACCAATGCCTGTTCCAAATTATCAATAGCATAGTTCCTAACATTTCCGAATATAATTTTTGATAATGAAGTTGGAGTCAGAAGTGTGTTTGCTTTCTTTGAAAGAATTTGTACTAATAGTTGTTCTGGAATAATACAATCCATCATCTTCAATCCGCAGCTAGTAAGTCCCACATATCCCATTGAAACCACACCTGCTATTGCCGAACCAACACCAATAGATGCGACCCCATATTGTATCATTCTCGTAGTGATCAATCTTAAACCTTTATAGAAAGAAAGAACATTATTACGTTTCATGCAAAACACAATGTTCTGTTTACATTGTGGACAATCAACCAAGAGAAACTTCATCTCCTTACCACGCAAATTTACCTCGGCATTTAGTGGCCCTGAAAGCGTCCATGTGCCAGAGCCTATATTGGAGACTAGCTGATTCAACATGTTAGATGATATATTTATAAGATTTTCAATTGATATCTCATTACGATTATTGTTATTAAGATTTGCCCTTATACTCTCAAGTTCTTCCAAGTTCAGTGAATCTATCACATATAGATCCTTCAGCGGCAACGAATTGAACCAATCCAACAAACATTTTTTATGAGTAACTAATGAACATGTTGTACACGGCCTAATCAAATCTTGAGCATCTTTCACAGTTCCAAATGGAGGAGCTTCTGTATCATCACCTAGACAAAAACTACATATAGGATGCTGCTCTTCTGACATTCTTTCTTGTAGAAGGGCTTTTGATGATATTACTTAAACTTATATTTAATATGACCTAAACGGTGCGACATAATTTGTCTCAATGTGGAGTTACGGAGAAACGATAAGACATTCATATACCAAATTTTCAATATAATCGATTGAACATGTATATATATATGGCACATTGGTTTTAGAACCAGCTGTACCCGTTATATATTATATTAAATTTAAAGGGACTTAGCAGTATCAAGACCTATGGCCAAATGATACAATCTAGCATCGACAGTACAACCTTCCTTAGCCATTAGATCGTCAAGGTGAGCTAACAAGTTCTCTAATGGTAATTTTATAGTGTCAATAAACTCCCCTTCTTCTAATTGTGGCTGCGGGTTGGTATTTTTAGGATCTGAAAGATCTACATCGACATATGCTAATACCATATTTGTATTTGCCAAACCTGGGTCACTAAACATGACAGGAGTCTGTCTGACAAACTTACCATGGTAACCTGTTTCTTCAATTAACTCTCTGACAGCTGTAGATTCAACTGATTCATTTGGATCGATTAAACCAGCAGGCAATTCTAACACAACTTTGTTAGTAGGTGGTCTGAATTGCTTAGTGACGACAATGCTTTTAGAGCCATCTGTCTCCTTGAGAATGCTTACAATAGAAACAGCATCAACATTAGTTGTTTCGGTTCTCGTAGTTCTTACTACCATCTCCCATACTCTGGGGTTACCTTTAGGGTCCTGATAGTTGATTTTACGAGTTTGAAGCCATTTACCTTGGTCTAAAGCTTCTACTGAAACAGTTTTAGCACTATAGGGGGATCCTTTATAGTTTGTTGACGACATTTTCCTTAAAAGTGGATGTTGTAGCAAGAAAAGTGGATTGGTTGATTTTGATAGCCTGGAGAGATTCTGCACGACAGTTGAATTTGCGAACTTCAGCTTAAGTGAACTAGGAGAAACGAATTTCTTAGAGACCAATAAGGACATAATATAATCAAAGTAAATTTGAAGTGGGTTGTTTCAGTGGGAGATATTTAAAGTTATAATAAATCTAGCACAAATAAAATCGAGATTAAGCAATAAGTTAATTTGTATACGGTGACTACAGTTATTTTTATTTTTTGAAGATGACCCAGCAACAAGAAGAGCTTGACCAAATAAAAGCAAAATTACAAGATCATCTTATATCATCGGGTAATTATGATATAATCAATAAGCATTTAAAACTTCGTCTTTATGAATCTGGGTGGTTTGACAAAGTGTCTCTGCTTGCAAGCACTGAATTACAAGAAAACCTGGCAAATGATAAACAGATGAACTTTCAGGAGCTTTTTTCATTCATCAAACCCCGTGCAGAAGAAATGGTTCCTGAAGATATCAAGGATGAAGTACTTGAAAAACTTAAGGATTATTTGGATGAGGTGATCCAATAGGTAATTAAGGGTAAGCTATCTTAGCAGCAACAGAGAACTTAGCAGCAACAAACGACTGACATTTCCTAATACATAATGAAGAGAATTGTTTGCATATACCATTTTAGAGAGTTTAAAACGACGGGAAGGGGCCTTCCTTGCTACATTATTTTACAATACAAATGTATATAGAGAACTCAACATAATATACTTAAAGCATTATTCTATTCCAATGCGTTTATCAATCCATAATGATAATTATTCCACTATGTATATACCTATATCACATCTTTATATATATACTTATATCACATCTTTATATATATATATAACTCCAAAGCTTTTACTAGCTGTGGAAGCGATATTGTTATATACACTCACTCCATATCTCGATGTCGCAATTTGTCATAAATGGGGAATACTACATAATGAATGTCGTGGCCAATCACTGATCTCAAATTAGTGCTGATCGAATAGAAAATTTAGAGTAACACAAAATAACTTTTAGGCATAATTGGTTTAAATAAAAAACACTGGTTCTTTTTGTGAAGAATACATCTTTATATATATATCTAAACAAATCGAAAATGTTTTCATTATCTAAAAGGAGTATATTAGGAGTAACTAAGCGTCAGGCTTGGCCAGTTGCATCCTACATGGGTGCCCGTTCTATTTCTTCAAAGGACTTAACTCCAAAACCAATGCCAACAGACTTTCCACTTATGTCTGAAAAGACAGCCAACTCACCAGTAGATTATGCTTTAACTTCATTGGATACCATTGCCAACTGGGCTAGAAAGTCATCGTTTTGGCCTGTTACTTTTGGTTTAGCATGTTGTGCTGTGGAAATGATGCATGTTTCTACTCCAAGATACGATCAAGATAGATTGGGTATTATTTTCAGAGCTTCTCCTCGTCAATCTGATATTATGATTGTTGCAGGTACTGTTACAAATAAGATGGCACCAGCTTTGAGACAAGTCTACGATCAAATGGCCGATCCAAGATGGGTAATTTCCATGGGTTCTTGTGCCAACGGTGGTGGTTACTACCACTATTCTTACTCAGTCGTCAGAGGTTGTGACAGACTTATTCCTGTTGATGTATACGTTCCAGGTTGCCCACCAACTGCCGAAGCTTTGATGTATGGTGTTTTCCAATTGCAAAAGAAGATGATGAAGACCAGAATCACCAGATTATGGTACAGAAATTAATCACATCAATTACAAAACATTGCACGCTTCTTCATAATTATTTACTAGGCTCTATCTACCGACTGTGTCTTCTATTACACATACTAATGCATTATACTTCAAATGAATAGTCTCCTATTCTAATGGTATACATAACTAACTAATAAATTGTATTAACTTGTGTTGCAGTTATAGAGATTGCCTAATTAATATTTATTCATACTATCTATATACTTTTTATTGCATTTAATACTACATATTCTGGAAAGTCTTACTAATAGTCTAACTATGCTTGCTTGTTGAAGGATGATTCACATCACGTGATACGTTTTATCTTTCATTTAGATTAAAGCTTTTTCTAAGAGTCGCAGAAAAAAACTATTCATATGTTAGTGAGGGCCCGCGCAATATGATTGGCTGAATCGGCAAAAGCAAACCATAGGTAATTTATTCTCATTTCCGCATTATTATTTGGGTCATATGGAAAATTAAGTAGGCAGTGGTGTAGCAGCAAAAAAAATGAATGATGATTTGCCGCCACCCCTTGCGAAATTTTAATCTGTTATATTTCATCCCTTATTTTAGTTTCATTAGCAAACAGTTTAAAATAATTTATTAAAATGGCCAGAACAAAGCAAACAGCCAGAAAGTCCACAGGTGGTAAGGCACCAAGAAAGCAGTTAGCTTCTAAAGCTGCCAGAAAATCAGCCCCAGTCAGTGGAGGTGTTAAGAAACCACACAGATATAAACCAGGTACTGTTGCCTTAAGAGAAATTAGAAGATTCCAAAAGTCTACTGAACTTTTGATTAGAAAGTTACCTTTTCAAAGATTAGTTAGAGAAATCGCCCAGGATTTTAAGTCTGATTTAAGATTTCAATCTTCTGCTATAGGTGCTTTACAAGAAGCAGTTGAAGCTTACTTAGTATCCTTATTTGAAGACACCAACTTGTGTGCCATTCATGCGAAGAGAGTCACTATTCAAAAGAAGGATATACAGTTAGCTAGAAGATTAAGAGGTGAAAGATCTTAAGTACATGCTGCTTATTAACTTACACGGCTAAATTTAGAATTCTTCTTCTTGTCTAAAGCGTCCAATAATACTCCAGTGATTTGTAAATGTTAAATCAATTTGGATGCTGTCGTATATATATGGCTACTTTTAATGTTTTTTAGGGTTTTTATATGTTTCAATCTATTTGAGGTTTTTTATTATATATATGTAGAAAAGACTAAAATTTTATTAATCTATATAAGAGCATTCTGAGTTAAAGAGAAAGTATTCTGAGTTAAAGAGTTGCAGACATATTATATCTACTCCCGAAAGGAATTAAATCTTAAAAAACCATAATTTAAATTACAATGTGATGAAAAATAATTAAAAAAAATATCATTGGTAGTCATCAGATTTCTTTGGGTTACTATCGCCATTAGCACCGTATTCATCATTACTCGTGTCTCTCGATACATCTTCAGGAGGAGCAAATTGTTGATACGCCAAATCTTGTCGATAGCCTCCAAACATTGCTGGCGGGACCATATATCCCATACTTGCAGCACCGTCTGGACCATTTCCTAAGTTCATATTAGCCAAAGAATTTGTTAATTCATCAGTTTGACCTGCAACTGTGTGATCATGCATAGGAATCGGGACATAATAAGGATGCATACCAGATGGGTCTTGGTGATAACTCTGTTCATCTAAAAATTGATTACTATCACCATCTTCATTATTCCCTGGGGAATTTACATTTACATGATATGCATGTGGAATACCAATAGGTGGGATACCTCCTATTTGGCCCAGCATATGAGGAGCGAACCCAGCAGCGACAGCTGCCATTGCTGGATCCATTCCTACAGGCATAGCGGCTGGCTGAATATGCATTGCTTGGTTTGCTTGAAGTTGTTGAAATCTTTTGTTTCCATGAGAAGCTCTACCCCAACTCAATCTTACCCTATTACCTCCAATAACAAATCCTTGCATAGAAGCTATTGCTTCTTCAGCCTCCTCTCTTGTAGCATATTTTACAAAACCACAATTCTTTCCTGGGGGGATTTTTACTTGTTGGATAAGACCAAATTGCTTGAACAATGTAAATAAAGTATGCTCAGTTACCTCTGATGACAAGCCTCCTACAAATACCGTTGTGTTACTAGGATCTGCGTAGGATTGAATATTCGGTGGAGGATTACTCGAATGGGAACTAGGAATTGACGGATTTTCAACTGATGATGGGGGCTCGCTTTCATTTGCTGAACCACCATGCGGTGAATTTATGGAATGGTAAGGGTTACTTGCAATCGATGGGTTCCCAAAATAGCCGTATGCCGATCCCATAGGAGGTGGAGGTGGAGGCATATATATAAGGTCATGTTGAGACTCAGGGGTGTAGAATGTATTTGGGGATCTCTGGAATCTACCTCTAAAATTATTTCTTGGTGTGGCGAGAGCAACTCGTAAAGGTCTACCACCAAACCAAGCACCATTCATTTCCACTAATGCTCTTTGTCTTTCCAGTTCTTCAGTAAACCTTACAAACCCGAAGCATCTTGACTTACCTGTAACAGGGTCAGTCATAACCCTGACAGTTTTGATTGATGTTGGGAAGCTCTTTTGGAAAAATGCCAATAAATGTGCCTCATTAGTAGATGCCGATAAGTCACCTACAAATAAAGAATATTCAGGCGATTGTACAATAGGTGCATTTAAGGTAGCTCCGCTTGCCCAATTTAATCTAAAGTACTTTTTTTGATTATCAGGAATATTAGCCTGTCTTTGAGATGGAATAGCTATATCCGGGAGCAATTGCCCATTTAAACCCAAAGCCTTTTGGGCTTCTTCAAAGGATTCAAATTCGACAAAACAGTACCCAGAATGACTCAATCCTTGATAATTAATTTCCATACCAGTGTTTTTTGGTTTGATCAAACGAACCGAAACTTTACTATGCATTAATTGCCACCATAAATCAACAATATCTTTTTCATCAAGCCATGGATCCAAATCTCCCATCCATAATGTACGTGGTGAGTCATTTTGACCAGAGTTAGAACCTCCCTCGATTTCAGCAGCAACACTAGATTGTTGTGTAGACACAGGAGGCCGTGGTACAGAAAAACTAGATAGCATTTCTTGTTCTTGTTTATGTTGATGACTTGCAGTACTCGAAGTTGCAGAGGGGTCAATTTTAATATCTTCAATATTTGAAGTTTTATTCAGATCTTGTTCAATAGAACCTTTCTGTGATGAGTATTTTTCTTGGTCTTCAGGAATAAACGACATTAAAAACAAAACTTTTTGAATTTGAAAACACAATCAAAACAATAAGGACCTTATTAGGTTAACAAAATAGATTAAATACACGCCAAGTAACGTATGATAATCTGTTATCTATCAAAAAATGACACCAATAAGAAATAATGAAAATATTTAACAACTAATATTTCGTAGTTCTTCGTAGTTCTAGAATATCAACGTATCAGTGGAAAAAGCTTAATTAGACAGATGCGTTGGATATATTTGACTGAATTGAGCTAATTCTGTTGTTTTAGAATTTCAAGTCAAGAAAAACAAGGGTACACTATGATGCTATCAAAACTTTTAGCAAACTTCAAAGAGCTCAAAAACAATATTCCAGTTTGGAGTTATATAAAACTGACAATTAAACTTAAATAAATAGATGAATTTCTCTAGTACTTAAATAATTCTTTAGGCTGGCAAAAATATACTTTTTTAATTTGGAAAGGTGCAATAAGCATATTATCAGAACCTGCATGTAATTTTGAATGTTAGCTTGCAGCCTTCACAGTTCTCATAAACAAAAAAATGTAAACAAAGAAGTTATTCAATTTACTAGCAAAATAAGGGCAATAAAAGATAGGCGTCAAGATAATTCTAATACAATATGACTAGTAGGGCTATTCTGGATCATTCCTCTGGATTGAGTTCTACCGCCATGAATATTAGGAAGTATATTAGAGAGACAGAATTAAGCGACGACACACCAGTAGAGAGTCCTCATTCAGGTATTGCTTCATTCATAGATAATGATATTCAAACCCAAAATAGTGATCTGAAAAGTAACATGCAACAGCAGCTGGCTGCTTCAAGAACCAAGTTAAATCCAATAAGCGAAGAATCACTCAATAAGTCTGAGGTGCAAAATATTGAATCTTTTCCACCGAATGAAAATCTCTATCAGAAGAAGTTAAAGTATTTGCCTAATTCAGAGTTTCAGATGAATGATAGTAATTTATTCACATATGGTAATTTCCCAAATACGAATTCTATACCAAATACTTTTAAATATAAATCACACCCAAATGCCAAAACAAAGCCAAGCCTAGGAAACAAGAACATGGATTATGCTATCAGTCAAGAAACTAGACAAAATGAAGAAAATAACAATGATAATTCACAACCAATAAAGACATCTACATTAAGCAAACAAACACATTATGATACAACACCAGAATGGATGCCACCAGAATTATCAGACAAATGGGTTCAGCCAAGTCTCACAGATTTTGATAAAGAAAATGATCCTGAAGTTAATGATTTTGGTTCTTCTGTAAGAATTACAAAAAATCCCAATACTGGGAAGCAGAATGATTTTGATTTTAATTTTTCGTCTAGTAATACAATGATACATAAAGCTCCTCCTGAACAATCTGAGGTTCCAATGTGGAAAAAGGCAAGTGAAGATTATCGCTTCCATAGGAACTCACAACAACAACTTCAGCAAATATTTATGTTCAATGAGAACAGTACGAGCCAACACGATGATAGAGAACTTGGCCCACACGATGAAAAGAGAGAAAATTCTAATAACCATTCTATCACATCAACGTTTTCTACCCCAATGGCCACAATGTCAAACCAGCAAAATTATTCTCATGTAAATAAACCACACCTTCGACACTTGGATGATGTTTTGGGAGAAGAAGGCAAAAAGAAAACGGGAGTATCTAATCATGTTCAAAATCCCGATTCTCCTTTGAAACTATTTGGTGATAAGTACAATACATTTACTAAGGAAAAGCTAAATGATATATTGGCTAAAATGAATACTAGAGCGTCTGACTTAGAATTTGCACATAAACAGGACACAAATAATGAGATAGAGTCTTCACATGTTTCTACTAACAAAATTAATAATGGAATAATCGCTGATTCTTATACAGAAGAACAGTTTTTTCGGAAAGCAGATACAATATTCAATAATATTCAAAAAAGAGGATTTAAATTACAAAACAATAATATCGCTTCAAATTCTTATACAACAGCTACTTCAACCCCCAAGAATGATAAGCACGCTTCTCTACAAGAAATATCACTGCAAGATGAATACTCTTCTTTTATAAGTGGATTCGAACAACAATCTAATGATAATAGAGACGAAGAATCACATTCACAATCTTCTCATAAATATACTGTAGAGTCGAGCCATATGGACTATTCTTCAGCAGATTATTATGGAAGACAAGGAGTACCTCAAGAATTAGGAGATAATAATTCATTATTGAATAAATATAGGTCGGACGACGAGACATCCTATACCTTCGATGAACAATCTGAAGAGGAGGACATCTCAGAAATGCCTGGTGACCCCAAATACCCAGTAATCCCCAATAAAATGGACAAGGAAAATCCACAACTTGAAGATAATAATATTCATAATATGAATAGCAGGTTAGATGAATTAGAAAAAATGATGAAAATATTTTATCAAAAAGATCTTGAAGAACTCAAACAAGAAAATTTCAAATTAAGGAAGGAATTAGAAAATCGTGATTTCGATAAGGATGCTACGATTGATTATGCAGATTTGACAGAAAATAATATATCTCAAGTGAGCGAATTAATAAAGTGGAAGAGAGCATCTCAGTTAAATCTACAAAATTCTAAAGCTAATTCCACAAATGTAATGAAAGAAGGTGATCATGCCTTAAGAGGAAGAGTTAAACCTGATGTAGAATTACCAGTTGAGTATGATAATATGGTTCTTGACACAGAAAATTTCAAATGGATCGCTAATAATAAAGATAATGAACCACGAGGTAGTTTAGATGATATTGACGATCTAATAACAAATGGATTTGTTGAGGATTCTACAAGAAGTATCAATCAGTCCGAGGAATATGTGGAAAATAATGGGAGCGTTCTAAAACAAGCAAAGAAGAGATCCGGAACTAAATTAGAAGTTTCATTTCACTTACCTCATACCTCCTCAGATATTGAACGTGAACCATCTAATATAACTCAGGTTTCGCAGTTAGATGATATGACCTTTTCACAAATTAGAAAAAGATTAGTATCAATTATTACCGAGCTGTTATCAAAAGATACCGACTTTTCAAAATTAAGCTGGAATGAAGTTGAGTCGATTTCCTTAAAAGACTGCAGTTTAGAAAATATTAAAGACCTAGACAGCTTTTTGCCTAATTTAAGAAAATTAGATATATCCGATAATCAAGTTACGTTCCTAGATGGCTTACCTAAAAATGTAATGAATTTAAATATATCCAAGAATAAAATTGAAAATATTACTTCATTTAAGAACTATAGTGCAATACAGATATTGGATGTATCAACAAATAAATTAAAAAATTTAAATCACTTTGTGAATACTCTTCATTTAACAAGATTGAATGTTTCAAATAACATGATCTCCTCGCTAGATGGAATCAAAGGATTAATCAATTTGTCTTACTTAAATCTTTCTCAGAATGAATTAAGCGGAGTATTAGATTTTAGCATATTTAATTTCGAATGCTTACAAGAATTGAATTTATCAGAGAACAGAATCACATCAGTGGTTGGATTAGATAATTTAAAAGAATTGAGAGTTTTGAATTTAAATGAAAATAGACTAACAAGCATATCAAGCAATGAGACTAGTAACTTAAAAAAATTATTGCTAAAAATGAATGAATTGACTGTGCTTGATGTCCTAAAATTTCCATATTTACGAGTATTAAGAATAGATGGGAATAACTTACATACCATCAAAAATTTAAAAAGATTGAAGTTTTTGGATGAATTGTCTTGTAAATCTCAGAGCCACTCAGCTGTATTAAATTGCATTTTAGAGGAATGTTGCAATATCAAGAAACTAGACTTATCTGGGAATTTGGAATCAACATTTATGAAGTTTTTGGCTAAAGTATCAAATGATAAAAAATATTTCCCATTTTTAAATTTATCCGTATTAATACTTTCCGCAATGAATTTAAAAAGTCTACCAGATTCATTTGCACTTTTATTTCCGAATGTTTGTGAGTTAAATTTGAACTTCAACAGAATTAGCAGTATCCAGGGCCTTTCTTCTTTAAAAAATTTAAGAAAATTACACTTGGTAAGTAATGAGTTGAAAAGGACTGATACAATATTAAGAGGGTTAAGTTCTTCGCGCTCTACATTAAGAGTGTTGGATTTGAGACTAAATAAATGTAATGTTGATCTTTACCCATATGTATTTAGTCCACAAGAGCTAGATTACGTTGAAAATGCTACTCCAATCCAATTAGAAACATTAGATGATATTGAGAATTTTGCTATTCACTATCAAACACTTAATAAAACTATGGATGAATGGCAAGAAAGGGATTCAAATTTTTTAGATCAGTTATCCCAAGAATCAAAGACACACAAGCTTAGACAAAGATTGAATTACGAAACATTATTAATAAATTTCTTCATTCATCTTAGAAAGCTTGATGGTGGGGTAGTAGATAAAACAAAAAGGAGTGCTTTCAGAAAACGGGTGCAGGAAATTAATATATAAACTGAGATATTTGTTTACTTAAATAGGAAATACATTCCGCAATTCTATAAAGGAACTGAGAAATAGAGATAGAGATTAAGTTATATCTCATAGAATATACAATGACATTATCAACTAGGGTGAGTCTTCAATGGCCACCAGATTTAGCATTCGAGGAAACCAGCACTTTAGTGATCGCGTCACCCCAGGGCCATTATGTTGATATTAGAATTTATAAAGATAAGTTACTTGATAAGCCGATTTCAAACGACGAATACTTTAATGACATATTTCAATGGTGCTTAGCAGGCAAGGAAGTGCCAATTAAAAATACCTCCAAGATTATATTCAAGAGTGTTATTGACTCACAGGCTATTTCAAGATCAATTCTTTTGAACAAACCTCTAATTGATTGCATAGGTGACGATGATGTAGGTGATTTTTCTACAATTGAAAATTCTGACGATCGAATTGAGACAGGAGAAATGGCTAATCCAGAAACTGGGAAGAAGCAGGATTACATTGAAATATGGAGATCATTAGACCCCGAAGAGCATACACCGATATTGGAAGTAAAAGAATCCAAAAATCCTAAATCATCGAAAGTACATGTATTAGAAGTTTCCACTTCAGATTTTGAAGGTAAGGTTGTTCGTTTAGGAAATTGGATGCAGGGTATTATATATGATAAATTCAACAAAAAGAACCCCATTAATGTAATCAGAAGCTTCTATAACAACGATGCATCTGAATGGGATCATCTAATAGAATATGGAGATATTAGCCTATTCCCTGTTGAATTCATTGGTGAAGTAGGCGATATTTCATATATAGGAGATAGGATAGTATGGAAATGTATTGAAAATTGATAAATCTACATATTTGATATAATTTACTACATGTTACACAAAAATAACATCTTCCTTGCGATCGGTACCTCATAAAATTTCCAGCAAATATTCGTGAGATTTATGTCAAATATCTGTACTAAATTACTTTTCTAATTAATTATCGAAAATGACTGGTGAGAGTTGGTAAGTAAAGTATTGTTGAGTGTGCAGAGTATTATTTTCTACTATTCATGCCTATCCGCCTCAAGTTGTTTGATATTAGATATTAACATTTTTAGGTTATTTATCTTGGCCGTTCTAATTAATGCTGTTAACTTGTTTTCACAAGTTTTCTTTACCATCATGTATTCTGACTTAGAATGCGATTACATTAATCCTATCGAATTATGTAATAAGTTGAACCCATGGTTTATTCCAGAAGCTGGTGTTCATGGATTCCTCACTATGCTTTTTTTGGTTAATGGATATTGGTTTGTTTTCTTATTAAACCTTCCATTATTTGCCTTTAATGTTAACAAGTACTTGAAGAAGAATCATTTGTTAGATGCAACGGAAATTTTCAGAACATTATCTAAACACAAGAAAGAATCATTTATTAAATTAGGTTTCCATTTATTATTATTCTTCTTCTACTTATACAGAATGATTATGGCTTTAGTTTCTGACGAATAGACAACTATGATCTCACTATCTATTAATAATATTGTCAGCTATACAGGGGCCATTGTTGAATTACTACGTAGAATGGCATTGTTTATACTAATATGATTAGTATCCTTGAATTCTAAAGGAGAAACCTCAATGTCTTAATTTAGTTATATACTATTAAATATTTATAAATATTATATTGTTTGTAAAACAATATGACAACTCAATTTTAGTATTTATTATAATTTGTCATTCAATTGTTGTAATGTATCATTAATGAATTTTATTCTATTTTTCAACCCTAATTTAGAGTGCATCAGATTCTTCAAAGTATTCATATTAAAATAAGAAGTATTACTAGTGGTAGCTACATTTCCCCCGTTCGATGAAAGACAAGTTAATTTCGAATTTAATTCATCAAGCTCTTGTTGAATATTATTATATTCATCACATGTTCGCCTCCTCGAAGCATATTGCATTCTCAATTCATTAAGTCTATTTCCAATATTAGAATGCTCTTTTCTAATTTCATATACTTTTGATCTTAGGCTATTCTTTTGCTTTTGTACTTCTGTAAATCGACTCAAGATGTCATTTGAACTTGCTATAATATCCATTATATTGTCCAAGTTGTTAACTAAATGTATCTTAAAATCAGAATGAAGAATTTCTTCATTTAATAATTTCAGGCCAGACTCTCTTCCTGGTTCGAAAACTTTAATAAAATGTTTAAGTACATCCAAGGTATGAATTTTGTGCCTCTTGTCGGATTTTTCTTCATAAATAAGTCTTTCCATATCCACAAGAAGTGGCTTTTGCTTTTGTTTTAGTTTAGTCTTTGTTAAAGGTATTGGCTCTGTAATTACAATTTTGCGAGATCTTAAATTACGAGTAGGTAAAGTACCTGGTCTAACTTTTTTATCTCTAATAGCACTACGATCCTTTTTGGATACCCTTTTCTTATTGTTTAATCTAGAGTCGTAATCTGAATCTATGTCATCTAAATTAGTTTCACTTTTCCTATTAGCTCTAGAAACCTTTTTAATTAGTCTTGAATCCTTCAGATTTGCTATAGATTCTGGAGAAGAATCCCTAGTTTTACCCTTAAAGTCTTTATCCTTCTCAGAAAATTTATCTAACTCATCGGTATTAATGTAGTCAATAAATTCATTGTTATAGTCGTCTAAAGGTTCGTTTGATCCGTAGTCAATGTTATCAATTCCAATGTCTAATGAATTTGTAGGGAGAGTTTTCAAATGGGTTATCTGATCTTTAGATTCTGTAGTTTCTATGTCTTCATGCTTAAGAATTGCTGAATCTAACTTATTCGAAGTTCTTTTCTTGTTCACTTTGTTTGCGTCAATTGTAAAATCATCAACCAGTATATTTCGTTTACTAAAACCATGTTAGTCTTGTTAATTTATAAAATTTTCAAATATTAACATACGCCGATCCTCTCTGCCGAAGTTCTCTTCTCTCTTTCCTTTTTAAATGCACATTATTCATATCGTTTCTTTACCTTGATATATGTTTTTAAATCTACGCGCTTTCTACAAATAATCATAAATAAAATAGTAAAAATTTATATTAATATACAATCATTCACTACTTATAATTTCTTACAATATATAGTTAAAGTTAAAAATTAACACTAACTAATTTATTGTTGAGAGAAGTGTTCCAATAAGATGTTTCTTTCATCGGAATCAGCACCCCAGTTCTTGACAACAACACAAGAGGCACCAACAACCTTTCTGGCGTTACCTTCTCTGTCTAATTGACATAAACCAGCCCATTCACCTAATAACTTAGCATCAGAAACCTTGATTAATGGAATCTTTTCTTCTGGTTCGTTACATAAAGCTTCAACCAACTTAATGATAGATTCTTCAGTAACAGTGTCACATAAGACACATAATTGAGCTTCTCTTCTAGATAAAGCCTTAGAAGCTTCTCTTAAACCTCTGGCTAAACCATCGTGAACTAAGGAAGTTCTTAAGACAACCTTTAAGGCATCTTCAATAGAGATAGAACCGGATTCTTGTTCAACGGCAACTTCTTCAACAATTTGTTCTTGTTCAATGTCAGACATGATTGATAATAATAGACTTCTTCGACAGGTTTCTGCTCAGTGAAGAAGGAAATAAATCATAAGAAGAAGTATAGTCAAATTTTTCAATGGCATGAGAGGATACCAGTGCGATGGAAACTGCCTAAAAAAAAATATTACACAAACATTCTAGGTTAATAGCCCTAAAATAAAAACGGCACGTGTTCTCGATAAAATAGCACTACGCTAATACGTTTTACTCTATATGTTTAATTGAACGATAAATACAATACATATGTTAACTAGCATATTATAGAATTAAATAGGTATTAAAACAGCTACGGTAAATACTCTGGATATTTTCACCGCTAAATAAATTAGAAGATTTTGAATCTGGATTACAACTCCATTTCATCGGCTGCAAATGGTTTATGGTCATCGTCACTATCAATAGCAGAAAAGCCATCATTATGCTTATCAGAATCAGATGAAATAGATCGAGTAGGTTGGTTGTAGTCATCATCATCATCCTCAAAATCAACATCGAAAAAATCATCTTCTGCTCCAACAATTTTGGAGTATACAATTTTTGCATCCCCAACAATACCATCGTAGCTTATTTCCGAAGAAGGCATATTTGTAAAAATTATATCATCTGAGTCTGTTAACTTACCTAAGGAAACATTATTAGTTTCTTTCGCAGAAATAATATTGGATAGATTGGGCCTTACGAACGTAGTTTGAACATATCCAATTTTGCATACAATTTCTAATGACTCCTTTGGTACAAATCCTTGTAATGATTTACCCAATTTAAACGAATTAGCAACAACAGGAGTGCCAGATGCACCGATTACAAAATCAGCTTCATCCAAAACATCTTCTAAATCAGTAGATGATTCTCTTAATAAAGAAGATTCCATTTTCGTTAAAGCACTCTCTAAGTCTAATTTTGCTTTATTCAAGTCTTGCTCGTTAGTATGTGCAGACCAAATAGACTCACCATTTGGACAAACTCCAGAATTACCATTTTGAATAATAACTTGAACAGCCTCCGAGTTTTCAGTAGGGAGTGAGTTTGGAGGGAAAACAACTATTGCTGATGATTCATCGTCAAAGATCCATTCCTTACAATCACTTCTTACAATTTCAATCATTCTTGTTATATAATATGGTTTCAACTTCTCCACAATCTCATTATAACTTGATTGTAAAAATTTAGGTACTTGAGTTGGTGCTACAATGACTTTTTCATTAATTTTTACACTGCTACCATCATTAAACTTCGCAATCTTCAGTTGAGGATCAAAATCAACCAATGATGTACTTAACTTATAAGTTGTACCCGCAACTGCAGCACTACGGCAAAATCCTTGTGAAATTTCGCCAGGTCCACCGTATTTCAGGACCATAACTGGGAAACTACCATAAACATCAAAAGATATAAGAAATCTTTTTATTCTTGATAAAGCTTCTGGTGTATGTGTTTCAGGATTTACACATAATCCAATTGAATACACTAATTCATTTACTTGTGGAGCATCTAACTTGAACTGAGACTTTAAGAATTCGTGAATTGGGATCTTAGCATTTTCAAGTAGTATACTTTTTTTTTGTTCATCACTGTTCTCCTGTAAAACAAACTTTAAAAACTTCATGAGATATCGTTTCGTAGCCAATGAAAGGGATTGATCCGTGAAAATATCTTCTTTAGTGGTGTTTGACACTTTCTTGTTAAAACTGTCGTTTTCAAATATATGAAAATTACTCAAACCTTGGAACTCCAAGTATTTGTATACCCGAGATTTGATTAACAAAGATAATAAATCTGACTGTGCAAACATAACCTTTGGTGATAAGTCAATTCCGTAGTCTTTGCTTCTAAATCTGTTATTTGATTTTCCTCCAGGGATATAAATTTGTGCATCTTGAAAATGTTGGATTTTTCCTTGATTAACCTCAGAGCACCATTTCTTTACTTGGTCAATTGTAAGAGTCGAAGTCAGGTCACCATAATATGGCTTATTATCTATGTGCAAAACATCTACACCCTGCCATGCCAATGCAGCTGCAATAATACTCTCTGTTAATCCAGTACCTAGAATAAGAACATCTGTATGATCTAAGTTTAAGCTATGAGCTTGAGGCTTTTCTAAACCGGCTAAAGGGGGAATAACAGGTGGAGTATAGCTAACACTAGGTCTCCTCTCCGCCATAGAGGGACGCCTTTCAGATCTGTGGAACGAACTCATCGTATACTAAAAATTAATCTAATGAATGATTAATAAATTAGAATAGAATAGTACTTCCCCTTCTCTTTTCGTTAAAATAATAATACTAAACTGTTGTTAAAATACCAACAGATAGCTTCAGTAAGATAATTTGCTCGTCTTAATTAAATAGAAGCAACGTAAAACAACTCTAACAGTAGCTTCTCCAAACAATAAACTTAATAATATGATACCCACTAAAGCAAACGGCAATTGTATGAAATTAAGTATTGTATTTCTCAGAAGAATGTGTTAAAGTTTTCCGTGGGGTTAAAAGATACGATAATTATGGCCTCGAGAAACTAAAAATTTTTAAACTGTGACTCGCGCATTTAGGGAATCAATAGAACTTGTACATTTTAGATTTAGTGAATTTTTGCTGAGGACCCGTGCACCGATTCAGTCTAAAACCCGTATGGAAACCTCGTCAGAGAGTCAATTTTATGAACGATGTCGCCCGGGAAGATAGTCGGTTTTTGACCGGTTAAGTCAAATGTTAGAAGTGAGGTCAGTACACGTGAATATAAAATCATATAATACTTTGAAAAGTACGTAAAATTCAATGGAGTAAATAGGGAAATAGTAATTATGAGATCCGTAAATGAAAAAGAAAAGCCCAAAGGATCATTGTTGTTAGCATGGCAAGTAAAAAATAAGCACTGCTTAGTTATTGGGAGCGGAGATGTTGCTTTAAGCCGGATCGAACATTTAGTGAGGGCACAGGCGAAGATAACGGTAATTACTGGGACATCATCTAAAGGCATCAATCCTAAGATACTAGAGTTAAATGAAAATGGACAGATATATAATTTAATTCTTAGGGACTATGAGACGAGTGATTTGACGATGTATGAGAAATCAAAATCTAAACTAACCCCAGATACGTTAGATTTAATATCACCCCAACATTACCAAGAACTCGACGAACAGATAGAGAATGAAATTTTTGCTAATGTGTGTTGCTGCATAGATGATTACGAATTATCAACAAAAATTTATTACCAATGTAAGTTTCTAAGAATTCCAGTCAATATTGCAGACAAGCCTTCAATGTGTGATTTTTATTTTGGCAGTATGTTCAATCAAGATAATTTACAAATTATGATTTCTACAAATGGTATGTCTCCTAGATTGCTGAAAATGATCAAGGATAATATTGCTCGCCAATTTTCAGGAATAAATTTGAATTCAGCTGTAGAAAACTTGGGATTGATCAGATCCAGACTACGTGAAAAGGTTGTCATTGATGACGATTTAATCAGCATTGAAACAAGAATGAATTGGATAAAAACATTAACTGATTTCTTCAGTCTTAGACAATGGAGCGAGTTAGAACTTACAGTAAATGACCCTGATAGAAAGTATGAGAAAGTAGATAAAATTATTAGCTATTTTCCTAACTTCCCCACCAAAGACTATGACGAATTTAATAAGATCTTATCTAGTTAGATGTATAAATTATTATGTTTATTATATATATAATTAACACCAAAGGTAGCATTTTTAATTAAAACTAGCAATGTCAAGATCTTCATGTAAATAAGGCTTAGATCCCCCGGAACCAAGGTATGTGCCAACAAGGTGGCCATCACCTCTTAACTGATATTGGTAAGTCATTAACCCTTCTAAGCCAACAGGGCCCCTAGCATGAATTTTATTAGTACTGATACCGACTTCTGTACCAAAACCATATCTGAACCCGTCCGCAAATCTGGTAGAACAGTTCCAGTAAACACCGGCAGAATCGATTGCCTTCATAAATTTCTCAGAAGTTTCCTTATTCTCTGTTATAATACTTTCAGTATGTTTAGAGGAGTGAAGGTTAATATGCTTGATAGCTTCACCGACTGATGGAATACTTAAAAGAGTTACATCGAGCGTTAAGTATTCTTTATCAAAAGAAGTTTCATCAGTATCTACAATCTTCAGATTATCCAAATGAGATATTTTAGACTTAATTTCTGGAGTTACATGTAATGTTACACCAGCGTCAATTAAAGCTTTGGCGATTTGAGAAACCTGGTCTTGGGATAACTTTTCGTTGATTAAAATTTGTTCCACAGCATTACATCCGGCAGGATAATTTGTTTTCGATTCAACGGAAACTTTAATAGCCTTTTCTAAATCAGCTTCTTCATCAATGTAAATCGAACATATACCATCAGCATGGCCCAAGACCGGGATTTTTGTATTGGATTTAATATTACGAACAAGTTCGTTTGAACCTCTTGGGATAACTAGATCAATATATTTATCTTGCAGTAATAAATCTCCGACTTCTTCTCTAGACTCAATCAATTGAACTGCTCTCTTAGGAACGTCTGTAGAATCGTTTAATGTCGAGCTTATAATTTCACTCATTACTTTAAAAGATTCAATTGATTCTTTACCACCTTTTAAAATAGCACAATTTCCGGATTTGACTGCTAATGCAGTTATGTTGGCAATGACTTCTGGTCTAGATTCAAAAATGATCAAAAGTACTCCAATAGGAGTTGTGACTCTATTTAAGATTAGCCCATCATCTAACTTTCTCGCTAAGGTGCATTTACCAACTGGATCAGGTAACTTCGCCACATCTAAAATTCCTTCAAGCATTGAATCAAACTTTCCATTTGTAGACAAGTCCAATCTTTTAATTAATGAAGAAGAAAGATTGTTGTTAGCAGCATTTTTCATATCAACTTTGTTGGCTTCTAAGATCTTATCTTTATTTGCTTTTAAGCCATCATATATTTTTTGTAACGCATCCGATCTTTGCTCATTAGACAAAGTCTTCAAAACTGAAAAGGCGCTATTTGCTTCTTTCGCTATAAATTCAGCCATTTGATCTCCAGTATTATTTGATTTTATAGTTATTTGGTGGTAAATTTTTATTCTCACTATCTGACTCTTATGCGATCTATCGATCCTGTACATAACCTAGTCACTATACAATTTATTTTTGTATGATTTGAACAGTACAAATAATACTTTATCATTGAGTTTTGCAAAATTACGTTCCGCTGTCCTTTACTTATAAATACCCCAAGTGTTTAGCTGGTATTTTATCATTGGACTATTGAATTTAGCTGCATTCTTGTTTAGATAGACAATTGCCAAAATGTCTAATAATAATCCTTACAGTGGTTCAAGTGGGAATGGAAATAATCCATTTGAGGACAATTTTAACTTGATAGATTTAGATCCAGAGTCTACTAGACATAAAAGTACGGCTAGCAATACTACCGGACTTGAAGACGATATCAGATACTTTGAACAGAATCCGTCTGAGAGAACACCTTACAATCCATTTGAAGATAACTTCATTATATCAGATGATGAATATGAACATGAAACTCTGAATATAAGTGGTGATCATAATAATGCCCGTCAACTCCCTCTCCTCAGTACTTCCAATAAAAAACCTAAAAGGAAGTTCGCTCTCTTTGACAATTTTAGGAAAGGTGAAGGTGCTAACTACGTGGGTATGGATGATCACGAAAATCTTGAAAGTGGCCTGAAAGATTTTGATATACGCCGAATTTATAATAATTTGAAATCAAAAGTTGTTGGATCTAATACAAATAGTGAAACTGTATCCAGCGGACCTAGGCAAATCTTTATTATGGATCATAATGCAAATAATTCTTTTGGATATTATGATAATCATATTTCAACTACAAAATATAATACATTCACCTTTATTCCGAAGTTTTTGTTTGAACAATTTAGTAAATATGCAAATTTGTTCTTTTTATTTACTTCCATAATTCAACAAGTACCGAATGTTTCTCCAACAAATAGGTACACGACAATTGGTACGTTAGCTGTTGTTTTATTAGTCTCTGCAATAAAAGAGATTATGGAAGATTTAAAGAGAGCCGGTGCAGACCGTGAATTAAACAATACTAAAGTTCAAGTAATGGATCCTCAAACAGGATCGTTTGTAGAAAGAAAATGGATTAAAGTCAAGGTTGGTGATATCGTAAAAGTTAAGAATGAAGAACCATTTCCAGCCGATTTATTATTGATCAGTTCTTCAGAACCAGAAGGATTGTGTTATATTGAAACTGCTAACTTAGATGGTGAGACAAATCTAAAAATAAAACAATCAAAGCCTGAAACATCATATTTAGTCAATCCTAGAGACTTAGTAAATGATTTGTCTCATACGGAAATTTTATCAGAACCACCCAATTCTTCTCTTTATACGTTTGAGGGTAATTTGAAAAAATTTGGATCCGCTGGTGATATTCCATTTACTCCCGAGCAATTGTTATTGAGAGGAGCCACATTAAGAAATACTCAATGGGTTCATGGGGTTGTAGTATTCACTGGTCATGAGACAAAATTAATGAGAAACGCAACTGCTACTCCTATCAAAAGAACAGATGTCGAAAGAATTATTAATTTACAAATTGTTGCTCTTTTTTCAATTTTAATAATTCTTGCTTTGGTGTGCTCGATTGGTAATGTTATTAAATTGGAGGTAGATAAGCATAAACTAAGCTACCTTATGTTGGCAGGAAATAGTATGGTAAAATTATTTTTTAAAGATCTTTTGACATATTGGATTTTATTTTCGAATTTGGTCCCTATTTCCCTTTTCGTTACTGTTGAAATTATTAAATACTACCAGGCATATATGATTGGAAGTGATTTAGATATGTATTATGAAGAAAGTGACACTCCAACTGGTGTGAGGACTTCCTCGTTAGTTGAGGAGCTTGGTCAAATTGATTATATTTTCAGTGACAAAACTGGTACTTTGACCCGTAATATCATGGAGTTTAAAAGTTGTACAATTGGAGGAAAATGCTACATTGATGAAATACCCGAAGATGGACAAGCTCAATTAATTGACGGAATAGAAATTGGATATTATAGTTTCAATAACTTATATGACCATATACGTGATAAGAATCTGCAGCAATCTGCCATAATCAATGAGTTTTTGATTTTGTTAAGTACTTGTCACACTGTTATCCCAGAGTATGATGAGGCTAATGGCTCTATAAAGTACCAGTCAGCATCTCCAGATGAAGGTGCCCTAGTTCAAGGTGCTGCAGATTTGGGTTACAAGTTTGTCATCCGTAAACCAAAAGGGGTAACTATTGAAAATACCCACACATCATCACGTTCAGATTACGAATTGCTTAACATCTGTGAATTTAATTCTACAAGAAAAAGAATGTCAGCTATTTTTAGATGCCCAGATGGTTTAATCAGGTTATTCTGTAAAGGTGCTGATACTGTTATTCTTGAAAGATTATCCCAGAATGAACCTCAACCATTTGTCGACGCTACTTTGAGACATCTTGAAGATTTTGCGGCGGAGGGTTTAAGAACGTTGTGTATTTCATCAAGAATTATTTCCGAAGAAGAATATCAAAGTTGGTCTTCTGTTTATTATGAAGCATCTACCACCATGGATAATAGAAGTGATAAATTAGATGAGGCTGCAGAATTGATCGAAAAAGATCTTTTTCTTTTAGGTGCTACGGCTATTGAAGATAAGTTGCAAGATGGCGTACCTGATACTATTCATTCATTACAAGATGCAGGAATCAAGGTGTGGGTCTTAACTGGTGATAGACAAGAAACTGCAATTAATATTGGAATGTCTTGTAAATTGTTAAGTGAGGATATGAATTTGTTGATCATCAATGAGGAAACTAAGAATGATACGAGACTTAATTTGGAAGAAAAAGTTAAAGCTATTAGTGAACATCAATTTGATGTTAATGACAATTTCGATTCGTCATTAGCTTTGATCATAGATGGCCATTCTTTGACCTTTGCTTTAGAACCTGAACTTGAGGATTTGTTTATTCACCTTGGAAGTATTTGTAAGGCTGTCATATGTTGTAGAGTATCACCTTTACAAAAAGCATTAGTAGTAAAGATGGTTAAGAGAAAAAAGAAGGGATCTCTTCTTTTAGCAATTGGGGATGGTGCAAATGATGTCTCGATGATTCAAGCTGCTCATGTGGGTGTCGGAATAAGTGGTATGGAAGGTATGCAAGCTGCTAGAAGTGCTGATGTATCTATTGGTCAATTCAAATATTTGAAAAAGCTTTTGCTTGTTCACGGATCATGGTCGTATAGAAGAATATCAAACGCTATATTATATTCATTCTATAAAAATATCACTTTGTATATGACCCAATTTTGGTTTGTCTTCTTTAACTGTTTTTCCGGACAATCCCTTATCGAATCTTGGACATTGACATTCTATAATGTTCTTTTCACAGTTTTTCCACCTTTTGTGCTTGGAGTTTTTGATCAGTTTGTTGGTGCTCGTCTTTTAGATCGTTATCCTCAGTTATACAAATTAGGACAAGATCGTAGATTTTTCAATGTTAGGGTTTTCTGGGGTTGGATAATCAATGGCTTCTATCATTCTGCCCTTATTTTCGCTTGCACGTATACAATTTACAGATATGGAAATACCTTAGCTACTGGACTGACAGTTGATAATTGGGGATGGGGTACAATGATATTCACCACTTGTACATTAACCTCCTTAGGAAAAGCAGCACTAGTTGTAACTCTATGGACAAAATTCACATTACTTGCAATTCCTGGATCATTCTTACTTTGGCTTGGGTTTTATCCTGCTTATGCAACAATTGCCCCAAAAATCAATGTATCAAAAGAGTACATGGGAAACTTAAGGGTCACATATCCTTCTATTGTTTTCTGGGCAACAGTCTTCAGTGTTGCAGTTTTATGTTTAATGAGAGATTTAGCGTGGAAGTACTTTAAGAGAAGTAGCAGTCCCGAAACTTATCATTATGTACAAGAAATTCAGAAATACAAAATTCAAGACTATAGACCAAGAATGGAACAATTCCAAAAGGCGATTAGAAAGGTTAGACAAGTTCAAAGACTTAAAAAGCAAAGAGGATTCGCATTTTCTCAAGTTGATAATCAAGATCAAGAGAAAATCGTTAGATTATATGACACCACCAAAAAGAGAGGTGTATTTGGTGAGTTATCTGAAAGTTATTAAAAATAGATATTTATTAATCAATGCATAATTCGTTTTATAGTACCTTGTTTTTTGTGGTTTTCGCACGCATTCATTAGATTTTTTTCTCATTAAAGCTTTAATACAAGATAATATTATAGAAAAAACTAGTAGAGTTGACAGGATGGTTGATAATAAGACTGAGGCCAACAAGGCGCAAGCTCCTGAAGATAAGGAGAGCTCAAAAGTCACTGTAGCAAGTGAGGCAAAGAACCTTTCTAATAAAGAATTAAAGGAATTGAAGAAAAAAGAGAAGGCCGCAAAGAGGGCAGCCCAAAAAGAAGCAATTGGTATTACTCCAGAGCAACAAGCCCAGATTGCTCAACAAAAAATGGAAAAGAAACAACAGCAAACCGCAACCAATACGAATTTGAAGAAACAACTTAACCAAACTTTAATTAAGGACGAAAGTGCAAGAAAGAAAATTCCATCTTTATTCAGCCATTTGGAAACTAGAGAACAAAGAAATGCATCATCACCCTCTATCTCCCATATTGTTCATCCATCAATATTATCTTTAACTTTGAAATATTCTACGTATAAGATTGTAGGTTCAATACCTAGGTTATTAAATATGCTACAAGTATTCAAGGAAGTAATACAAGATTATAAAACACCTTTGAATACGACTTTAACGAGGCATTTGACTGGTCATTTATCTAATCAAATCGAATACTTGAAAACTGCAAGGCCCTTATCCATTTCTATGGGTAATGCAATCAGATGGTTAAAACAGGAAATATCACATATATCAATCGATACAACTGAAAACCTGGCAAAAGAAATCTTATGTAACAAAATTGATGACTTCATTAAAGAAAAGATTGAATTTTCTGGAAAAGTGATTGTGGAGAATGCTTCTAAACACATTACTAATGGATCAACTGTCTTAACTTTCGGACATTCTCAAGTTTTGGAGGAGTTATTTATGCATTGCGTAATAAATCAAGGCAAGCAATTTAATCTTATAGTAGTTGATTCTAGACCATTATTTGAAGGTAAGAAATTGTTAACCAACTTGGTCAATGCCTTGAGTTTAAACGATACTAATACTGAATCAAAGATTTCTTCATCGTGTGAAACAATCGCCAATGAAAGGTTAAAAATTCAGTATATGTTAGTCAGTTCACTTTCTTCTACTATTTTAGAGGATGTTGATTGCGTCTTTTTAGGAGCACATGCCATGTTATCCAATGGATACCTTTACTCTAGAGTAGGTACAGGACTTATTGCGATGATGTGCCATACTAGAAATATACCTGTATTAACCTGCTGTGAGTCTATCAAATTCTCGGATAAAGTCCAATTAGATTCAGTTACCACTAATGAATTAGCAGATAGCGAGGACTTAATACAAGATATCCAATCTAAAAGACCACCACAAAAGCGCTCATTTGCATTGGAACAGTTCATAAAACAATGTGAACAAGACAAGAAAAGTAATGATCAAGAGAAGAATAAGACTAAGGGCAAGCAGCAAAAGAAATCCGATCTCACTGATAATAAGGAAGATAACGATCTACCATTAGCCAATTGGAGAAATATTGATAACTTGAATGTGTTGAATATCATGTACGATTTAACTCCACCTGAGTACATAAAGAAGGTCGTGACTGAGTTTGGGGCTTTGCCACCTTCTTCTGTTCCTGTCATTTTAAGAGAATATAAGAATACATAGGATAGATTATTTATGTGCTGTATGCACTCCAAGAGGAATAGTATAGCGAGTTAAATATTTGCCATCAAATTAATATATAATAAATAGTTCTTATCATTATATAACATGGCAGAAAATGAGTTAACTCTTGTAAATAGAGTTGAACTAAGAATTGCATTAGCTGAAAGTAATGAGCAGTTTGAAGCTTCTTTAAAATTATATTTGGCCCCTATTTTATTAAAGCTCGCAAGTCCACATCAAGAAGTGAGAAGGGCCATATTCAAAATGATTCAAAACTTAATCCCACGTATCAATGCTGCTCGTGAAATACAATTACCAGTAGAAAATCTATTGAATCAAGCTAAGGCTCCAAATGTATCTGAAAATTCGGACTCTTCATCTGTTGTGTTATATTCTCTTCTTTTTGTATCCAAAGGTGTTGAAAGATTAAATGATACCGAACGATTTAGATTAATACCTTTAACAATTGAAAATATAAGTAAATACCCTAGTAATATTTCTTCTCGGTTATTTCATATTTTAGGAAAATTATTGCAGTCATGGGTTGCGCCTAAGGGAGAGACTGATGAATACAACTCATTTAAGAAATCGCTAAAGTTTGAAGAACACCCTGATGATGAGAAATATTTAGCTGATCATATTGCTAAATTTTTGTTGCTTCATCCAATGTCATCTGATTCTGTTACACCGTTACCTGGTTTAAGTATGGCTGACATAGAATTTTTTACAAAGAGTGCAGGTGTAACTTATAATGAAAAAGAAGTCTTAAACGAAATGAAAAAGCGTTATTTGGAGTTATTAAAGGTTGGATTCAAAGATCTGAATTTAGTAATACCTCTCTTAATTGCATCAACAGATAACTCTTCAGCCATCAAAGATATGTCAGATATACTTTTCAAAAAACTCAAATTTGATATAGAAGATGAAACCATAATTGAAGAACTTCTTCTATTATTTGGTGGTAGCATTGATCGCTCACATGTTGATGTACGTCTTCAGGATAGAATTTTAAATGTATTGTTAAAAAGTAGGAAAGTTTGTCAATCTCAAAATTTATCTGAAATAGTATCTCTTGGGTTATCTTCTTCATATTCCAAACTTAAGCAAACTACAATTCAATTTATTAAATGGCTTAATTTGAATAGTTCTGGCTTGGATAGTGTCTTAAGTCAAGATTTTAATTCTGAGATGTTTCAAAAAATTAAAGATAGTCTTTTGAGTGAAGGGTGGCCTAGGGCAGATTCACCTATGAACAGTGCTAAAGACATAAACCAGAGACAGTTGCAATATGAAGCGCTCGGCAATATTCTAAGGTCAACTCCTAGCCTATTTCAAAATGATTTCAGTCCAATATTATTTTTATTTGATTCTCTTGAAGGAGAGATTTCGGATATGAGATCTACAGTTCAAGACGCATTATCTGGATTAACTGTCCATTTATCTAAGTTGTCAAATGAAACAAAGTCTGAATTAAAAACTTTAGTAAAAAAATATATGGAGCAAGACTTAAAAGCTGGGGATGGCAGCTTACACTCCTGTCGATATATGTCTGTTAAATTTTGTAATTTGGCATTTCCTTTCCATGATGCACAAGCTAGATACTTTTGTATCCTTGGGACTATAAAAGATAATAAATCAGAGACTATAGAAGAATCGTTGCGAGGCTTACATCCCTATGTCTTTAATTTGATGGTATCTTCTAACAGATTAGATGGGACATTCAAAAAGTATTTAGGGTATGAATCAAATTCTGTATTCCCTTCATTTTCTGAAATGGTTGGAGTCTTATCAAGCGAATTAACCAGATTCCAAGGTTATAAAGGAGCAAATATTTATAAAGCTCTTGGTAAGGCAATAGAATTTACCGTTGAGTCCCTAGTAATGCAAGTTATAGAAGGAAAAAATACTGTAATTACTATGGATGAGAATTGGAGAATTCGATTGGAAAAAGCCCTTGAATCAGATATGATGGTTCAGGAATTATTAATTAATGGCATAGATGGACTTGTAAATGCTGATTCTGGGGAAGAAAATCCATATCTTACTTTTATTCGTATTGTTTGTGACTGTTACTTAGGTCAATATTTAGAGGGAACGGGTATCATACCTAATACTTCATTTGGAGGAACTTTGTCTTTGTTGCTTAGTTTTTCTCCAAGTGTGGCGATCAAAAGTTTAACTTCAAAAGCCACCGAGTTGCAACGTTTGATAAATTCCAGGTTTCAAATAAATGCAAAAGAGGCATGCAAGGCTTTTGGAATAATTGCTAGTCATCCTACGGTTTCCAATGAAGAGATTTCGGACATTCTAAACACTTTAATCAGCGAAGCTGCTCCAAATTATTCGTTACATAATAGGTACTTATCAATTGCGTATTTAATATCCAGACTTACTCTCAGAGGGAGGATTGAGCTTATAAATGCTGAATATTTGGAAGATTACCTAAAACTTTTACATAATGGGATGAAAATTGAATCTCTTTATCCTTGCGTCTTAGAATGTGTTACTCAATTATGTCTCTATGGTACATTAGGGCCGGTACTAAATGATCTGTTAAGATCTTATGTATATAGCTTCATTGATGGAATAAAAGAGAAGGTTAAAAGATGTGATGAATTGTCAGTATTAACATTAGGCTATTTATCATTATGCGTTGAACATTCCACAGATGTGAATTTTGAACTGTTATTATTTGAAACTCATATTTCAAAACAGGTAGAATTTACTTTCTCCACTGGTGAAGCATTTGTAATTTATTCATGCGGATGGGATTCCAAATTTTTAACCAAACAATTAGATATTCAAGGCGAAAGCTGCAAGTTTGTTCCAAAAAATTTAAGTAGGTTGCCATCTACAGTGAATTTGATTTTAGATGCTTGTTCTAAATCCAAGCCTTCGTTAAGAAAATCAGGGTGTATCTGGCTTTTATCTCTTGTCCAGTATTGTGGTCATTTGGAATATGTTAAAAGAAGGGCACCAGAAATACATTTAGCCTTCATGAGGTTTTTAGCAGACAGAGATGAGCTTGTTCAGGAGTCTGCTTCTAGGGGCTTGGGAATAGTTTATGAGATGGGAGATTACCAGCTAAAAGATACATTGGTTCATAATTTATTAAAGTCATTTAGTGACTCATCAGCTACAAATTCGTTAACCTCTGGGACCGTCGAACACGACACAGAATTATTTGATCAAGATCTCTTAAAAACACACGAAGGATCGGTTTCAACTTATAAAGATGTATTGAATTTAGCTTCTGATGTTGGAGATCCGAGCTTGGTTTATAAATTTATGTCTCTATCAAAATCTTCAATGCTTTGGTCTTCAAGAAAAGGTATGGCATTTGGTTTAGGCTCAATTATGTCAAAAGCCTCGTTAAGTAGTCATCTTGATTCTAACAAACGATTATTTAGTCGTCTTATTCCTAAATTATTCAGATATAAGTTTGACCCTAATCCTTCAGTATCTCAGTCGATGAATGATATCTGGAATGCTCTCGTTGATAACTCATCTAAGGTCATTGAGGAAAATTTTGATATAATACTACAGGAATTATTAAATGGAATGGGTAACAAGGAATGGAGAGTTAGACAAGGAAGTACATCGGCATTAAATGAAATGTTACTGATCTCATCATTTGAGAAATATGAAATTAACATGGATAAGATTTGGAATATGAGCTTTAGGGTTATGGATGATATCAAAGATAGTGTAAGAAAAGAAGGAAATAAGCTAACAAAAAGTTTAGCGACAACTACTTTAAGAGCTATTGAAACTGATCTGACTAAGTCTGATGCTATTTTAAGCGATTTAATTCCATTTTTAATGGGAAATAGGGGTCTATTGAGCGATTCTGAGGAAGTTAAAGATTTTTCTCTTAAAACTATATTAAAGCTCTGTGATATGAAATCGAAATCGCTCCAAAAATTTGTGCCTTCTTTAGTTGAATCGTTTATTGGTTTAATGTCTAGTTTAGAACCAGATGTCGTGAATTACTTGATATTGAATGCAGACAAATATAACTTAAATAATTCAGAAATTGATGCAAAGAGATTACAAGGTTTAGGTGCTTCCCCTATTATGGATGCAATTGAAAATTTGTTAGATCTTTTAAAAGAAGATCATATGGGGGAATTTATTTCAAGAATTCAAAAATCCATTAAGGGAGCTGTAGGATTACCATCTAAGGTATGTGGATCCAGAGTATTGGTTAGTATGGTCAGCAAGCGAATTTACTTAGTAAAGCCTTACAGTGATACCCTATTAAAATTGTGTATTCTGCAAATCACTGATAGAAATAGTAGTATATCTTCATCATACTCTATTGCTGCCGGATATTTAAGTAAAATTGCTTCAATTCCTACAATTATTTCATATTCAAAAACTCTTCAAAACTTATATTTTGAATGTGAGGATGAAAGCCATAGAGAAATAGCTACCATAGCAATTGAAAATATTTCTAAATTCGGAGGTGAGGTATTTCAAACAGTTTTAAGTGCATTTTTGCCAATAATTTATGTTGGAAAACATGATTCGGATGAAATTGTGAGACATGCCTGTGAAAGGGTGTGGATTGAAAATACCAGTGGAGGCTCAAGTGCTGTCAAGTTATTCTTAGATGAAATAGTAGAGATTTGCAAGACTTATTTAGAATCTTATCGGTATGATATTAGACAAATTCTAGCAAGGTCTATTATAGACCTTTGCGATAAACTTGAACGTGAGGCTTTACTGGAAAAGTTCAATCTAGAATTTTTGGAAATTTTAGTTTCTTCTTGTAAACGAAAATCATGGGATGGTAAAGAGCTACTTTTAGAAGCTTTGGTGATGTTTTCTATCAAATGTAAAGAATTTTTGTATTCTAATCCTGATATTTTGGAGACAATATCACGAACAGTCTTGACGGAAGCTAAACGAAAAACTAAGAGATACCAAAAGCATTCTGTCAAGTTATTAGGGAAATTTATTAGTGTCTTCCCTGATAATATTTTAATTGAGAATTATACTGAGCTTATTACCTATGTATTAAGTGACGAATATGAAGATGAAGATGAAATGGAAATTGATACTAAGGGATCTGCCAACGATAAGAATATTGCAAAGGAGGAACAAAATTTGATTTTTATAAATAATATTCTTACTTCAATGGGAGAGTTTAATGATGGATATAACAACATGATGTTAGATACGTTGTTAACACAAATAAATAAGCTTTTAGAGTCAGAAAATATTGCTTTAACTTGGAGAACAAAGTTGAAAATTTGTGGAGTCCTCACAGAATTAGTGGATCATTTAGGTAGTACCATTATTGATGAAAATGAATCAAGACAAATATTAAAAAACTGGGAGAGGTTAGAAGAAAATTGTACTTCTTCAGAGAATACTGAAAATGTATACATTGCATTTATTAGACTATCAGGTAAATTGATTTCTTACTTCACAGAGTTAAACTACTATGAATACGTTAATCTAGTTAAAGATTCTTTAAGGAAACTTAAGAAAGTTAATAATAGTGTTGTTCAAGTAGAGATTGAAAAATTAAGATGATAGCATAGTTATTAAATAATCAATAATAAATTAGACTAAACTATAGAATACTAATCTATTGACCACCTCTTAATCTCAAGACTAAGTGTAAAGTAGATTCTTTTTGGATGTTGTAATCAGATAAAGTTCTACCATCTTCTAATTGCTTACCAGCAAAAATCAATCTTTGTTGGTCTGGTGGAATACCTTCTTTGTCTTGGATCTTGGTCTTGACATTGTCAATAGTATCAGAAGATTCAACTTCTAAAGTAATGGTCTTACCAGTTAAAGTTTTGACGAAAATTTGCATACCACCTCTTAATCTTAAGACTAAGTGCAAAGTAGATTCTTTTTGGATGTTGTAATCAGATAAAGTTCTACCATCTTCTAATTGCTTACCAGCAAAGATCAATCTTTGTTGATCTGGTGGGATACCTTCTTTATCTTGGATCTTGGTCTTGACATTGTCAATAGTGTCAGAAGATTCAACTTCTAAAGTAATGGTCTTACCAGTTAAAGTTTTGACGAAAATTTGCATACCACCTCTCAATCTTAATACTAAGTGTAAAGTGGATTCTTTTTGGATGTTGTAATCAGATAAAGTTCTACCATCTTCTAATTGCTTACCAGCAAAAATCAATCTTTGTTGGTCTGGTGGAATACCTTCTTTGTCTTGGATCTTGGTCTTGACATTGTCAATAGTATCAGAAGATTCGACTTCTAAAGTAATGGTCTTACCAGTTAAAGTCTTGACGAAAATTTGCATACCACCTCTTAATCTCAAGACTAAGTGTAAAGTGGATTCTTTTTGGATGTTGTAATCAGATAAAGTTCTTCCATCTTCTAATTGCTTACCAGCAAAGATCAATCTTTGTTGGTCTGGTGGAATACCTTCTTTATCTTGAATCTTGGTCTTGACATTGTCAATAGTATCAGAAGATTCAACTTCTAAAGTAATGGTCTTACCAGTTAAAGTTTTGACGAAAATTTGCATACCACCTCTTAATCTTAAGACTAGGTGTAAAGTAGATTCTTTTTGGATGTTGTAATCAGATAAAGTTCTACCATCTTCTAATTGCTTACCAGCAAAAATCAATCTTTGTTGATCTGGTGGAATACCTTCTTTATCTTGGATCTTGGTCTTGACATTGTCAATAGTATCAGAAGATTCGACTTCTAAAGTAATGGTTTTACCAGTTAAAGTTTTAACGAAAATTTGCATTGTAATGTATCAATTGAATTAAACTAATAATAGTTAGGTATATTATATTTTAAAAAACAGTGGCAATTCGCCCCTTATATAGTCGGACACCCCTTAGAATACGAAAGGCTGCTACTGGAATTAGATAATAAAATGTCACGTGTAATGTATATAAAGTGGTGCAAGAAAAAGAAATTAATTGCTAAAAAGGAATTGTAAGAAAAAGAAATTCATGATCATGTTACTAAAATAGGTGCGACTCTACCCCTATACTTAATAATTTTTTACTTACATACTTACAATGTGTTTTGCTATTGGCCTCATATGGATTGGCATGGCAATGTCAGTAGAGACTACAGGATTATTTTAATCTGAATATAAAAAGCAATTCATTGCATAGTTATCGATAAAGTGAAATGGTTGCAAAGTATTTATTCATATCCTCAAAATTCGAATATGCTACCAGTATTAGTATTATTTAAATATTAAAGTCTATTCCATTGACCTTTAATTTCTTTCTTTGATATATTTATTTAGTATTCTCTAATCGTTCCAATTTTATTTATTTTTTAGGAATATTATTTGTATTACTAAAGCTATATTTTCTCTAAAATAATGTGTATTTTGAGAATACTTGAAAAAAAATTTCAAGATATATTCGGGATTATTAAATCGCTGAAACAATCGGTAAATTAATTTTAAATTCTATTACATCAATACTACAAAGTGAAAGAGTGTAGAATTTTTGAGCTTAAATTTGTCTAAATATTTCTGAATTTTTTTGCAAACTAAAGAATCCTGCCTATATCCCTTTATTCTCTTAGTAACTCTCTCCAATGGATTGATTTGTTGAGAAATTAATTCTGGATTAATTACACAAAACTAGATTCTCACAAACTAAAAAAAAAAAGTTTGTGAGAATACTTTGAGTAGTTAGGCAACCGATCATAAGACCAATAAGTGGTAATTATTAGAATTATAGACTATTCTATAAAAAGTCTAGATCATTTCAGTTTATTTTGTTTTAAAATCTTTTAATTTGGTGATATATTATACAAACATGTATTAATTTTAGAAGATAAATCCCAAAATACTATCATTATTTTATTATAAGATAGTTTATATCATACCAGATTATATTTTTTACCATTTGAGATAGACTTATTGTTAAAATGCACGATAGTTTGGATATCCAAGAATTAAATTTTAGCCCTAGGGACGATAAGGATCCCTTATCACCTAGTCATTGTTCAACGCTGGAAGATTTAACACCATCCAATTCCATTTCATCGTCGTATTCTTCAGTTACTGCATTCTCCCAACTTGGAAGTTCTGTCGATGAGGACAAGCCGTCATTCAATTATGACTTGGAATTGTTCAATTTATGTAATAAGTACCTTGAAAATAAGAACCATCACGGATTAGCTTTAATAGCTCGACAGAAGGGTCTTCCACCCTTTTTGAGATTCAAGATTTGGCCTATACTATTGAAATATCATCCCTTTGTGTTGAATCCTTTTATACAACCAGATAATGATATTATTAATAGAAGTAATGTAGATAGTACGACTAGTTCTACTAACTCGATACCTTCAAAAAGTTCCGAATCTGGAAGTGAAGGAATTCAAACTGATGATACTGTTAATGATGAAATTAGGTCCAAGATTAAGAAGGATTTAAGTAAATATATTCAGCGTTTGAGGTATAATAATTTTGAGTTGTCTGAAACTGAAAAGATTATATTTGAAATACTTGAACACTCGATCCACAAATTTATTAAAAAATGGAGCAAAATTATCAAGTATGATCAATCATTAACTTGGATTGCTTTAAACTTAGCTGAATGGTTTCCTCCAATAAGTAATACACCTTGGGTTTTAAGTGGCAGAGATCATCTGAATAATAATTCTTATGTAACGAACATATTTGATGATTATTCAAATTATATTGAAAAATTCCCAGAATTGGCAAATGAGTTGAATGAGTGTTTGAAAGAAGACAACAAAAAAAGCATGTCCTTTCACGAAGTTTATGAAAGATTGGTTTTGGTTTTACTACATTCCCCAGAGGAAAGGATTAAACATTCATCTTCTAGAACTAAGATCAAGAAAAGTGTCTTACCGATCAATGGAGGTACAATTGAAGAGAGAGTATCTCTTTTTATTTACTGTTTAAGAAAATTACTACCAGAATTGTCGCAACTTTTTCTGGAAGAGCAGATTTTAAATAAATTTGGTAACTATGATGATGAATGGTTAATATGGTGGCTTAAATATTGCGGTTCTAAAGTATGGTCCAAGTATGATAGAGGAAGGATTTGGGACAGATTATTAGGCTGGAGACTTCAAAATCCGAAAAAGTCAATGGATTATTATTTAGATAAACTTGACATCAGCAAAAATTTGGTTGAAAAATTAGGTCCTGATATATTTTGGACGGTTGGGGAGGATTTTGGAAAGGAAGAAGCACCTAGCGAACAGGAATTACAGAAGACGAACTCTTTTAAGGATCTTATAAATCAACTTAATAAAACTAGTTTTGATGATTCTTCAGAAAGATTATCAAATTTATCCTTATCAGACAACGAAAAATTAAAAATACCTTTTGCTAAATTAGATCCACATATTGAAATTCTTTTTATTTCGATTGCATTTTTAGAATCTGCTGAAAATACCTTAGTAGAATTAGACCAGCACGAAATTCGGCAATTTTTGTCTCGATTCCCTACAAAGGCCTACAAATATAAGCAAAAACAAGTACCAAATAAAAGACCAGAACTACCTAATATTATTATTTCAAATGATTCTTACGTTAATTATAAGTTAGATTTTATGGATAATATTATTAATGAGTCGGGTGAACTTTGGCGCAAGTGGTTATGGAATGAGATTGTTGGAGATGATTGAGCAATATTTGGGATGAACGCGTTAGTCATATTTGTCAATACAAATGCGATTTAAAGAATAAATTAAGAGGAAGCAATATAATTCTCTTTTTCTTATATAATAATCACAATTCATGTCATTTATATATTCAGTTAATAAAACTGTCAACACTATAAATGAGCAGAAAGATAAGATATTTAAGCTACCATAATCTCTTAAAAAGATTCAATTTTTGACCATTATTATTACTTGTTCTGTTTTCATAATTAGGTAAAGTTATCCATAGCAATAGCATCACAAAATAGATTACAATAAATGCTGGCAAAACAATATATGCACCTTTATATTGCGATATTAAACCAATAAAAAATGGAAATAATGCACCTCCAGATGAGCCAAAAGCTGTAGTAATTGTTAAGGAAACTACTTGAATTTTACGAGGCAAAATCTTAGCGATCAAGGTAAGCATTAACGGGTAAAGTGGACCAATAAATATACCAGCAATAGAAACAAAAACGCCTTCAAGAACTAAATGAGGAATCACCCATGTCAACATGATGAAAATTATTGATCCTATAGTAAGAATTATATTTGCCCTTCTTATACCGATATAAATATGGAAGGGCCTAGTCAAAACTAATCTTCCTATTGTAAGTCCTAGCCAATATCCAGATATGGTATATCCAATAGAATCACTAGTATTTTTACGGTAATCTTTCAAATAAGTAATAAACCAACCCCCTATAGCAACTTCTCCACCTTGATAAAACATGTTCCAAAGAGATGTTAGCCAGGTAGATTTATTCTTCAATACATCTGTAAGTAAATCAGCTTGACTAATTTGGTCATTTTGTGAACTAATATCATCATTTCTAATTTCTGACAATTCACTATCGACTCCTCTGAATGCAAAGAAAAGATTGATTAAATCACAACACATCATCCCTAACGACGTAAGATAGAAATAATGCCATTTAATACCACTATCTATGAAAGCTGTCGCAATTAATGGCGAAACTGTAGCCCCCAAGCCATACGCTGCACACAGAAACCCGTATACCTTCGATGATTTCTTTAAATGACTGATGAAAACATTAATGTGAGATAAAGTAATTGCACCCCCAACACCACCGAAGAAGAATCCTATAACAATCACCGGGAATTTTGTTCCAGACAGCACCAAAGCATACATTAGAATCATGAAGCAACATCCAAGAGGAATTGATTTCAGCTTCTTAAACCAAATATTAATATAATGAGCAAGACATGCAACGAGGATAAAACCAATGGCATTTCCTAACCATACTAAAGATACCACAGCATATGATATATTGTATTGCTCTTCCATATCAGGCAAAAATACACCTGGAGCACCATCATTATAACCTAATAAGAAACTCCATATACATGCAGCACTAATTCTCCATATATTTCTAATAGTATTGATTTCTAGCCCTATTTCTATGTCCTCCTGAATTGAAGATGAATCATCAACGACTATTTGGTCAGGGATATTCTCTTCATGTATATTTCTGTTTAAATCTGAGAGTTCATACCCTGACTCTCTATGCTCGAAGTGAGGCTTTCTTTCTAGGACCTTTGATACATGTACTTGGTCTTTCTTTAAATCTGCTATATCAGATCGAGTAGTTGAAGTCCCCATATGTGAATGATTCAATTCAGTATTAACTATATTTTCTGTCATTATTCTCATGGTATTACTAATTATAATATTTATTTTAAGCAAATCGACTAAGAAAAAGTCGGGGTAAATGCCTTAATTAGGAAATCATTCCGTATACTTTTGCAATGTAATTTCTATTTATAACTAAGAATTACATTAGAGTAGAAATCTTTGGACTAATTAATCCTAAAGTTGATATATATATATTCTTACTCTTAAAAGTACAACGTAATAATCATAAAAACTAGTATATGTAATATTCTGGACTTAATATAAGATCAATATTGCTTGAAGATACCCTAAGAGTATTGATTTTTTTAACCTAAGTTCATAAATTAGAACATTCAATACATTTATTTCTTTTGAAATGTAGTCTTACGTACAACGTCATATATTATTTCTAAAAAGATACTAGCTAGTTGAATAATTTACAAATGTAGCAAAAGCATCCCAATATGCTCTATGATGTAATAAGTATGAAATTCACCGGTTCGGAATTGAAATATCACCGGTATTATCTCTGACTTATTATATCCAATCCATCAGTAACAAATTTAAGCTGAGATCATGGTTGTATATTCGGCATAATGTCATTTATTTGAGCTCTTCAATTAATTTTTTAGAAATGTGTGAAAAATGAATAAAATGAAATATTAATTTGTTGTTCTATCCCTCATAATCTTAATTGATATTTTTCACTTATAATATGAGAGCTACGTTCTTTCTAGTATAATTTTAAGATCCTTCCAATCCTAAAAGGAAAATATTTTCCCCACGTAATAAGAAGGATGATTACTCTATGTTCTTCAACAGACCATACCAATTGAGACTAAGCATCTCTTAACTGCCATTTCGGTAACTCGGTAGATTGAACTATGTAACCAATAATGCTTCATTTACACCACTTTATTAGCTTAACGGTAGAAGAAAAATTACATCTCGGAAGTTTTTGTCAAAGTTCTCGGATCTTATGAACTATTTAAGACCGGAGGTACTATCCTTTCTCTTTTCGGATACCGCCCCACATAAAACGTTATGTCTCATCGCAGGCGGGTGGCTCTTATAATTATCGGAATTTTGAATATGGTTTGTCATCATAATAGTCAGGGTATATTAGATCAATAAGCACTTGATGTTCTTTACGTAGAATCTTTTCCACTAGAAATATGACAGGTGAAAGTGGTGAAGGAATTAAGTCAAATATACAATTTGAACCAGCATTTCCTCAGGTTGAAACACCTCAGGAGGAAATCAATATTTCACAAATGGAAGCAGGACATACCAATTCGTCTCAACCGTTAGAAAGAAGGCCCAATTTAGAATATAGACCTAGTTACTATGAGCTTAGCGAATTTAGTAGAATTGAAGATAGAGATGAGGAAGATGAAGATGAAGTATTAACAACCGAAGGTTCATCCGATGAGGAATCGGATGTAGGTGAGACTACACCCATGACACAGCATAACAAAATGAAATTTAGTGATGGTAGAAGCTTATGGCGAGTAATTGCAGCTTGTATGTGGTGTTTGACTTCTGGATTCAATGATGGTGCGCCAGGTGTATTTTTGCCTTACATGGAAGAGCAATACAATATAGAATATTCTATTGTTTCATTGATTTGGCTAGGTAATGCAGTAGGATTCATACTTGTTGCATTTTCAGCTCATAAAATAAACGTCTGGTTTGGGAAGCTGAAATCTCTTCCTCTTGGAAGTTTCTTTATGATATTAATGTATGCGTTAGTTCTGACAGGGTCTAAATTCCCTGTCATAATCTTAGGTTTCTTCTTTGGTGGTGTTGGTAATGGGATTTGCGTTTCTCATTTTAACGTTTTTTTGAGTCATTTTGAAAAGACTTCCACGGCATTGGGATATTTCCATGGTTCCTATGGGTTGGGGGCCACTGTATCTCCATTGATTGCTACAGCATTTATAGATCACGGAATTGCATGGCACTGGTTTTATTTAATTTTATTAGGTATGATGTTCTTCAATATGGTTAACATCTTTTTTGCATTTAGAGGTGTTGATTCTGATATGGGGTTCGGTAAAGATGGCAAAGATTTACAAGCATCCAATGAGGAAAATTCCAATGACAGGTCAAACTTATTTTTAGAAATCTTGAGAAATAAAGCAACTTGGATTACCTCTTTCTGGGTTCTCTTCTATCAAGGAGGTGAAGTAGCTATTGGTGGTTGGTTTGTTACTTATTTGAGAGATTACCGTAAAAATACTAGCCCATCTATTGGTTACATTGTGTCTGGATATTGGCTAGGACTCACATTGGGAAGGCTCGTCTTAACTAGACTTTGTCATAAGCATATAGGAGCCAGAAGAGGTAATATTATTTTGACCGTGCTTTCAATATTGTTCATTATGCTTACTTGGGTGATACCACACTTGGTATTAGAAGGTGTTTTTGTCTCAGTTGCAGGACTCTGTATTGGTCCACTTTACCCATTAATGGTTACTCTTGTTTCCCGTCTTTTACCTCGTAAGATTTTGGTGGTATCATTAACAATAACTACAGCTTTTGGGTCTTCTGGTGGTGCATTATTTCCATTTTTAATTGGTTTAATTTCTCAATTTGCTGGGGCGTATGTTGTTTTACCCAGTTTCATAGCTATTTTCTCAGCCATGCTAGTTCTTTGGATATTACTACCAAATGTTGAAAATAGAAGGGCAGGCGAGAAAATGAATTACATCAATAGAATATGGTAAATAATCTTGAAATTTTTATTTAATTGCATTTTATCTTCATTAATCTTCAAATCATATGCTTCTTCATTATATATCCATCATTAAATAACGTCGTTCGTAAATCATTATCAAATCTATATATACAGTTCCATTTATTGAGGCTATCTAAAATTTTTGTTCGCGATGAGATAAAAAGACTATCACTAATTCCACTATGACTAAAGAAGAGAAGGAAAGAATAGCTTTGGAAGCTACCACTGAAAGTAAAAAGGAGAAGAAATTAAGGAAAAAGGAGAAAAAGGAGAAAAAGGAAAAAAAGGAAAAAAAGGAGAAAAATTCGAACGAAGAGAACAATGAAGATGAAAGTCATATACAAGATAACTCAGAAGATGAAGAGTCCAATGATGATACCAAAGAGACAAAAGCAGTTGATTTAGAAGAGATTGAGATTGATTTAAATGCACAAATCCCACTTTCAAAGAAACAAGAACGTTTAAAAAAGAAAGGTAAGCTTGATTTAGATAAATTAGCTAAGAAAAACCCAGCACCAAAGCCAATTTCTTCGGAAGAAGATAAGAATGATGAAAAACCAAAGAAGTCAGCATTTGGTGTATGGATTGGTAATTTGTCCTTTGATACTACTAAAGAGGATTTGGTCAGATTTATTGTAGGTAAAACAAGCGAGTTCTCCAGTAAGGATTCAGAAGGTCTAGTTAAGGTAGAAGAATCTGATATTACTAGAGTTAACTTACCTAAAAAGGAGAAAAAGATCAAGGGATTTGCATATGTAGACCTCCCATCTTTAAATCATGTTAATACTGTTATTTCGTTAAGTGAATCTCATTTAAATGGTAGAAAATTATTAATCAAAAACGCTAATTCATTTGAAGGAAGACCAAATAAAGAAGCCTTATCTAAAAACCCACCATCTAGAATTTTATTCGTCGGTAATTTATCTTTTGATACTACTGATGATTTATTAGATGAGCACTTTAGACATTGTGGAGAAATTGTGCGAATCAGAATGGCTACATTTGAGGACTCTGGTAAGTGTAAGGGTTTTGCATTCATTGATTTTAAAGATGAAACTGGCCCAACCAATGCTCTTAAATCTAAATTGGCAAAGAAGTTTATCAATAGACCATTAAGATTAGAATATGGTGAAGATAGATCAAAGAGGACTCCTACTCAAAGAAAACCAAGAGAGAACGATGACGATTTCGTTGAAAGTGTCCCAGTTATTGAAAGACCCATTGAAAGAACTGAAACTCACAATATAAAGCCTAAACCTAAAAAGAGAGTATTTAAGGATGACAATTCCGCTAATGCTAAAAGACAAAAGTCCTCAGTTGCTTTAGCTACAGCACAAAGGGCAAGTGCAGCCATCGTGCCATCATCAGGTAAAAAGATTACATTCGATTGAATTGTATTTTAGTATTAACTTATCACATTGGTTTTATATTACTACATTACTAATCATTGCATTTATTAATGCTTTAGTATCATATAAAAAATAAGTAATTTAAATAAGTAATACATATTCGGAAACAAAATAGAAAATTGAAATAAAAAAAAGATAGTTTCTAAACTATTTCTTTTTAGAAACTAAACGGTCAAATTCATCACTGGAAACTTCTAAATAGTCAGGGTGGCCGTGATTTTTCTCATATTCACTATCACTAACCTCTTCGTAGACTGAGTACGTTTCGTATTCAGACTCATCATCCTTACTAGCACCTACAGACTTGGCAGGAGTGTTAGCAGACTTCGCAGGGGCCTCGGCTGATTCAGGTTTGACTTTATTCACGCCGTCCTTGCTTTTCTTTTTAGTATCTGGGGATACCTCTTTCTTCAAATTAAGCTTTTTTTTGAATTTATTCCAAGTGTTACTTCCTGATCTATCAACATCAGGCTTGTAGACAGGGTCTTCGCGAACTTGTTGGGTAGTGGCATTCTTCAACCCGGTAGCACTAGGGATAGCTGCTGCCGTACCAGATGTAGCAAATCCGCTGATAGCATTAGCTGCACCATGCATAATGGATTCCGTAACTTCAGCTACAGATTTACGACGTCCGTTATGCTTATTTTCTTCTTTAGACTTTGTAGATTCGGCAACAGACTTGCGGCGTGGTTGGCTACTATGCTCTTTGCTGACTACTTTTTTTAAAGATCCAGATTTTGATTTGGGTAAACTTGGTTCTTCTTTTTTAGAAATGGCTCGTTTCACAGTTGGTTCTGCTAACTCATTGCTGTTCACTAAAAAAGAATCCTTGTTAGTTTCAGGTTTATCGGTTTTATGTAATCTGCGGAAGAGCTCGTCGTCATCCATTTCAACTTTACTAGTTAAAAATTTGATTTCTTCATCTCTACTAGAGATTATATCTTTGACTTGAGCCAACAGAGCCTTATTAGTTTGCTCCGTGATTTGATCTCTTTCCTCCTTTAACATTCTAATTTTTTTCGAGTTTTCAAGTTCTTCAGCGATTCTTGACTTTTGAATCTCCTCGTACTCCAATCTCTCTTTAATTAAAGTTAACTTTTGTTCATACTCGTCCTTAAGCTTATTGATTTCATCCATTTTTTGTTCAGCAAGTCTATCGGCTTCCAACTTCTCAAGACGGGCTTTTTCTTCTCTTTGAGCCCTTAACTCTTCAATTTCTAATTCCAAGTTTCTCTCATCTTCTAAAGCCTTAGCCTTACGTTCTTGGAAAAGACGCTCTTCTTCAGCCTTCTTTTCTAAGAATTCCTTTCTTTCTGCCTCTTGTTTCTCGAGCCTCAACTTACGTTGATATTCGGGATCTTTTAACAATCTCTCATGTTCAGCTCTTTCTGCCTCTTCTTTTTCTCTTTGAGCCTTTTCCGCTTCTGCTCTTTCTGCTTCCTCGCGTTCTAACTGCTCTTTCTTCAAACGTTCTTCTTCTTCTTTTGCTTTAGCTTCTCTTTCTAATCTTTGTCTCTCAATATCTTCCTCGATTTTCTTGGTTTCTGCAGCTTCCAAGGCCTCGATTCTCTTCATTTCATGCTCCTTTGCTATTTGAGCAGCCATTGACTTCTTTTCGGCTTGCCAATCCTCATATTTAGACTTAGCATGCAGTAATCTCGACTTGTTTTCTTCCTTTTTATTATTCAAGTCATCAATCTTAGAAGAATAAGAGGCTAAGGTGGCAGAGAGCGCACCAACCTCAGCTACTAAGGCCTCGTGCTGAGTTGTTTTCTCCTGAGTAGTTTTCTTGATATCTTCAATCGACTTGCTCATGGTTTCCTTCTTTCCGTGATTCTCAGTAATAAGGGACTCCTTTTCCTCTATCTGCTCTTTCAACTTTGCTGCAAGTTCCTTCTTTTCAGCAACCTTAGAATTCAATTCTTCAAGTTTAGTAGCCAATTCAGCGTTCGAAGTTTCCAATTCAGCCTTCTTTTCAGTCAAAGTGCTAATTTCCTCGGAAGCAGCTTCTTGTTCAGCTTTAGCATTTTCTAATTCTTGCTTCTTGGTGGCTTCTAATTCTTCATGGTTCTTCTCCAAATTTTCTTTATCAGTAGAATGCTTCTCAACCGCTTTCAGCTCTCTCTCACTGAATTCAGTATTAGCAGTTTCTATTTCACCCTTAGTAGTCTTTTCAAAGGTCGCAGCAGTATTATGAGAGTTCTTGATAAGTCTTTCTAAATCTTCTAATTTAGCTTGAATTTCCAGGGTAAACTTATCTTTCTTCTTTCCTAACTTTTTCAAGTATTTATCAAATTCTGCGCCCAATTTCTTTTCATGTGCAGCTACCTTAGTATCTAATTCTTTCTGCTTCTTGATATCATCTTCTGTTCTAGTTTTACCAACCTCTTCATTAATATTGCCTAAAATAGGAGCAACTCTTAAGGCAGCAATATCTAATAACTGCTGTTGAGTCATCTTCATTCCACTACCTAAATCAATCACTTTACTAGGATTATCAAACTGAGCAGAAGTAGCAGCAGCAGCAGCACTTAATTCTTGATAACGACTCAATAAAAGAGGCTTATCCTCGAATTCTTTAACTATATCGTCATTTGGACCAGGAACTGGTTCGTATTTCGAGCTTGGATCAACATTAAGTTCAATTGGAGCTTCTTTGACTTGTTCCTCAATATTATCATCAGATTTGACATCCTTGATGTTTTCATCTTCTTTCTCTTTAACCTCTTCATCATCGGCAACATTGTCCTCAGCCTCTTTTTCTTTCTCTTCTAAGTCTTTGTCTGCGTTTACTTCTTCTTCCTTTTCTTCATCTTTAACTTGATTCTCTTCGTCTTCCTTCTCTTCTTCTTCTTCTTCCTTCTCTTCTTCTTCCTTGTCTTCTTCCTTGTCTTCTTCTTCTTCTTCATCTTCTTCCTTGTCTTCTTCTTCCTTGTCTTCTTCCTTCTCTTCGTCTTCTACTTCCTCCTTCTTTTCGCTTTCAGTTGAAGCTTTCTTCTTCAAGTTAGCTGACTTTTGGGACTCTTCTAAAATAGGGTGGGAAGCAAATTTCTTAGGAACAGCAACGTTTGTAATTGCGTTGTCTTCTTTGTATTGTTTACGGAGATTCTTACTGTTACCAGTTCTAAATGGTGAAGTCCACGTAGAACCCGAAGTTAATTTCTTGAGTCTGCTGACACCATTGGCATCACCAGAACTAACTGACGAGGACCTATCTGTTCTCGGTTCAACCACTTGTGACATGTTCAATGGTTAAATTACTTATTAAGTTAGTACCAATTTAATAGACCTTCGATTTTCTATAGTAATTGAGCAATTGAAAATCGAATATGAAGACAATTGAGTTCTATAAATACATACTATTTGGCTGACCTATAAAGAATGATTTGAATAATAATTAATTTGTTCTTTGCTTGTAAGGGTGACGATCTCTAAGGGGTTGCCGTGTTCTCAAACCGGAAGTATTCCGGATTATGTTTGTCGGAATTTAAAACAGCAATCAATCAACAAAAATGCCCGAAACAGCTTTTCGTGTCTCACTCTTTTGGTGGCACTTTCACTATTTTCTCGGGTCCCCCATAGCTATAAGCGTTGTACATAACTCTTTGTATGACCCTCGGATCATTCCGAGACTTTTCATCAGCCGTAATTCCTCGCTTGCTTGTTTATCCTCTACTATAGGAAATTTCTCTTACACTTAATCCTACATGTAACCGATAATAGAAATCTATGACATATTCGCTAACAATGTTTATGATCAAAAAAGTAGGTAAATTTTTGTAATTGGTATCTAAATATTCTATATATTCTATATATTCATTTTGCCACTGTAAATTGATTTTTTGTTCAACAAAGTGGCTTATCATAGTAAGCATTCTGAAATTTTCGTAATTCATCAAAATTGAGCGACTCGTACTCCATGTAATCAACTAGAACTTCGAAACTATTTCGCACCTGTATATAAGCATGGGTTTTCTCCTTTTCGATTTTAAGATGACAGTCCAACTGGGTTTGGACGTATATTTGTTTCACAAGATA